>BLKM01002183.1:2244796-2359511 GCA_013340265.1 Coptotermes formosanus
AAGAATGCTCTTCCGATCTGGAAGTGCATTCTTGTCACACACACACACACACACACACACACACACACACACACACACACACACACACACACACACACACACACACAAAACCATGCTGTATTTAATTTTAAGGGAAGAATTATGTGTACATAAGTTTTTAAAGCTGTCGTTGGTTATTGTGTCTTTTGTAAAGTAAAACGTCAATAGCAAGTGATAATGCGTGACGTAAGTCCTCTATAAAATTATAAACCCGAAACATGTCGGGCAGAAATAAGTGCAGGAGACATGAGACTCTTTCTGCTTGTATCAATATTTGGCTACGATTCATAAAAAGGAAGTGCGGTGCAGAATATGAACTTTAGAATTTTCACTTACATAAATACGTGCAAGAATTGCGTCTCGTGTTTGAGAACACCACATAGCTGTAGAGAAGGGCTTCTTAACCTTTTGGGCCATGGACCCCTTTGAGAGTCTTGTGAAACCTATGGGCCCCTTCTCAGAAAAATGTATTTAAACGCATAAAATAGAGGTAGAGATATTTGTTGAAGTTAACAAATGTGTTCGGAGTGTGGAGACCATAAATTACTTTGTTGCCAACATTCATTATTGAACGAAGAGCTAAATTTCAGTTAGAGGTTAGTGCAAATAAAGTTGTAATTTTCTTCCCAACCAAGTTTATGGACCCCCTAAAACTTAACCACGGACCCCAGCTTAAGAACTGCTGCTGTTGGCTTATCGCGACGCTGAGAGTTTATGTTCCGCCGCCTCTGAGCGTCGAAGCTACACAGAGATATGTGTACGGTTCCTCCTTGCTGAACATACGTGCACATACACGTCTTTTTGTTTGCACGTATGTTCATGTGAATCAGACTCTTCTCTTTTGTCACATAAGCGGGGGTTGAAACTTGTTTGGAATATTTTTAAGACACTGTACATTTGGAAGATCGGTCTCTTCAAGCGTGACAACTGTGTGATGCTTGGAATGGAATTCCGTTTTGAACGAACAGATAATCACTTCACACCCCACAGGCCTATTGGCCCCATGTTTGGGAAGGGCTGTCAACAATGGTTGAGATATAGATGATGATGCATTATTTCTTATTTTATCAGCAAGCCTAATAGTGAAATTCCCGTTGATACTTCAATGGAAGTTACAAGAGGTACGTCATGTGCATTGCATTTGCGTTTCAAGGAAAATGTGGATGAAACTGTGTATTGGTTCCTAGGTCATCTGACTTCGTTTGTGGTTTGTGGCTTGAACTGCGTTCTGGTAAATCTTTATTGTAGCCTCAAAAGTGCTGAATTTTCTGGATGTTTGGATGTAACTAACAAATTTTGATGCGTTAAAGTAAATAGAGAGCCATCTTACATTGGAATCCATACTGTTGCATTGCACATTTAAACTGCAATTAAATTACTGCCATCAAATACAGCTTTGTAATATGTCCTGATCAGTTTAATAGAAAGAAGTTTTGTCCGTCCGGACTTTCAAGTATCTTTACCGTCCAGCCCTTAGAACTATTCAGTATGCAAAAGTGAGCTGCTTGTCACGAAACTGAACGCGATATTCTTGCGTGATATAAAACAAACTTTGAAAGTTACTGACGTCGAAAAGGTTAATATCTGAGAAAACGAAAGGGACCTACAGTCACATCGACGTAGAATTTCGAAACGATCGGTCTGGGTATTATCTTAAATCGTATTGCTTTTGCGGACTTCGATTTCCAGAGATTAAGATTGTACGTGAGGAACACAATGATACTGTCGGTGTAGAACACGTACGTAGTGATACTACTAAACCTGCACTGGCGGCCTGAACATAGCCTTATGGGTTCGAATGCCTATCAGGGCATAATTACTTTGTGCACTTGCCCTCCCTCTGTAGACATACCAGTAGGACGTGGCGCCAGTCTTCAAAGATTTAAACACTTTCAGGGCTGATTTTTGAATGTCGTGAATTAGTCACAGCTTCGTGAATTTGGTAGGTGATTCCAAAAATTGGACGATGTAGGGAAATCATAAATGAAACACATATATATTCATAACAGCTCTAAATTTATAAATCACTGTATTAATTGATAAGATCCAAAAAAGGAACGCTGAAAAAAGGAACACATCATTTAAAAAGCTATAGCTGACATTTTACAGTTTCAAGCTAGAGAAAGTGAGGATACTGGGATCCACTTTAGGGATTAAGCGAAAGTGCACACGAAAAACAAGAAAACAGGTAATGTACGTGTGCGTATAACGTGACACTGACGCGCGTTCACGTAACCACTGTTGCCGTGGGAAAGCAATCAGTATTACATATTCTGAGTGTGTGTCTATAGTCTTCGTTATTCAGCCAGCACTGCGCATGCGCCTTGTTATATTGTCATCTGTGTCCCGTATAGCTCGCCCATATTTTCCCACACTATCTCATAAACGTCACGATTTCCGAAAAATGTTATTGGGGATAAAATGTGCATTTTGACTTTCTCTACAAATTTTTCCGGAAGATTTCTAATTCTAAGAAGAATTCAGCGAGATAACACCATAAATGCACACAGGTTTTCGTGTAAAGTACCCGTTATTCTTGTCAGATTTTAATACAACTTGAATTTTCTCGTCAGATCTCCGAAAAATATTCAAATATCAGATTCCAGGAAAATCTGTCCAGTTGGGATCCGGTTTTTTTCACGCGGGCGGAGGGACAGACGGACGGAAGAACAGAGCGATATGATGAAGTTAATAGTCGATTTTCGCAATTTTGCAAACACGCCTAAAAACAAAATTTCTGGATAATAAAACGATACCAGATTTCCAAATAAAATAATCAATTCCAATACGGCACAGACGTCTTGTTGCTTGTAAAAATGGTGTTGAGAGCTGACCAATCCGACATCCTGAAAATCGGCTGCACTTCTAAAATTTGACAATTCTTGACCACACACTGAATACAAAAACTCCGAACGATGGTAAAGATAAAGGGAAATATGTGTGGATAGGTGTTCCGCGTGATTGGAAAGAAATCACTTTTCATAAATAATTCATGAGGCTATGGGGTGATGGTGAGAAGGCTGTCTCTATTCTTTGCACTGTAATCTTTGAACTGGGGCAGAACTATTTGAATAGCACAAGTCCGATTCTCCATGTCTTTGCCTTTGTTACATTTTCCTCTTTTCTTAATAGAGATGCATGCAAATTTATGCGATGTAAAGAAAAGGGCAGGGAATAGCTGAAGGTGAAATATGTTGTTACGCAGGGGCTCAGGATTTCCGAAGCCATACAAACTCTATCAGAGCCTTGAAGCTTCCTATCTCATCGTTTATTACAGTCGTATCTAAAGCAACGGAACACTGCCAGTGCGTATACGCTACTCTGTACCAAGGGGTCTGAAATTACAGTGTAGTCTGTAGCGATAAAGGAATGCTTTGCTGTTGCTGTACCCAAAGATATATTACCGTAACCACAAACGCCACATTCTGCAAAAGTTAAATTTAGAGTAAAGCACCCACAATCATTTCTCTAAAATCCCTTTTAATATTGTAATCTAATAAAATGTTTCTCAACCGGTGAGACGCTTCTCACCGGTGGGGCTTGACTGTCTGCTAGGCGGGACACGAAAAATATTAAGTGCCAGCACTGCTTATTAAAATGAAATTGCGTTATACAATTGTAAAATTACAGTAGTTGGGAAAAGCGAAGCTTTGTTCTTGTTATAGTTGGAACCTAGTTCGTACTGCCAAAGGAGTGGGGCAGGGGGCTGGAGGGTGCGCACAATGGAAAAGATTGAGGTCACTGCAAACGCTGCGCCGCTGTCTTTCTGTCTGCATGAAGCCCGTTTAAGTAAATATTTTATGTGTTCGTTCGTCCTCTGTCCAGTGAATACGACCATTTGCTTGTTGTTTCTGGGGTTTCTTATACGTCGCTGTCCTTACTGCGGAATGTAAGTATCATTGACGGATAATAGTCTCGAAAGCATGGGGTTAAAAGCGGCTGTCGCCTGACCGGGATTATATTTCGGCAGTGGTATGAAGGGACTGAGGAAAACCATAGACAGTATCAATACTGATAGAAGATAGCGTGACTAATATTCGAACCAGTCGCCTCTCGGAGGTAAGTCTGTAGCCTTACATCTTGAGCCAGCTTAGTCTGCTTCCATTTACACGTAAAGTTGTTTCCGGAATAGGCATACACGGCTATTTAGGCGTATGCCTTTTTGTGTGTATGCACCACATATAGGCCTACTGTACACTGAGAATGTTGTAATTACTTCAGTACAGTGATTTAAGCACACAGAGCGAAGAAAGTAACTTTCGATTATATTTTGCCATGATGCATGTAGTGCCTTCTGGACCAGTGACAGCATCTCATTCACTGTGACTGTGAAACAAACATAGACATAAGTCAGGCAGGTGGTGAGAGGTAAAGTTTTCCCTACTCTTAATTCAGCGCCATAGGATATACCGCTATTTAGCATCACGTAAAAGTAAACTACCCGTTAGAGGTCTGGACAGACCCTTAGGGTCTGAAGAGGTTGGGGCTCCCAGATTTCAAGAAAATCGGCACATGATGGTGGTAGGGTTGACAGCCCTACGCACAGGCCGCCTTTACCCCCCAGGAGATATTCCTGGTACTCATTTCTGTTAGAGGCTGAGTCGACCCCATGGCCATAGTGTGGGCGGAAGGATTGCGTCAATGAAAAATTCCAGTGCCTCGATCAACTACCCTACCGTGTGCACCCTCCGGTGTTTAACATCACCAGATACAATATCAGCAGATCACAGTGGCCGCGCGATCTAAGGCGTGGGTCTGCGGCCGTCTGCTTCCTGGGATTGTGGGTTCGAACCCCGTCGGGGGCATGGATATCTGTCTGTCTGTCTGTCTGTCTGTCTGTCTCTTGTGAGTGTTGTGTGTTGTCAGGTAGAGGTCTTTGCGTCGGATTGATCACTCGTCTAGAGGAGTCCTACCGAGTGTGGTGTGTCTGTGATCGTGAAACCTCGACAATGAGGAGACCCTGCCCCACTAAGTGCCGTTGCGCTTTTGGAAAATTAGGTATATTGTCCACAGCACATGCAGTGATTAATGTTTGGTCCTCATTCCTGTCATGACCGGCATAATGCTGCTATCCTTGTCGCCAGTAGGCGGGGAAGTACCTATCAGCGCCGTTCACGCAGTGTCTGTATTTCTTACAGCAGTCAGCAAAGGCAGATCAAGCAGTAAAGACTGTCTTATATTCTGCAGACTTCAAGTTAAACTCTCTTCCTGGAACTGGCTATCCCGGTTTTTCGAGATCTGAGGTGCTCACAGCGGCGTTGCTGAAGATTCAGGTCTTCTGGAATGATACGCTGTGTCGGTAGGTAAATAGTTCCCGCCGTTTCGAAAGATAGTAGTGCCTTTATCTTAAATGTCAGACATTCGAAACCCGTGAAGATGAAGGCACTATAATCCTTCGAAACGACCGAACTATTTACCGCCTCTTTAGCCCTATTTACTGTCAAGGTGAATGCACTGCAGACTTTCGAAACGTCGGGAACTATTTACCAAGGGACACAGCATAACATTCTAGAAGACTTGGCTGTCCTGAGTCTCCTGATGCTTTTCCTCGGTCCCACCATGAAAATTCAGGGAAACTGTTTTACATTAGGTCTTGACCGTTTCTGTTTGCGTCAATTCCAAATGTCGCCCAATCATTTTACGCTGTATGATCCGCCTTACAGGGAACGTCCTAAAAGAACCATAAATAAATAAGTAAGCAAGTAAATAAATAAATAAATAAATAAACATAAGTCAAGAAATCAGCGCTACAGCTTTAGGTATTTGAGTGTCGTTATATCAGAGTGGCAGCACTGAATTTGGTAGTTTACGTTGCAGCAGCCCGATTATTTTAAAGGCTTTTTTTGTGGTGTCACGTGACGTTGTGCCCCTGTTCACATTCGTCACCCACAATGAAATAAGCAATTATTCAGCTGGACATGAAATTCCCTGTCCTTTAGAAAATGAGCACCACTGAAGCCTAAGCCAAGGCAGGTCCCTCGATCTTCCTGTTCAGAATATCGTCTTACCTTTGTTGAAGGTCTGGATTGCTTCCGTGGGCAGCCAGTGCCGCCACAGGTCGGCCACGTGCTTGTAGCCCTGTCCCAATTGCAATCCTGGGTTCGGATCGTCGTGTCCCAGGACGGGGAACACAAACTGGCTGCGGAATGTGTGCCGTAGGAGGTCCGTCAGGTTCTGTAATACCTTCAGCTGGTGCTCCCCCGACATGCCGGGTGAGTGTGCCACACCGTCTCTGCAACACGAACAGTCATGTCACCCTATTTCTGCACGTACGTGTGGTTGAAAATGAACCAAGCAAAGTGGAGTATCGCGAGGCGATGACTAGGAAGACACTCTCTTATGGAATGTGATGGCCTATAGGCTGGTAGAAATTTACAGTTCAGTTCTGGTAACTAGAAGCTTGGAAGGAATTTAAGGAATGCGGGCAGGATGGAGTAGGTATTCGCATGGCGTGGGTATACGACTGAGCAACTACTTTCTGTGCGAAAACATTTATCAGTTACGTTAAATGCTACAGAAATCTCCAAGTGTTCTTGCAGTCGATGTATTTGGGACTGGTATTTTACACTGACTTCTCGTGCCGTACATCAGGTACAAGCCTCATACACTACGCCTCCCTTTTCCTTCGTCTTTCCTCACTTCCTAACCCCGCAAGTTTCAAGGTAGGGGAGCTGGACTGTACCAGTGCTTCTGAGAAATCCACTGCCTCCATCCTCATGGTGGAGGATTTATGATGCAGGCAGTGCGGTCCTACGAAACGTGGGAACATTGATATATGAATGTATTATCTGTTATACTTAAATATTATTTAACGTATAGCCTTTTAACTCTTTCAAGCACAGTGGTCACAGTATCTACCACCTACTTCTACGTTCCCTGTACAACGCGTACCGAGTTTCTTTCTCGGGGATAAAGCGGCCGGGGCGTGACGTTGTCCACCCACCCCTTTTTAGCGACGTGGTTGAGCATGGGCAGAGTTAAACCTCTATCCCACCTTGCCCTCGTGTGCCTGCTTGGTATGTAACGGCATAGCTTTTACCCTTTACTTGTACATTCAAAACCCGCGTATTTTGCCTATAAAGTACACACAGATTTCGTATATTTCGTAGAATAAACGCGACTATTTCATTAAGCACGGTTAACATATCGGGCGTCGTAACGAAGGCGCAGAAATAGCTGCATTTTTAATTATTCCTATATAAATTTCACGGATCCCTGTGTCCGCTTGGTATAAGGCATCGGTCTGCGGCCGTTCGCTTGCTGGGATTGTGGGTTTGAATGCTGTCTGTGTTGTGTGTTGTCAGGTAAAGGTCTCTGCGACAGGCTGGTCACTCCTCCACGGGATTCCTACCGACTGTGGTGTGCCTGAGTGTGATCGCCAAGCCTCGATAATGAGGAGGCCCTGGCCCACTGGGCGCTGTTGCAACATTGGAAAACAAATAAACTTTACGCTTTAAAGCGCTAATATCTAATCTAGGCTGGCGTAACTGATGGAGAAGCTAATCAAACAATCAATCAATCATCAATCGATAGGTCGGAGAGAAAAACAGACAAACGAAGGAAAAAAAAAAAGCCGATGAAATCTGACAGTCCAACCAGCTGGCCTTGCCAAATCTTCCAGAACATCCCGACAGTTGCACTGCCATGCGGCACGGTGATCCTCGCTTCCATGTGCCTGACGGCCTAATAGGTCCCCCAAACCCTTCGTGTAAATAATGTATAAAAATTAAGTTTTCTACGTAACTTCTAGAACATAAATCAGATTAGCAAATTTAATGCCTGAACGGACCTCAAAATCATCTTTCAACCGGCTGCTTTGTAATTTTTTGCTGCATGATTTTATTTCAGCACTATCCCCAGCATCCTCTCTTTACTGGGCGTGCTGTGTCTTCCTATATCAAAGTCCGATGTCCTCTAAAATACTGTGGACCGCTGTTCTTTGCTAGTGTTAGCATTTCTTGGTTATTTAACTGGAAGTCTAATCATCTGATAATTATAATGTGCCGCATTTAAATTTTTTATTTGTGGTATTGTGTGTTGGCATGAGTTGTGTATCTGCAGAATTTCGGTCTCAGACAGACCCATTGTTTATCCCTGAATGATAGATGAATGAATATGGAATATTGGTGGCGTTACAATTGACAGGGGAGACCGAAGCACACAAAGTGAAGCCTCTCGCAATGCCACTTCGCCCAACATAAACCCCCAGGGGCTGTTGTAGGAAGCAACCTGATCCTCCGCGGTGAGATGCCGGTCATTAAGGGCCTGAGCTATGACACGGCCGTAATGTATTTGCATGTAATGTAATGACTGTGTTTATATGTGCAATAAAAGGTTATAACGAGCGGCGCACAAGCAAACCTTGCTTGGAACGCATGTACACTGAGCACACGACAGCATGGAGCTATTCCCAACCCGAATGTCCCATATTTGTCATGTATGTCGGGAGGGGGGGGACAGGTAATTTAATGGGGTTTGTCTTTGTAATGAGGCGATGTTGGCAGTATTAATGCCCGAGTTTGCATTTCCGAATCCCGCTTAGGATGTAAACGTTTTCATCATTAACAGACTGCAGATACGCAAACTCGTGTGGCCTAATTATGAAAGAGCTTGTACCGCGCGTATAGAAATTGATGTCATCATAGAGTAACGCGTTTTGAGCAAGTTACGGTTTCAGTTAAGGTAAGACCTATGAGTTGAGGCGGATAAGAAAGGAAGTGGGAAATATTCCATTGTTACTGAGAGCAAGATTTCCCGAATTACCTTAAAACACCATCCTAATAGGTACAAACATTTTCCCTCCACCTTGGACACAACATTCTTCCTTAGACGCCACTGTTACCTAACCAATGCTATACAAATGGAATCACTGTAACGTGACTGATATTTCTTCTTAACAAAACTGTAGACATATTCAAATCCTCGCCTTCGTTGCAGCAGAAGTTTTTTAAAAACTTGCTAAGGTAAGATGTTGGATTGCATCATTGCATTGGAAGTTCTCGGGCTAGCATCATGATACTGAGATACGTGATCTCGAGGATGTTCGTTATTATCTTCAGTCTGACAGGGAAATTTTGCGATGGTACCCAAAATTTGCCACGGCTAATCCCCATTCCTTCCAGCTCATCTTAATACAAGGCCATTATACGGTATTTTCCATGTTTCGAGCTCGTGTATGGTAACTATATCGTGAACAGTTGCCACAGTGCTTTCTTTTTTCTATGCTAGTCTGGTAATTATTTTCAGATGTATGAATTCTTTTTAGAATGAGCGGCATTAGAGATTTCGTGGAATTTGCTTTTGTAATAAAGGATTGCTTGAGAGCTCAGTTATTAATTTCGGTCACGTTGACAAAGGACCTTAAGTAAATCTGGAGTGTTTATAGTAATTTGTGTTGTCATTTGATATTCTCTTCTTGCAGAGGCCAGTCGTGTTCGGAAGGGCTACTAAAGGCACGATATGAGGTAACTCTAATTTTGTATTTTATATTATTATTTGATTCAGTTTTGGTCAGGAACAATGTGAAGTTGTGTTACCAACTGGAGAAGGCCGTGTTCTGACGACGCACATCAGTTGTTCTTTTTTACGTGTGTGACACTGTAACTTTTTGTGTTTGCGGAAGGTAATTTCGCAATGCGGACTACTTTATTCGCGGAGGAGATCCTGGCTGCGAGACGTGGAGGAGCTGTTCTTACGCAAAATAAATTCCTTCTGCTTTCCTACAACTTTTGTTACGAGGAGAATCCTCCCCCCCCCCCTTGCCCCAAGCGATATCATCTGAGACCCCATTCTGACCTGACTCCTTTACATTTTCCGGAACAGGAGGCAGAAGGGCTGATCCCAGTGGCCGCGCGGTCTAAGGCATGGGTCTGCGGCCGAGCGCTTGCTGGGATGTGGGTTCGAATCCTACCGGGGGCATGGATGTTTGTCTCTTGTGCAATGTTTGTGTTGTCAGGTAGAGATCTCTGCTATGGGCCGATCCCTCGTCCAGAGGATTCCTGCCGGCTGTGGCGTGTACTTGAGTGTGAGTAAGTGAAAATAAATAACCTCGACATCTACTGTGAGCAAGTCGGTAGAAAAAGGACTGACTACGAAACGAAGGAGGCAGAAGAAGATTTAAATCAATTTCTGTTAAAGCAGTTTGTTATATGTGACGAAATATAATTTTAGGACTTCAACATTTTGAGACTAGGATATTGTGCTTAAATTCTAGTATCATGCATATATTTTAGCAGTAATGCTCAGAAAACCCAAATGTATACCGTTTAGACTATACACGACAAGTAATGTCGCAGAGCTGTTGATATTATGGACAGCAGTACATACATTGATCAATGATGTATTTCGTGTACCTGATGTTCAGTGAGATATGAATAGCCATATTTTATAAACTGTTATTGAAACTTGTTGTATGCATTAACTTGGCTCTAATACGTGTTTAATCACAACGTAATTACATATCACGTGATAACATTTTCTTTTGGAAGAAGCAAGCCTGAAGACTGAGTCGGATACTGTCTCCAAAATGTCGTGTGCTGAATTTTAATTCCTACGAAGGACAGAGTCCATAAAGACTATTAGTTCAAATAGCTTATTGTTACGAAAGACGAGTGTTATTATTTGGTAAATTTACAGTTATGGAAGCCCGTTCTAATGTTTCCGTTACCCAGGGCTAGATCATTCGAATTAAGCAGGTGTCGGAAAGTTGCCGCAAAAGCTCCTTTAGGAAAAACGGCTATTGCTCATTAGAACCGTCATAAACCTCCGTCAGGTTCCTAGTCCGTTTAACAGCTGCCACAACAACATAAACTATTTCATTAAAGTCCGCTGTGGTGGCATCGTGCTGAACCTTTACGAGCCGCCTTCAGTATGACTTTCTTTTGGGTCTTTTACGTTGCATCCTACTGGTACTGAATTTGACAGATTTTGTCAAAATTTGGATGTACGGCATTTTCATTGCACCTACATGATTTTTAACAATTTAACTTTTGAGTTGCTGACAAATTTTAACCCTTTAAAACCTAGTGGCAACAGTGTGTACCAACAGCTTGAGCAGTAAGAACTCTGAATTTTGCTTTCAGAGTGCATTTGTGTTCCTTATGATTCCCACAATAAACAGCTATTATTTCACTATACGTCAATTACCGATAGGTCTTTCTGATAGAAGCGCACTGTGTTCTTTGTGAGATATGAACTAAACGTTTGTGTATAATGTGGATTCATTTTAGTCTTCAAAGTTATCCCATTACAGGCCAGGACAGGCCCTTAGGATTCCAGAAGGATGAGGCTCCGAGATTTCTAGATAGTCGGCACATGAAGGTAGTAAAGTTGTCAGCCCTACGCACCGGCCACCTTTACCCCCCAGGTACTAGTACTCATTTCTGTTAGAGGCTGAATCCACCCCAGGGCCATAGTGTGACCGGAAGGATTATGTCAATGAAAAATTCCAATGACACCATCGGGAATCGAACCCGCGACCTTCCTGTTTGTAGCGCAGTGCCCCTTTAGTGTTCAAAGAGTTAGTCAAACTACGTAGCTGCCTACACACGCCATTTCCATTATATGATTTATAGAGCCCTATAGGCGCATAGCTAAAATGGCGTAGATATTTACTCATGTTGAGCACCACTACAGTCCTACTTAAAAATCCAAATTAATATTTATATGCATTTTTAATCCATTAAAAGCTTTTAATGAAATTTGATGTACGGTACTTAGAGAATTGTTACGTAAATGAGTGTGGGCATAACACAGATCACTTGAGCCCTTTGACCAGTGTATATCTGATTCACTTTTTTATCCTCGAATCAGATGGGACTGCAATTGTGAACGGTGAAGGGACAACGACTAGACTGGAGGTGGTAATGGATTTTTTCGAGATTTTACGCCTGTATTTGCTTTAAGTGACTGCGACAATAGTGGAAGTCTTCGGCCAGTTACCCAGAGACATCTTGCAGACAACCGTCAGGGTGCTTCTGTGCGCGGACGTCCTGGATGAGTTCCTTGAGGAATCCAGTGGAGCTCACTTTGTGTGAAAGCAAGAGTGTATGTGGTACAAGATAAATACTGGTTACAATAGAAGACGCATCGCTTATTGTTATTTATTGGATGCAAGTAGCTCGGAGCGTTTGTCCGACATTCCTGGAAGGTTGTCGACTGATCGTATCTGGCTCAGAACAGGGGCTAGTGGCGGTCTGTTGAGAAGACGGTAATGAAATATCTGATTCAGTAAATTCCCCAGATTTATTGAATGGGTCGTCAGATTTTAGATATGTACGGAGGTTTCTGTTCCATTGATTCAGTTAGCTAATTGGCTAGCGAGTTTGTTAAAGACGTCAGTAATCTTAATGTAGAACATCGCAGTTGGTGTATTAGTCACAAGTGTACGTGTATTTAGTACTTCAATCACACCAAGTTATACTACATACTTTTTTTTGGCAAGTAGTTTCGGCTAGGGGACTGCGCCGTCATCACACCATTAACAAAAAACTATGAAAAGGAAACTCTGAACTTTCTGTTTGTAGTTTTTTTGTTAAAGGCCTGATGGTGGCTGAGTTCCCGAGCCGAAATTAGTTGCGAAAAAGAGAAGTATGTAAATATAATTTGTTGGTGTGATTGAAGGCTAAGTAAACATACATATGTAAATACGTCAGCTTAGAGGATCATTCAAAGGTCATATTTCTTGTTACCTGTTAGCGTAATAGGAAGTGGTAAGAAGGCTGTTGTAGAAATAAACCTAGAAGATCAACGTACGTAATTAGCCATGTTACTTACACAAAAGAAAATTTAAAAATTCTTGGAAAATGTGACAAAGCATTTAAAACACCAAAAAAGCATTGTGAAAATCATGATAAAAGTTAGAGCAGCTGATACTCGGGAGAAGTTTGTGGATATTCAATTCAGAATATTGTCTCTGCTGTATGAAGGTAGTGTCTTATTATGTTAACCTTGCTGCTCGTTACAGTGTTGAAGTATAGATGTGGATGTTATTAAAGAAGAACGGAGAAAATACTTCTGGACCCTCATGGCAGTAGCACAAGGATCCAGAAAATTACATAGCGTAGAGCACTATAGTATGCGTACTGCACATAAGATTACTAGGGCAGTTAAATTAGGAAGGATAAGACTGTCGGGACGTAACGTGAATGATAATATTAAAGTTGATTACACAGAAATATTTTATGAAAACTTAAACGACACTGATTAATCCTGGACAAGGCCAAATGGCCAGCTTTCGTGAGTATGGTGATGTATCTATGGGTCTGTAAATGCAGGGGTTTTTCGACCAAACGAATGACTGTTAATTTTAACATGGGTTTCATATTTGTTTCTTAGTTCCACGCTTCTCTTTAATAAAAGCAGAGATTAAAGCATAAATATCAGATATGCAAATACACAAAACTGTGGTTTTAACCGTGGTTTTGTGTGGTTACGAAAATCGATTTTAAGGAAGATTGACTTGAGGGTATTTAATAGCAGGGTGCTGATGATAACTACTGGGACTGGAAAGGCAGCAAGTAATAGGATGCCGGGGAGAATTGCATAGTGAGGAATTTCGTAGTTGGTTCTCATCCAAAAATATTGTTAGAATGATTCAATATAGGTAGATGGAACGGACGGGGTTTGTAGTACACGTGAGAGGGAATTAGCTTACGCATATCTGCAAAGCAAAAGGTAAAGTTGTCTCTGTCCGCACCATGAAAATAAATAGGAGCAGTAGAGTTTGGGCTATAGTTCTGCTCTTTCTTAACCTCGCCGCTAGATCCCAGTAGCCATTGAATGGCAGCTTTGCACGTAAAGCTTCGGTAGTGTTGTGTGAATGAAAGAAACAACTTTGTAGTGCTGCGTGTACATGGAAAATTGGTATTAAAATGTGCCTTAAGGAAAGAAATGCGGTGGGAGTGGGCTGACTCGGATTCGTCTTGGTAAGGACAGCAGTCTGGCTGTTGTGAACAAGGTGAGAATCCTTGTTCAGTAAAATGGGGATCATTTCATGAATAGCCGAGAAAATACTCGTATTAACTTGACAAAAGAGATTCTGCTACATGGAGTTTATTCGTTAGCCCGACTGTTCTCACTGTTGGACATTCCACGGAGTTGTGTTGCTGCGTGCGTCCAAGAAGAGGGCAGATGTTCGTGAGAATCTGCCAGGTGTTCTAAATGGACCGTCAAGCCATTTTAGGACCACTGCTGATGTAGGACGTATAACGTCGTTACACGTCTGTGCTTTACGTGTCCGAGGGAGTTAACTTGATGCTAGTTCCAACGCCACTTTTGGACGGACCAGGTGTTTTAAGTTGCCTGCGGGTTTGTCAGTCGTCGGACACGTGTAGTAGAACGTTTCAAGGTAAGCAGCGGGACCTCGGTCTCTGTGTTTACCTTTGTGTCCTGTCACTTGGAGAGGAAACTCTGTCTCAAGGAGCTGCAAGCTGCTCTCTTTTGGGTGCAACATAGCATACATAAATGGAGGAGGACTGCGATGTGAGGACGGCACAAAAGTGCTTTATGTCACGATACTGTACTCGATTTAGTTTTCGACTGGTAGACGTGAGAAGTGCTTTACTGAACGACGCCGTCAGTTGCGATGATTATGTTGCTTCGGAGATGAACGAATGAATATGAAACATTGATGAAATTCTAATGGTAAGTAAAACTGAAGTACTCGAAGACAAATCAGTTCCAGTGCTACCTTTTCCACAACAAATTCTACACTGACTGGCTTGCGACATAACACCGTCTCCGCGGTGAGACGGCGGCCACTAACCTCCTGACTTAAGGCACGGACATTTCGGATTCAAGTGACTGCAAGAAATTTCATTTTCATCTTATCATTATATCAGCAACAGAAACAGGGGCGGGCTTTTCATTTTATGTTTCAGCGTTCTCTTCACGCATGAACTTTGCGTTAACATGAATTAAAGCGTAGTAAATACAGACCTGTCTTTCTTGACTCTATAACCATGTGATATGAGGTTTTATTAATCTATTTTTAGACTTAAGGGGGGAAGCAGAAAGCATACGTTAGTACTGCATTGAGTGTGCCCTTGTGTGTGTATCTTGCTGAAAGTTCCCTCTAGTTATTGTATAGCTGCGCGGACCTACTACTGCTCACAGCAGAAAATTTTAAGAGACCTGACGACTACGCGGCACTTGAAAATTTCTTCGTAATATTCATAATAAGAATATTTACGACGGAAATTGGAAAATTTCAGCTGCGCGGCGACAATTCAGTGCGCGGGAGACCATTTCAGTTACTGCGCAGCCGCGCACCCCAGCAACTTAGAGGGAACATTGACCTTCTTTCAACTTCTGATTAAGCCGAGAGACTTTTACGAAATTTGGTATGAATATTATGCCAATAGAACACATCAAAATGCCGTATTTTCTCATTTCCTACAGAACTACGTGGTACATGTACGGACTCTTGAGGTGGAAGCGCTAGTTAGTCTGCGAGTCTGAAATGATGTATGGCACTGGATTCTTAAACATCATGAAAATTTTACGGCAGCTTATTGTGAAATGTAAAATCAACACCCAAACTATAACAAAACCACTGAATTTAAAGGGGCAGTCTCTGTACAGGCCTCGACAGGATCCCAGATTTCAAGACAGTCGGCACATGAAGGTGGTAAGGTTGTCAGCCCTCCGCACCGGCCACCTTTACCACCCAGGATATATTCCTGGTACTAATTTACCTTAGAGAGTCAGTCGACCTCAGCGCCATAGTGTGGCCATAAGGATTATGTCAATGAAAAAGTACAGTAACACCATCGGGAGTCGAACCCCCTACCTCCCGGCTTGTAGCGCAGTGTCTCAATCAACTGCGCCACGGCGTGCCCCCCAAACGCTGGTTTTAGGCATGCGAAATTTGATTTGATGACGGATGGTAAATATCCCTACACATTATATATGAGTATAAAACGTTGTTTATAATTCGACAAGTTCCAACATGGCAAACACGCGAACTTTTAAGGGGGTTTCCATCAAACTCTATGTAGACAAAATCTTTAGGTATTTGTGTAGGAAGTCCTGCACAAAAGTAAAATAGGACAACAATAGCACTAGTTGCTCTGTAGGAGTATAACCGTGTGCACTGTGCAATTTGGCTATGTGACTTCTGCTCGGATCTGCGTTTCTTGTTGTAGGCTGGCAGAAAAGCTTGTCATTATGCTCATATCTGTTTCAACCTGTAATAAAGGTTCAATCATCTGACGAATTTTCACAATGAACGTCATGCCATTCGACTACACTTCTCTCTCCCTTTTTTTTTACTTTGTGCTTTCCTGTCTTCAGTAACGACAACATTTCGGATGTACTAACTTTGAAGGTGGGAATAACGGTACATCCATTATTGGCGAAGTAGGGAGGACGCTACAATTTTGAGTGTTGGTTACTGAAAATATATTTTAGAAATATACGCAATTTTTGTTACATTTTGTTTTTCGTCGAATGTAAAAATGACGAAGCGCCTGAGTCGAATCTGTAACTTTGTGTATTGTCGTGAATAAAAATACCATGCAGTAGAATTTTTTTTTTCGGACATCAATACCTTTTCGTTTAAAAGTTTTTTTTATGTAACCCCTGTTGGTTCTTCTGCCTGAAAGGCGGCGTCACTAATGACATGTGTTTTTATATCCATGAAACTGAGTAAAATGTCGTGACGGCCTTCAGAGTGTCGGAAGTTTTAGCTCAAGCAGTAGCGTTGGCAGTACATGGAGATAAGGGCCTGTTTCATGCTTCGGCTTCCCTTGACCGTATTAAACATCGCCCGGTATCCATTGTATAAGAGACTCAGTGATGTATATAGGAGTTTCGGACACAGCTGTTGTAAAGAGACAAACTTCTTTCATCTATTCATCCGTCCGCTTTCACTTCGGGGCTTTCTCTACTGAAAATGAATGTAATCGGATCATCCATTACAGCAGAGTGTGTCCCATACGCAAAGTATTGTAGAATGAGATCACTTATTCTTGGTCATGGATACAAAGTGTAGATCATTCGGTGGCATCAGAGAGGTAAACATTGTTTTTCGCTTTTCATCGTAGGTATACGTGGGCTATAGGTGTACAAGTATGTCAAGGGATGCTTTATTCTTTTCTGAGCGATGCTAGTTTGATATGATGCAGAAATGGGAATCGGAAATATAACAACAACAATTTACATTACGTCCCGAGCAATAAGTCCCTTTAATTATGACAAAACTTAAATACGCTAATGATACAGTCTTTTTATTGTACAAATTTTCAGCTTAATGCTGCGGAGCGTGTTGCATTAACTTGTCCCCAGGCGCACAGATGATGACGCACTTATCTGTATTCTATGGAAAGGAGTATATCGGTCTTAATAGTCCTATCCCAACGATTTTTGGGGGATGCAAAAGAATTATGTTGGTCTGATAAGTTCTACTCCAACCACTTCTGGGGCTACCAAACAAGTATGTCGGTCTGATTAGTCCTATTCAAACGACTTTTTGGGGGTCATAAAGGAGTATGTGTCACTGGAATTTTCCATTGACATAATCCCTCCGGCCGCACTATGGCCCTAGGGTCGACTGAGTCTCTAACAGAAATGAGAACCAGTACCTGGGGGGTAAAGGCGGCCGGTACGTAGGGCTGACAACCTTACCATATTCATGCGCCGATCGTCTAAAAATCTGGGAGCCTCAACCTCCTGGAACCCTCAGGGCCTGTCCAGGCCTGTAATGGGATTGCTTTTTAAAGGAGTATTTCGGTTTCATTAGTTCTGTTCCAAACATTTTTCGGGAGTATCCAGTTTCTTCTTCTTCTCCTTCCTCTACTTTTTCTGGGGTTTGGGTGAGATCGTGTTTTTGTGGAAGCGCGGCATCTAGTGAGCCTATTGTCAGTCTTCCTGATCACATATGACCAAATATGGAACAGTGGTGAAACGGTAACTGACAGCGGAAAACTTAAGTACTCAAAGAGGAAAGCTGTCGAAATACATATATTTTCTTCCACCACAAATCCCACACCTACCCGACGTTCCACGTTGAGAAGCTTGCTCATTGGCTCAGCCAACGGTTTTCTTGGCTGCGGGTTCTACGTCAGAATTTAAGTTTGTTACTCGCTCGTAGCCATATAGGCTAATGGCGCAGTCGATTCCTCACCGAGGGGGCAATCCCAAAGCAACTGGCGCGATAGTTACGGTGGACACAATGACAGTGGTTCAGGTTTCTTTTCCCCATGCCAATTACTGTCCTAACAACGTACGCACTCTTCTGTCGTCGCAACAGGTATGACTGGTTAGCATGTTGCTACAAATACGCTGCTCCGCTAGGGTTTTACTTCGGGGAGGGAAATTAATTGGACCCTGTGCAAAGGAATTATCTTACCCGTTTGACTCAATTTCCTAAAAGGTCTTCTTTCCCTTAATTTCAATAATAATTTCTTTTTCATTTACACTACATTTACAACGACCATCCAAAATCATTCATATATTTTTTCCTTACTTCTAGCCATTATTCTAGCGTGCTGTGTTTACCAAAATTCCTTTATCTCTCTTTTGATCGGCTGTTCATAAAATAAAGACGTGATGTTGGACAATTACTACTGGTTTCCTATGGAGTCTTGAGAGAGTGTACGAACCTAGGAGTACAAAGTAGCTATGCACAGTTCTTACGTCAACTGTCAATCGTGTTTATCAAAAGAACGACTCTTTATTTGTACTTTTACCCGGCATGTAACATTATGATGAAAAACAGTGGGAAATCTGGTAGCTTTGTGCAGGAGCTGCTGCCGGGCATTATAACACAGGAGCTATTTCTCGATGCGTTACTTCCTACTATAATGTGCTATTCTTTGTTTAATAAGATATCGTAAAATTTTCTTTCCGCCATTTGCGGTCTTGCAGTTCCTCATTTCTAAGGCCACATATACTTACGGATATCGTTTCAACCCGCTAATTACTTGAGATATTATATAGATCGGTGTGAACTACACACTTCAGTGTTATTTGACTTGTGAGTAAGCTATAATTTTGCTTGGTATTTTGTATGGGTGTCACATTAAGGAAGCAACACGGGCTGAGGATTTTGAAAATAGGGTGCTGAGGAAGACATTCGGGTTTAAGAGGGATGAGGTGAGGGGAGAAGACTCCATAACGAGAAGCTTTATGATGTGTACTCACCCCAAATATTATTTGAGTAATCAAATCGAGAAAACGAATGAGATGGGAGGGTCATGTAGCAAGTATGGAGAGGAGAGGTGCGAGTGGTGGGGAAAACTGATGGAAAGAGCCCATTTGGAAAGACCTAGGCTTAGATGCGAATATAATATTAAAATGGATCTTGAGGCAGTGAGATGGGGATGTGGACTAGATTGATATGCCTTAAGATAGGTACAGGTGGCGGACACTTGTGACTGCGGCAATGAATCTTCGGTTTCCATAAAATGCGGGAAATTTCTTAACCTGTTAGCTTCTCAAGAAGGGCTCTGCTCCCTGGAGACAGATAGTTAGTTAGTTCGTATTCGCAGTCCTTCCCTCTTCTATCTACTTGTTCACAGTAGGTGTAGGGGGTTTTTATTTTCACTTGATCACACTGAAACACACACCACATTCGGTAGGTCTCCTCTGGACGAGGGATCGGCCCATCGCAGAGACCTCTACGTGACAACACAAACACTCACAAGAGACAAACATCCATGCCCCCGGTGGGGTTCCAATCCACGATCCACGCGAGCGCTCGGCCGCAGACCTACGCCTTAGACCGCGCCGCCACTGGGATCGGCAGTTAGTTAGTTATTTAGTTAATATCTAGGGTGGATATACATTATTTGTATGTGTGTGTGTGTGTGTGTGCGTGCGCGCCACTTTGTATAGTGCATTCTCCAAAAATTTGTACGATAAGAGAGGGTGTGTTGTTCTACATTTTGCAAATTTACTTAGGCATAGCTTCTCTTACATTTCTTTGGACATTGGCGGAACTTATCGCAGGATAATCCAAAATTATATTTCCACATAAATAAATGATATGCAATGTAAGAGCATGTATAGCTTTTGTACATGAAGCACCGACTGAATGAAATACAGAATTCGGTTTGTTTTCAGTAAGTTCTTAAAATTCATGCTCGTTGCGTTTAAAATTTTCATAATATCACGACATATTGCTGTTTATTTCGCAGTAATTTAATACGTGGCTCTGTAAACAGGGACATATAAACATTTTTTTCTTTGCCAGATGGAATGAAAATATAGCCTAAAATATAATTGATTTCACAATTTGTGTCGAATTTAACCGTTACGTTTCAAAGAGCGCTGTCCCAGTGCTCTGCTTTCTAATTTCAAACTTTATCACTCATAACGTTCAACATTTGACACACAGTCACATTCCCCCATGCATGCTGCATAAACAGCCCGCCGTAACCATTTCTCTTTTTGATAAGTGCTATCTTTTGGCCTGTGAGGCCGTGTAGTCTATCGGAATTGGTACAGGAGCGTCAAACTTCACGGCATTACAGCAAAAAAGGTGACAAACACTATTATCACCACCAGGAGAGCCTGAGAGTTCGGTGCTTTTTTTATTAACCCTTTAAAGACGAAGCGTATCTGTTTTACATAAGGACCAGTGCGTGCCGCGCTGTAAACACTCTCCACTTCGGTTATAAAAACCAGTCTCTTAATGTTTTATAAGGCAAAAGTTGCTGTTTGTTCTGAGATCCGTACAAAACACATAAACGCAATGTGGACACCACGTAGAATTTTTTAATGTTAAACCTGGTCGTATGTAAAGTTACCGCTAGGCTTTAAAAGGTTAATCGACTTAAGTATAACTAAAATGCACTGTCATTGCTAAGTCGCAAACACTGTCTGTCTTTAGGACCTTTGAGATAAACGGAATCACCGGCCCGACAAACTGCATACACTCCCTCGTGTTTGAACTCTACGCTAGGGAACTTTATGTCCAAGAACTGTAGAAGTCTCGATTTGTGCTCCAGATCCAATCTCTTGTCACTCTCTAACGATTTATTCTCCCTGGCAAACTCGTGAGTTAGCAAAAGGATTAAAAGCCGTCGGGATCAGAGTTATCTTGAACATTGCAGAGCCTCATCCACAGTACAGCAGAATTATCGGTTGAGTCAACAATTTGAACAAGTTTTGACTGCGGTTATTGCAAATCCAGATGCCTGATAACACGTACAGTAATTAACGCGTGCACTGCGGTGAAGCGACAGTGTTCTGTCTCTCCAGTAACTCCACGCTGTAACTCAAAGCCATAAGCTTTGGTTAAAAGAGATTCACAGCTATGAAAGTAGTAAAGCAATGCTGGGGAACGATTTTTGGGCGCTTTCGCAAAATTGCGAAACGCGACTATTAGCTTCGTCATGTGCGTCTGTCCGTCTGTCCGTCCGTCCGTCCGTCCGTCCGTCCGGCTTTCCTCATGGAACAACTCTTCTCCCAGTGGAAGGATTTTCATGGAATTGAACCAACTAAATTTAACTAATTAATTAACAAACCCCACGAAGCAGAACACTTCTTCAGAAACTAATAGTTTCTCAGCTAGTCAAGAGATTTCTCGAATTCTACCAAACACAAAGTGTTATTATCTTGCACACAAGAGGCGGTTACTTCTCTTTATCCTGAGCCAGATAAATCCAGTCCGTACCCTACGCCCTCTACGCTAGCCTACAAGTGTTAAACAGTCTTGCACTTTCTGTTTTACAGGAGCTAGCAACATGTTCTCTTAATGTGCGCTCTTCTGGGATATTACGCAGCGTTGAGTGGTAGCTCTGTACCGACGTTTCGGACAATTTATCAGCCCCATCTTCAGGTGTCAAGAAGTAAAAGAAGAAAAGGACTTCTTGGCCCTTGAAGATGGAACCGACACGTTGTCCCGAAACGTCGGTAAAGGGTTACCACTCGACGGTGCGTAATACCCCAGAAGAGCGCAGATCTCATCAACATGCGGCGGAAGCCTGAAGTCACGTTCTGTCAGCTTTTCTGTGTCTGTCTGCCTGTCTGTCTGTAAGGAGGATGGGATACGTGGCAAGCATGGGAAGATTCAGAAATGCCTACAAAATTTTCGTTAGTAAATTTGCATATGGGAGGATGATTAGAATGGACAGTATTCTGAACTGGATTCAAGTGACTCAGGAGAAGTTCCAACGACGAGCATTTGGAAGAAAGAAATCGGCAAGGACAATTAAGTTTTCATAAGCACAGCATATGTTTTGAATCGTTAATAACCATAAACGGCTCAAGAATTCTGCACACCATGCAGTCAGGACAGAGTGACTGCCGAATGGCGGGGAGGGTGGTGGGGGGGATGTTGTGGGTGGGTGCCAGTGTTCCAGACTTATAAGGAATCACTGTCATGAATGATGTCTGTTTTCAGCAGGACTTTTCACGATTTTCAGGAAATATGCAGCATTTGCTTTAAGTTTTCGTGTTCGAGTGTTGCAAATCCCCGAACCATTCCCACGTTGCATGCTGTCCGGCTCGGTATGTTTTACTATACAGGCAAAATGTACTGATATTCCTTCCGTGAATAAATGCACCATAAGTCTCTTTGCACATAGTAGCCTACTGTGTATGGGTCTACTTAAGAAACTTTTTACTGCGTCCATTCTTCTTGCTTCCTACTGAATTCGGTCGACCCTTTTCTAACTGAACTGTCAGAGCCAACAAACCAACGAACCAAACCACCAGTGAACCATCTAAGTAACCGACTCTTTGGTGCAGAGGTCGTCTCGTAAGACTGAAAGCCTTTCAGCTTGCCAAGAAACTCACCCTCTGTGGAATCTGCAACCTCATTACTGTGTTGACAAGCGCTCGGTATCGGATCTTATTTTAACATTTTAAAGCCTAGCGGTAACTTTACGTACCACCAAGTTTAATATTAAAAAATTCTACGTGGTGCCCACATTGCGTTTGTGTGTTTTGTACGGATCTCAGAACAAACAGCAACTATTTGCCTTATAAAACATTAAGAGACTGGTTTTTATAACCGAAGTGGAGAGTGTTTACAGCGCGGTACGCACTGAGTCCTTATATAAAACAGATGCGCTTCGTCTTTAAAGGGTTAAACCACTTGAATGCGTTCTAAATTCTCAAAGTTTATTTCTTTAAGATCCAAATTAATACTACCCTTCGAATTAAGTCTGTGTCTCTCAGATTGTCTCATGCCAGCACGTTTCTCTTCACTCGCAAAACTTCCCTGCAGAACATACATCATTGTGATCGACACCAACAGAAAAAATGATAAACTTTTCAGCATTACTCGCTAATTGATACGGATCAAAATTTTAGGGGACTAGCAAACGTGTAGGGTACGAAGTTCCCATGGCGAATACTATGCAAATTATAGCCTTATGGGATGTAACAACACGCATTTTGGTAGGCAGGCTTCAAAGTATTTGACATCACATCCCAAAAGGTCGGAATCGGTAGAAAGCATTCATGTTTCTGACAGATTATTGCTGCCCTGGCCTTGACTAGGCGTGGCCCTTTTCATGAACAAAGTTCGTGACCCACATTTACGGTGAAACAATGCCTGAAGTCTTTGCGTTTAAACTTTAATTTTATAAATTGATTTTACCAGACACATTGAAGAGGGATCAGGGGCGTAACTGGGGTGGGGCTAGTGGAGAGGCCGCCCCAGGCAGCAGAGTCCAAGGGCCAACAAAATGAGCATTTTTAATTTAAAAAAATAGATTTTATGCCCTCAGTAGATCTTAAATTATTGAGACAAATAAAAGGAAATCAAATAAGTAACTGTAATTTTTTTAACATTCCCGTCTTCTGTCAGGGACGGCCATTGTGGTTGTTCGCCCCGGACGTTAAAAAAACTTGATACGCCACTGGGATAAATAGTAGCTTAAAACTTTGGCAAATGCGTCAGCTCTGAACTCAGCGAACACCCTGGGCACCAGTTCTTATATGGGTCCTAATACTCAAACCTGACCAGCCGGAGTTTGGAGTTTTTCTGATCTATTCTGATAATCACATATTGGAATATGGCAAGGATCCCATATCCAGCAAGGCATTTAAAGCATTAACTCATGAAATATAGTTTTATAGTTCACAGATTTTTGTTTCTACGCACCTGCACCCTTGCATTTCAGTTGTAACTTTAATAACATCAATTTGTGAAGAGCTTCCTGTATTCTGTTTACGTGAAACTTTGCCCAGCGCAAAAGAGAACCGCTCATAGAATTTACAAACCCGCTGATGGAAATACATTAAAAATCTGTATTATCCAGGGCGTCTTTTTTTATCACGGGTCTGCTCGCCGTAGAGCGGACGACGTCATTACTGTATAGCGAATGAAGGAACCATCTGTTGTGCAGTGTTCAGTCCTGCTAAGTTCCGCCGTAAGAACTGCCTGCATTTTTCTCTGTCTCTTAAAAGAGTTTTACTTTTTTGCGATATACGTACATTTTCAATGAAAAACTATATTTCTTTCAGAATCTGCTATCAAACCGAAAGTAAAAAAAAGCTTTGAGTTTTTGCACGAGCACTAGGTAGGTGTTTTACATTCTACAGCAGTTACCACAGCAAACGTTTCACATTTAAACATCTACTAACATACAGCTGTAGATGATTCTGTAGTACGCAGCACAGGTATCTCTCCTGTCTCAAAAATTATGGCGTCCTGTTCGTGTTGGCCTAGTAATTGACTGCAGGAAATTAGGGAATACTCGTATAATACTGGCTTGCTTGTAGTGGGAAATTTTCGTACCAAGATTCGTAAATCTCAGTCGCTGTTTGAAAAGTTTAAATGGGAATTTGTACACGAATGTACACATGTAGACAGCAATGTAATGCTGGACAACTAATTTTTAATTTTAAGGAAGGGGCAAATAAATTTATCAGTTTTTCATATTGTTGTCAGTAGCGTGAAAACAAAAAGCCACTTTGATTTAGTCCACGAAGATCTTTACATGGCGTTTGAAAGATTCGTTCCTGCCACAAAAACAACACACAGTTTGTCTTATGATAAAACAAGTTTGTTACTCTACAGGCAGAGAACTGGTAACTGTTTTGAGAACTAAAAAGAACAAGTGAATAGCTCTGCGAACACTACAGCTGGGGTACGTTTCTCGACACGTGTGCTTTGACGAATAAAGCCAATTTTAGGTCCGAAGTGTTTAAGAACTGCACAGTGTCTGTCCAAGGGCCTTGTAACGTAGCTAGTTTTAATCCTGGCAATGTATAAACGTTTGCGTGTATTTTCCGTGTCTTCGATTACCTCAGTTTATCATATTTATCGGCACAATCCCCACTTTCAGGCTTTCGGCCCTGAACTACCCTGCCACTTGCTTATCACTAAATAACCCTGATGTATTATCCACAGTGTGATGTGACAGAGCAAATTACTTTACCCACGTTGGCAGCTTTACGAATTCATTAATTAAATGCACTGTTTTTTAGCTTAGAGTTTGGGGTTTAAAATTTTAGTGGAGAACAAGGAAACCTCCTAGCCAAAATTTGCTGGGTGACTCGCAGAGTGACAAACTGCAACGAGAAGGCGACAACTTAAAAGGAATTGTGCCTATTTAATATAGTTATACGTTATTACGCGTACATAAATATATGTGAAGTTTTAAAAAGAACATTTTAAATTCTTCTTTATAACTGCAGTTTCTGTAGATAATCCTTTCGCTGATCCATTGCTGCAGATTGTATAGACTATAGCCAATGAGCAGCGCTGCATATCACAAATTTACTGAATAATCATAATGCACAGGCTAAGTTCTTCTTATGTGTAATTCTTCCTTCCGTTTATTTCTTTCATATTGTGGTCCCATTCGTAACTACTGACAACAAGTGGCTGGAACATAATACCAGAAAGGCATGCCTTATCCTTATGTAGAGTATAGGTAATATAGCCCAATATGGAAATAGAGGCCTACATGAATTGAGACGAGCTGTGGAATATTTCAGAGAACCATAATGTATTTCAGCTTCGAACAAACACGGTACCAGAACACAGTATATTGAGGAACGGCAGAAGGCAAGCAATGCTGCTGAGATTAATAGCTTTTGTGTGTAAATTTTTATAATATCGTATTTGTGGTTTTATTTTTTAATATCTCTTATGGCATTTAAGACCTTCTTTACCTTCATTTCTATGACGACGTTTGCGTGCGTTCTCTTAGTGACTATGGGAAGGGAGGAATTTGTTCAAATATCATAACACTTAGCCAAAGGAAAAATAATCTTGCAAATGCTTCTGTTGGAGTCACAAGTGGGGCGCCGGAATTTTTCGACCGATAACGGTTATGAGCACGTCGCGTTAAAATCTACCTACATTAACAAGTCTTTTAAAGTCGCTCTAAATACCTACGGTAAAAATCTGTTCGTATGCATCCAGTCCACGTTCTTTTTGAAGGCAGCATGTGTATTACTGACGTCAGTTTACAACGCCTAAAACTGTGAAGCTATTAAACTGGGTTTGTGTACTATAAATTTTAAAGGCATTTTTATTTTATTTTCTTTACTCTCTCTTTGGTTATTTGATTTGGTAATTGAACAATGAACACACTGTAAAATTAAACACAACTCAAATTGAGGCAGCGCCGTTTCAGCCTAGACAAACATGAGTTTTGCGATTAGAAGAACACCTCTGAAATATAAAAATAATTTGTTTTTACATTCTTAGTGAGTATTGCTATGAGGAGCTCGCAAATATCGTATTTGTAAATAATGATATACTTTCACTTGTAATATTAAACTCATATACACATCTGAGCGAAGAAACTAAATTAAATCATGTAAGGTCTGGGGTTCTCAGAGTGGTTACTGGCATATGACATAACGCGGTTTGGTAGGCAGACAGCCGTAGTGTGTGCTGTTACTTCGCAGAACAGAGTAATTTATAAATTACGGGAATAAAAAGCGAAACGATTGGGAAAATATTTGTGTTTAAGGAGGATGATACTATCTGATAATTTTAGATACTGGCGGAAAAACCCCGCAGATCATTCAGTGGAAAAAGGCGGCCGGTGCGTAGGGCTAACAAACGTACCCCCTTCATGTGCCGACTGTCTAGAAATCTGGGAGCCTCAACCTCCTGCAACCCTAAAGGCCTGTCCAGGCCTGTAACTGGGTAGCTTTACCGTTACGTAGTTTTGAACCATTTAACTACTCACATTCTTCCTCAGAGTTTATTCGCATTGAAAAGAGGACACGCTAATACGAGTGGCGGGTGAGACACTGATGTAACACAAGCACGAGTTTAGACACAGAGTCTGCTGCCCTTTGGGACGCGCTGATGATTTACTTACCTAATATTAGGTTGTCAATACACCGTGGCCTTGTTTCTTGAGTAACTGATTAGTTTTAGAATCAGTTGAACTTGAGGTACCTAGTTTGACTTTTTTCGCTGCCCCCACTACCTGTATGCCCTTATATCATCTTCCTCTTAAAGCTGGTTGTGAGGCTAAAAATTCTTAATATTGTTGACCGACGAGTTTCTTAAAGACGTTCCATCAGATACTAAAGTTGTATAGTGTTGCATGATACAATTCCATTATAAATGTTAGGAGAGAAGGAAATATTCTCAGATACTTTGAAGGTAATTCAGGTGTTGTATCTAGTGACTCACCCTGAAGATCGCAGGGTTATTTATTTATTCATTTATTTATCGGCTGATTCTTATTTTTTGGTGGAGTTTTTAAAACTAAGTAAATGACGAATGTGGCATTAAATATTACGATGTATTGTCAAAGGCCGATCCAAGTAACTGTGCGGTCTAAGGCATAGGCCTGCGGAGGCTTAACTGTTGGGACTGCGGATTCGAATCCCGCTGAGGCTATGTATGTTCGTCTGTGTTGTATAAGTAGCGGCCTCGGCAATGAGCTGATCACTTGTTCGGAGTCCTGCCGTGTGGTGGGTCTAATTGCGTGTTGTACAGAAATCTCAACAATGAGGCGTCCTAAGCCTGATTAGTCTGTTGCGTCACGGAAACATGAATTGTGAAAGGTGACGCTGACTGTATATTTAAGGGAAAATTTCAATATTTTGTGTAAAGGACAAAGGAAAACAAGAATACCTGCAGTCACACGTGAAACAGGGCTGATTTACCGTGACGTTAGGTGACAAGTTTCTAACTGGGTATACATTAAACAAGTGAGGTGTCGTGATTTATAGCTAGAAAACTCGTCTGTGGTTTGCCAGTCAGGAAGTTATGTCCTGTAAGCCAACTGCCAGGTACGTCAGTTATTCCGATCCTTTTCCTTGGGCAGTAGTTGCTTATTGATCGCAATATGAACATTCTCATGCAGTGCGCTAGTACTCCGTACTTCTTTGACCTGCCAGCAAAATCCTGATTTAAGTGGCAGTAGGGCTTTGAAGCATGAGTACCATTAGTTGATGCACAAACTTCACTTTTTCGCGTGAAGAACGGCGGTAAGTCAGCGAGGCTGTCCGCTAGTAATAACTGTCGAGAGAAGTGGGAAAAATAAAAAAAAAGAAAGAAACCGTGATTTATGTGTGTGCGAACACTGACATCTGCTGTCTGCAGATAGCCTATACATTATTGCTGCAGGAAGTTTTATAGAATGTACGGCGTTCACGTCCGAAGTGCCGACATAACTTTCGTGCATTTTGCTTACTGCAATTTGAAATCAGGTGTTTTATGGCTTACTTGATGTTCGGCAGATGTTTAATTTAAATAAAACATGTTACAGTTTTTTAATTTAGTGAAACACAACGGATGAACTTCAACATAATCATCTTATTAATATCCCATTATTTTGTCTCTGAGATTTTCTTCGTAATTGACAGAATACCAAAACAAATAGCTCTAAATTTATTCGTGAATATAATTTTTAATTTTTAATGTCTTTCACGAGTATTTGGACTTTTTCATTTTCCGAAAAAGATTTACTCTCTTTATGTTACGATTGTTTGTCGAATTTTGTTGACGAGAGTTGAATAAATATTTATACTGTCTGCGTTTGTTTCTAGAATGTCTTCCATATTATTACGCATTAATGCATCTATAGAATCTCCATAAAAACTTGATTTTCAATTATTCAGCTGGCCAATAAATGAATCTTTTTCTTATAGATTAACTTGAAAGCATATCACTTGCTCACGAAACTCAACCACTGATGCCTACTTTAGCCCGTCCAATTATGTCTATAATTTCACACAATGTTTCGCAAGGGCCGCTTGTAATATGCGTCTATGCCTAGGTCCCCATATGCGGCCGGCATAGCGTAGTCAGCGGTTCACTACAGGCTGGACTGTCACGGGTTCAATCTCCGTTAAGGACGAGAATTTCTGTACCTGTCCAGACCACCTAACTTCCTGTGCAGTAGGTTCCTGGTCGGTCTCTTTCCTGGAATAAAGCTGTTGGGATGTGGCATAGCGACCCACCCCCATCAAGCACCGACGTTAGAGAAAGAGTAGATCTATACCTCTGCACACACACACACACACACAGCGCTACATCTTGGTATGTTACGCGGTGAGCTTTACTTTCTTCTAACTAGGTCCCCACATGGGATGTTCCTTCACTTTGAGTTTTTCAGACCAAACTTCCTGTGTCATTCTCCTATCCCGAATGTTTTATACTGCTTGATTTAGCGGCCAGTGCAGCGCTTAGTGGAGGATACAAACTGTAAAACCCTTTATAATGTGACTTTCTTCTGAGCCTTATTGCATCAGATCACACATTCTCCTTAAAACGGTGCTCAAAGAGAATGGTCTTTCTTCATAATGAGATATCAAGTGCCATATCCGTACAAGGCATAAGGTAAAATTGTATTTCAGCATAATTTGTTTTGCACATTGCCTGAATTTTAATTTGTTCTTAATTTGACTCTCTGTAACAGGAGGTATATTTAATTAGGGGGTATATTTAATAACTAAAGTTTCCTAGCCTGTAACTTTTCTGTTAACCATTTGATCATTTTTCGGTAGGAGGTAGCATTGTATTGCAGGTCATACGCCACAGAAGGCGCAACTTTTAGTCAGCCAGATGCTGTTTAGGTGAAAATTCGTCCCACGAGGAGAAGGTTGTGAGATTCGGTTTTTAAGGGCGAAATATGTTTCGCTTGATTCCAGGCTTGCGCCGCGGTGTAGATGAGATCTACACTCTTCTTGGATATTACGCAGCGTAGAGTGGTAATACTGTACCGACGTTTCGGGACAACCTATCGCTCCCATCTTCAAGAGTTAAGAAGTACCTTCACCGATAGGTCGTCCCGAAACGTCAGCACAGAATTACCACTATACGCTGCGTAATATCGCAGAAGAGCCCAGATCGCAAATTTTTCCTGGTTTGAAATTCGCTGTCAATTTGTTGCTATGTATAGGGATAGAGTAATGAGAGTGCAGCATGTCAGAAAATGATGCAGAACTTGGAAATGGTTGAACGGCCAATAATGAGGAAGTGGATGTGGCTGTTCGTGAATGGTTGCGAATGCAACAGCCTGACTTCCATAGCTACGGAATTTTTCTGCTCGTAGAACAAATTTTGGTGTTTTCTGGGATTATGTTGAGAAATAATGACACGTGAGTAGAATAAATTAGATACATTTAAGGTTGTGATGACTTCTCATTCAGTTTTCTTGACCTGAGGTACGTTACTTATTGAATCCCCTTCGTATTGTCTTGCTTAAGCTTTTCATAGTTTATTTAACAAAGCTGATAGTAACTCCTAGTTTATTTCCAATGGCTGCATGGTGATAAACGATTGGAAATGACGAGAAAGGAAGCATTTATGGGCTCATGTAAGGCACTATCCAAATATTTATCTGCTGGGAGTGCGAAAAACCACACTACCTCAGTTTTGATAGTCGTGTCCTGGCCCATATTAGAAACGGGCGTTTTCTATATACAAGTCAAAAGCGTTAGTAACTAGACTTAATGCGACGTTTGAGGTTATCAGAAAGGTGCTGCTGAATATTCAAGTCTTCTGGAATGTTAACGGCATTTGGACTGATAAATATTTACCGGCAGTCCGAAAGATTCTAGTGCCATTATATTGAGTGTCAATCAGCCCATGGACTGTTTGACCCTTACACGTGTTTACCAGTTAACATGGCATAACATTCCAGAATTCTTGCATGTTCAACCGAAATTTGTAATGGCGAAGATTTATGTGTTTCTGGCACGTCTTTGGTATTCGGAAGGTCTTTGATTCAATTCTCATTTCGGAGATAGATTATTTCATTGATTTTTTCGTTTCTTTCCTCAGTTACTCCAGAATAATGTCTAGATACTGCCTCCAAGTAAGTTGTAACTGTTTCCTGCCACACCAGTTCAAATTAAATAATCACGAATCTCCTTACCGTTGGACATTACGTGACATAACTACTGTCAGCGTCTTTAAATAATCCACAAATAAATAAATAAATAAATAAATAACTGCCAAGTTCTGCAACATACTGTATTCACTTATATATTTTACAACGCTGTTAGAACTTGTGTCACGTAGCATGGGTGTAATGATTAGGAAATACCTGTTGGGAGGGACGCGGTATGTGTGTAGCTACGTTAATGGTGGGGCGATCACGCGGAACATGGAGGCAGTGCGTCACTATTTTGTAGCAATAAGAATGTATAATAGCAGAAATTAGTGGTCTATGTAACCAATGATCTCACAAGTTTGCACAATTTATAATTTATAATTCTGCTTCCTTCTATGCACAGATGGCTGCTTAAACTATTTTTCATGTAAATTCTGAATAAGTACTATTTAAAAACCCAGTTGCTGTCTCACAGCAAGCACACTGTGTCTCCACTACAAAACCAGACGTACACTATAATCATTAGACAATGGTGTAACATGCGAAGCATCACTGATGTGTATTTGGACTTTAGCCATCGTCACTAGTACACAAACACGACGTTTCAAAAGCAGCCTGCTTTTGAAACGTCGTTTTTTTATACTATGACGATGGAAAAAGTCCAAATACACATCAGTGATATTTCGCAAAATCAAACGTGACTTGTCATCATTAGCGTTTCATTCAGAACGTCATGTTGTTTTATCTAAGACATCAGTTTTCGGAACGCCCTGTAGTTGCGCACACTCCCCTTTACAATCGTTCAGGTGGGTAGAAGCCCGCCAGGCACACAGGAACATGTTGTAATTGCTGTTGAATTAAATTTCTAGAGCGGTGTGTGTCTGTGTGTGTAAAAATGAGAAGTGCTATGTTGAATGTTTACACAGAAAACAAACAGAAAACTGATAACGAGGGAGCGTTCCAACATGGACTGCCTACTTTCAGTTCTGTGGGGTAGGAGGCAGAGGCTACAGCCAGAGCGACAGGAAAGCGTAGTTCCTATTGGCACTAATTGCAAAAGAAACGTGACTGTATTTCAGCGCCGAAGCAAGAAATGCAAATATTGTAACGGCGTTTGTACGGTATTTAATTGTTCTATTTATCAGGCATGGAAAGCTGGTGGACACAGCTCTGACACAAAATGGGTATTTGTTCTCGACTATTGGACGACCCTCGCTATCTCGCTCGCTCGCTCACTCACTCACTCACTCACTCACTCACTCACATCTACTCTCACTAATTCACACACTCTCACAATTATTTACTCACTCGCACGCTCATACATACTCTCACAAATTCACACACTCTCACACTCATTTACTCACTCACTCACTCACTCACTCACTCACTCACTCACTCACCTTCTCGCTGACACTCACACACAACACACTCTCACTCACTCACTGACACTCACACACCACACATTCTCACTCACTCACTCACTCACTCACTCACTGACACACACACCACACATTCTCACTTACTCTCTCACTGACACTCACACACCACACACTCTCACTCACTCACACTCACACACCACACACTCTCACTCACTCACACACCACACTCACTCACTCACACACCACACGCTCTCACTCACTCACACTCACACACTCACTCATAGAAGTAGACGGATGGTGGTTCTAAACGATGGATTGAAGAGACGCGAAGTGAAACCTCTCCAGATCATGCGGAGGCACTACAAATATGGCAGCATTTTCTTGAAGAAGACAGTGAAGATTCTCAGTCAGGTACCCGGTCTAGCTCCTGATGTGTGTCGAAGAGGCAACGCTGTATTTATACCACTCATCGGCTCGGCTGGAAGAATAGCAAAACTGATTGTAGTGAGGTGACGGAATGTCAGGTTTCGTAACACCGCGGAGGTATCTGAAAAGGCTGAATGAGTTCATATGTAACAGCCTAAGCTCTGAAATTGTGCCATTATGTCCCCATATATGGAATTACTGTTGGAGTTACGGATGTGTACGCCAAGAAGCAGTCTGTCGATATACCTAATTTCCAGTCGGCATGGGGACCGCGACCTTTGCGGGTCAAGCCGTTTTTTCAAGAAATTCTTAAGTTCATGGCGTGCATTTCTGGTAAATTTGTAACTTTGTATTGTCACGCACGAACTGTGACGTGCAAGATGGGATCAATGGAATAACTACCTGTGGAAAGTGTAGCTGGTGATGGTAAATGCCGAAACTTTCAATTAAAACGCCAACGGGCTTACTGTTATATGGTGTAAATGACCCTGTATCTGGAGTTTAGTTAGTAAAGTGAAAAATGGCACAAGGCATACGGATTGCCACATTCCTAACACTCCCAGATAGGCTGCAAGTCAATGCAGTATGGCCGGCAGCACATATTTTTATATACATAAGCCTATTGGTGGAGTCCACCTCAAATTCAGAAGGCCAGCATTTCGTGCAAACCGTGTTGCATGGATGAAATATGCACAGTGAAATACTTACTTCTTATTGATCTATATAAATTTTACTGTCTGTTTATTATTTATGCGAAACGTCGATATTCGGTGTTCAGGCCGTGTTGTGAACGTGTAACCCATATTTCTGAGTACCATATGATAAATACATTTTAATAAATATCTCCATCACCTTTAAGGTACTGTGGTAGACAGGATAGCGGCTGTCTATGGAGAAGCGGAAAGAGATAAAGGGATCATAACCGTAAAAACGAAAAATGACTGAGACGAACTTTTGTCTGTTTGGCCGTGCAGTTCCTTCCGCATGTTGCGTAGCTCAGGTGAAGAGGAAGGAATTGCCCCACACTTAAACATGACTAGATCTCGCATTTCTTGTCTGAAGACGCCCGCGTAGCTGGTTTCTTGGATCACATGAATATGTTTATATGAATTTACTAAACACCACAGATAAACAATGTAGCAATTTGTTTTGAATAATTGCTGCCTATGTCAAAACACTGGATGCTGCAGAGGTCACTTTGCCCTCATCTGCAGACAAAAGACCCATAAAAATTTAGGCGTCCAGCCCGCTTCGGGTAATTGAAGTATTACAGGGTAATTTTATTCTTGAAAGAGCGAAGTTTATCTGAATAACATACAGAATGAAAGGAAATTCGGGCGCAAGCTTTCAAAAGGGTGATTCTTGCCCAAAAATTAAGTGAAAAAGTATTATGGAATGTTTGCAATGAGACGTTAATTTTTATACATATACCTTACACGTTAGAAGGGGTAACACAGGTCTCAGCAGTGTTACTTTTCCCGACCAAAAAAGATAATTTTAAAATGTACTCAAGGCCAGTGTGCAGCGCAGGACTCAATTATTACCGAATGATTATGCAATACACAGGCGCGCGAAGAATATTGCAAAAAAGCACGAGGATATTCACTGCATTACCCCGGTCGATCTCACCCAGACGCAAAGGTTTTTCGACGATTGCAGCAGTGTCTTTGTGAGATAGGAAGGGCACTTTTTACGTTTAGGAAGGTATTTGAAAGAGGCTTTTATTTTACGCAAGTGTATGTTTGACTTTGATTTTATGCATGGTACATAAATTTACTTATCTGAATCATTTAGGCCTATGCGCCTAGGCTTATATAATATGTGGTCCGTATTTTATCTGACAAATACAGATTATGACTTCTTATCGGCTCGCTCACCGAGTAACGTAGTCCACTACAGTGACAGCCCGCACGAGCGGCGGGAAATTACAGACGATATTCGGTCGAATAATACAAGGACTGTGTACAATTACTGTGCAACGAAATTGCCATACTTCAAGATTAAACCAAAACTAACTAACGTTTCTAATGCCACGTTCCAGGTTTCACAAAACACTCTAAAAACATTCAAAATATGTAGGCCTAAGCAAAAGTTAAGTACATTATCAAGTAAAGTGGGTCTAAAATGGAAGATGATACGCGATATTTACGTATGGTAACACTGCTTGAAGAAACTGGTGTATCATCAGTATCAATATGTAATAAAGGATAAAACACGTATATAAAAGTTAGTGTAAGTCCACAAAACGAAAAAGATTAAAATAAAACGCAAATTGCTGAAGAAAATATAATGTGGGTCTGCTATACCGCAATCTGTTCAGCAGTTCCAACCATTGTGCTAGCGGCTAGGCTTGCATTAAATAGTCCTTCTCCGTGTTCACAGCAATCTCTAATTCTTGTGTCTGGGTGTTAAAGCTCGAGATTTACAATATTAACCTTTCTTTAATTTAAGAACAGTTTACGGGTAAACAGATTTTACGTCCTTGGAAGTTTTATGATGGAGCGCAACATATTCTGTTGTAAAAGCGACAGCCTAATGTAGTGAGAAGTGAGACGTAAATTGTGTTATTTATATAGTGGCAAGTGGTTGGTTTGTGATTGAAGTCACAGCTTGGAACCGAGTGAGAGGGGACTCGATAGGCTCGCGCATGCGCACGGTGGCACACCAGCTGTGATAGCGCCTTCAGCTTTTAGAGTTTTGTTTCTTTCTGTGCTGCGGTGCCTGCCTGTCTGTATGTAAAGTACTGGGCGACGTAAGGAAAATAGTCGAAAATTAATTGAACCGTTCTAGACCAACCTCCTTACTAGCAATTAGGTAATTGCTACTAAGGAGATTGGTCTAGAAGTAAACGCTGAGAAAACTAAGTGTACATGGTCAAGTCTCGAAATCAGAATGCAGGACACAATCAAAACATAAAGATAGATTAGTAAATCCTTTGAAAGGGTGGAAGAATTCAAATTCTTGGGAACAACCCTAACGAATCGAAACTCCATTCGTGAAGAAATTAAGAGCAGATTGAAGTCGGGGAATGCTTGCTATCATTCGGTGCAGAATCTTTTGTCTTCCAGGTTGCTATCCAAAAACACAAAGATTGGGGTATACAGAACTGTAGTTTTACCTGTTGTTTTGTATGGGTGTGAAACTTGGTCTCTCACACTGAGGGAGGAACAAAGACTGAGGGTGTTCGAGAATAGGGTGCTGAGGAGGATATTTGGGCCTAACAGGGACGAGGCGACAGGGGAGTGGAGAAGACTATATAACGAAGAGCTTAATGACCTGTACTCATCACCAAATATTATTCGGGTAATTAAATCGAGAAGAATGAGATGGGCGGCGCATGTGGCACGTATGGGGGAAAGGAGAGGTGCATACAGGATTTTGGTAAGGAGACCTGAGGGAAGACGACCACTTGGGACAGCCAGGCGTAGATCGGAGGATAGTAGTAAAATGGATCTTCAAGAAGTGGCGGGGGGGGGGGGGGCCCGGACGGGATTGAGCGGGCTCAGGTTAGGGAGGGGTGGCGGGCTCTTGTGAATGCGGCGATGAACCTCGGATTCCATAAAATGCGGGGAATATCTTGACTAGCTGAGAAAATGTTAGCTTCTCAAGAAGGCCTCTGCTCCATGGAGTTAGTTGTTTAGTTAGTTAGTTAGTTAGTTAGTTAGTTAGTTAGTTAGTTATTTGTCTAATAATTAATTATCTGCTTTGCTGGTACATCTGCACTACAAAGTCATTGAAGTAAAGGCCTATTAACAGGACTTCTTTGTTTTTACCAGTTGTTTGTCAATAAACAACTGTTTATTACCCTTCATTTGCCTTTTGGCGTGTAAACAGATTGCTATAGGGAGTAAATTCTGAGCCCCCGCCTCGCCTTTTACAAATTTTTCTTTGTTTAAGATGACTGTTGTTGTATTAGAGTGAAGTATCGCAAAAGAACTTCATTGTCTAGAGCACGAATTAGATTAACTACAAACTCTATGGAGCGAGAAGTTCTTCTTGAGAAGATAAAAGCCACTACCTCCGCCCAGACTGAAAAGAGGTGCCTCTTGCAACCAAGGCACATGCTTTACCATTGCTTTAAGCCGCCCCGTTGATATCGAATTACGGGATAGACGATGCAAAGAGTTGATATCTTTTTGAAAACGTGGGCTTATAATTCAGACAGCCGATTATCTAATGTAATACAGCGATTGTGCCACCGGATGGACGACCGGCGAATTGGGGGTTCAATTTCCTGGGAAAGCGGAAATTCTTTCTTTTCATCATGCCTCCAGGTCTGCCGTGTTGGCCCAGTGAACCTTTAATACAAGAGTTAAGGCGTGGAAGGGGCGGGTGTGGGTGGGGGGGGGGGGCCGGGGGGGTGAGTGGCCAGGGTATGCCGCTTACCATTTACTTTCACATGAAGACCAAGAGGCAGTGGATTATATTGTCAGTTCCTTAGCTTCTTTAACTTATACAGGGCGTGTTTGTCTCCCTGGGCGTATATACGTACATATATATAAACAGATACATAGACACATATCTGTGCGGTGGATATATGTGTAGCAGTGCAGTACACCCAGTTCTCTTAGAACCTGCAGACAGGCCTCGTGGTCTTATTTTTCGACGGAACACAGAAAATATTTTCGGGAAAATTTCACTGAAAATTCGAATAAGTCTGGACGTTTAAACTCGTGGAGTGTTTTGGACTTTCTCCATTATATGTATTGAGATTCAACAGACTACTTTTCGGGGAGAAGATAGATCCCAGGCTTCAGGCTTGCTTCCTCCAAAACAACTGCCAAAAATTGATGATTATTTGCACTGAAAACCTATCCACGAAACGTGTAATGTTTTTCAATATACACGATGCAAGAAGGCCAAAATGTGTACGAGTTTAAATGTCCCACAATATCTTCAGAACACTACAGAAAAGTCTGAAGGTTTCTACCCTAGTTAATTTGAAAATGTTACTGAAAGGCAGACGTGGTTGGAGAAAGAAAATATTTTAGTCTGACACCATTTTTAGAGATTCGTGCTTCCTCATTTATTTATTCGGTTGTTTTATGGCATCTTACCATCTTCTGCATAAAGTGAGTGAGGAATGATACGATGACTGCTGTATGTGGGTCCTATGTGGAAGGAAATTTCTGGCTAATTCAAATACACGGCGAGTTACCTTTACAGTGTCCTCGAACAAGGCAGCTTGATTGGATAGAAGGCCTTGCATCCACCGTGATATCCCATTATAGATGCCGTGTTGAGGAAAAGGATAAAAGTGATTCTCAGTATCACCACTAAACATCTTGCAAAATGAAATGAAAGACGCACGGAAACATCAGTCAAGGGAGTCGGTTCCCAGTCGCGATTCGAACCGTGTATCTCTCGAACAATAGTGGTAGCTGTCGAAGCTTTTAATGAAACAAGTCAGACAAATGGAGCACTGAATGAGACATATAACATGATCGTTTGTAAGACGCTCGGCGAAGCGTGTGTTGTGTCGGTGGATCCACGCTCTTCGTTGCTTTGTGCTTGCTTGTATACGAACAGCAGTACCAACGAGCACGTTTGTAATGTACATTATTGAATTTTATAGAAAGCTGGATTTTCATGTTCTGATGAATTTATATACGATTTCCTCTTTTGAATTCTTCGAAGAGAAATCTAGGCTGTAAGACGAGCGAATGAGAAGGGAATTCCAACAGAAATTTCCTCACTACTATATGGCTGACGCGCTTTCAAGTTTTGTATATAATGTGAACCACTAGCCTTCATACAGCTTGCAGGTCCCCTGGAACGAGCAGTAATGCCGTTTGTAAGACGCTCGTAAGTGATTATTCTGGCATACGTCCTGCAAACTACACTAACTCTGAGGATTAACGTCTTCTGGAATGTGACGCCATGTGGTCTGGTACATAGGTACCAGAATGTCGGCTAAACTTACAGCCTTCATCGTCTATCCTAAAAACGGAGAGAGTGAATTCTTCGGCGATCTTGGTACCTGTGTTGTAAACTGCGGTAGCTGATAATATACACTATCATGAGAATGTCAGATTGTATCAACTCTACCCTTAAGCGTATACTCATTTTTCTGAGGCTAAGATGATTTCATGTTAGTTTCCGCTGGCCTAGTGGCTCGAAAGAGGTGTGCCGAAGAACAGGTTACGTTAATTTGGTGGAGAATCAGTCTGCTGACAGAGAAAGCAGCGATTTTTCTTCACTACTGATGTATCTACGTATTTAGGCCGTGCCATGGGTCAGGCCTGTCACCGCGGAGGCCCGGCTTTGATCCTGGGTTGGTCCGTATGGTATTTGTGGTGGACAAAGTGGCACTGGGACAGGTTTTTCTCCGAGTACTTCGGTTTTCCCCTCTCATTTTCATTTCATCCTTGCAATGTTCGACTACACGGAAAAACGGAAAAAACTAATCTTCATCACAGGGTTGCACAAGAAGCCTCAAGGCTGCGGTCCCTCCAGAGCATCTTCTGCGGGGTCTTTCACAACAAAAAAAATCTACTTATTTATGGTTTATTTAACGATGCTGTCATTAGCTCAAATCTTGCAGAGAAATTTTATGACCCAGAGAGAGCAGTGAGCCGCAATATTTAATTCCGTTAGTCGGTTAACATGTACTGACAGTCGCCGTCAAGTGTCTACGGTAACTGTAACAGTTATTTGTCATCAAGGATTCAAAAAGGAAACATAATTTAAGCGATGACCTTGTTATTCGCTTTGAATTATTACAAAAACAGGCCCAGTTTTAGCTGCACATTTCAGTTGATTGTTCAAGTGTGCGGGGTGGGTTCACGGTTGTCAGGACACTTGACAAAAACCGCTCAGTGTTTGGAAGGGTAGACAAGAATGTAGCGATGTACTCCAGCCTAAAGGACGCGTGTTTTGCGAGTTGTCCGTCGCAGTTTTGCACAACTCTTCGGTCTTGATTAGTGCTGTTATTCCGGAGTTCCGAGGGGGAAGGTCTGTATTCATGAAGCTAAACAGGCTACTTGAGGCCCATTTTAACCTACTGTTTTCCCCCCAAAAAAGATACCGGTGCTGAACACCGCTGCCTGTTGCCACAAATAACTGCTCATTTGTTGCATATAAAAGAACTACGGTCGAATATAAATTATTTTCTTTGCATTTTGTGCAAAACTGAATGTCCTTGTACACATTCTACGGACTACGCTAAATGTGAGGTTTTCGGTTCCTGGGATGTGACGCCGTGTTGTCTGGTACATAGATACCACTATTTGGTAGAAGCCTATGGCCTCCACATTCTGGCCTTATGAACTCAGGCGAAAATAGAAGTAAAGGACCTTTGGTGTAATGAATAAGTATATCGTAGGACCTTGCCTTTGAGACAGATTAAAAACTCGATTTGGGCTAGGCTTACGTTTCAGGAAGGAGTTTGTATATAATGGGCAGGTGCAAACAAAAATTAAATTGACGAGAAATCTTCTGTTCCCCTATTCCAGTCATACGGCATTTAATCGAATTTATTCAGTAGTGTTGGGAAGTTACCACGGCGATAGTTATTGCGTTTTTAATGTCGATTTCAATTGAAGAAATGCTGTAAATTGTGTGTGTGTGTGTATGTGTGTGTGTATGTGTGCGTGTGTGTGAGTCCCACTACAGTTTTAGAAACAGCCGGAAAACTTCTGTTAAACTCAATTGGAAGTTGTTTTCCTTTAAATTACGTGCTTTCTTTCATATTCCCCCCCCCCCCTCTAGCGCAGAGGTTCAAAATGCGTAGACCTCTATCTGTGCCTCCCTACTCTGTCCGTGTTGGCATGTTACGGGGCGACCTTTACATTTGTTTTCAAGTTTTATCTGAATATTTCTAACAGGGCAGTTGTTCGAGCCTCTGAGTGAGAAGTATCAAAGGCGTCCTCGAATGTAGGGTCCTGAGAAGCTCTATATACATCAGTCTAACGACAGATGGAGCTTTATTTAATGTTAAATTTTTAAATTGAAAATACCAGACATGATAACAGAATGCTTTTCTATTTGATATAGTGGTGACTAATGGTAGAAAGTGAAATTGAAATCTGGTACTTATTTGTTTGTATATCGAACAATATTCCCTCTAAGCTGCGCGGGTGCGAGGCCGCACAGTAACTGAAGTACTCCCAAGCACAATGAATTTTTGCAGCGCAGCTGGAATTTTTCAGTTTTCATTGTAAATATTCTTATTATGCAAATTACAAAAAAAAAAAAAACTTTTAAAGTCCCGCTCAGTTTTCAGGTCGTGTAAAAATTTTCCGCTCAGAGCAGTAGCAGGTCCGCGCAGCTGTAAAAACAAAAACCAGAGGTAACGTTGATATGGAAGCTCAGTGTGACTCAGACTACAGGTCCACAGTGTCTTATCCGAAACTCTTGGGATCAGATGCATTTCGGAATTCAGAATTTTTCAGATTTTAGAAAGGTAATACGGTGCATATACCGTATATCACGTAAGATCCCCAGCGGGGTCTGGGGCAGCACCCCGTAACCAAACACACTACTGTTTTTGGGGTGGAATGTATGACTATTCGTACTAAGTGGGATAAATAAAGACTGTAAATAATATTACTGTTATCCATAGGGGTAGCTTTAAACCTCTTGACATTTTCACAGTGCAGTTAATCAAAATATCACACAACAACAAAAAAGCACAAAATATCTGCCAACAGCAGAGGCGCGTGTGACCGGTAGGCGCACTGAGACAGATCTGACGCCTCACGTCTGTATAATGTGTGGCGTGCGTCAAAACTTTCGGCTTTCAGAGCTTTTTGGTTCTCGGAATTGCGGATAAGGGATGGTAAACCTGCATAAAGCTTCGAGTGACTGGGTGATCAAAAACACTGAACTGGAAAGGACGCAGAAAAAGCGGCTTTGCTTAAATTGAGGTAGGCCTGTTAACTCGGCCTTTGCTGGGCAGACAAAGGAGAACAGCGTAAAGTTTCAATGAGGATTGTCGATGTCACGGCAGGGATTCAGAAGGAGCCTGTGCCGATTACAAGCCGGAAGCGGTACTGCTTCAGCCTAGTTGGTCAGGTTTTAAAGTTTGGTAAGGCGAAGTAGCTATAATAAAGCTTATGAAAATACGAGTTGTGGTGGCGCAGTTGGTTGGGGCACTGCGCTACAAGCCAGAAGGTCGTGAGTTCGATTTCTGATGGTGTCATTGACATTTTTCATTGACATAATCCTTCCGGCAACACTATGGCCCTGGGGTCGACTCAGACTCTAACAGAAATGAGTACCAGGAACATTTCCTGGCGGGTAAAGGCGGCCGGTACGTAGGCTGACATCCCTACGACTTTCGTGTGCCAAATATCTTGAAATCTGGGACCCTTAATTTCCTGGAACCCTCAGGGCCTGTCCAGGCCTGTGCAAGGAATGCTTTACCAATACGTGTTGGTTACACACCATACAAAAAAAGAAAAAAGCATGCTGACGTAACAAGTCTTGGTGATTCAAATTCTTGGTGGTTTTGTAGCAAATAACTGGTTCGTACCCATGGTGAACACGCAAGGCAACGGCAGAGGACGGATTTCCCCCTACGTTTTCGTTACTGTCTTCTCAGTACTCGTTAGAGCATTATCAGTGTACCGTGTTTACAGAACGCGCGTTAACGAAGTGCTGCCTGTTTCCTGCCTCTACTAGGAAAGCCTTTTTGAACTCACGTGAGAGTGCACACGATTAAAACACCTTCTGTGTTGTGAAATACGTTTGTGGCTTCTGCATGTTCGTGTTGAATTACTGCCTGTCGTAATTCTGGGACTTCTCTGGGCAAAAACATCTCAGTATGTGATGGAAATTACGCTGTCTTTTGTAAGAATTCATTATTTAATGACAGATTGTTGCGATGAATCCACTAAAATTTGTTATTTACGAACGTTAATTCTAAGAAGCGTAAGATGATCGTACCTACAAAATTGTGTCAGTAATACCATATATGAGAACGTCTACGAAAGGCAAATCATAAATATTGTATTGTAGTAGGCTACATAGGCCTATTGAAGTTTTCAAAATGTGCTCTTATCATCCACTGCCTTATTTGGAGGAACAGGTAGCACATAGGAAGATATGAGAAAGTGTTAGGTTTTCGAGTGTTCTTTGATATGACGCCGTATAACCTGGCAGAAATTCACTGACTTATCAGATGAACTAGCTACCTCCAAATTCAGGGTATGAGTTCTCTTCTATCCTTACGATGCACCAAGTACTTTCCTCCCAAATGTTAGGAAATTTCTGTCACTACACAGCGTCAGTCCCTGAAGAAGGAAGTTTTCAGCCATCGCTTTGATAACCGTTAAACTCGTAGAGAAATGTATACAAACTTTACGGAAACCGTGAGTGAAAGAGAGGATCTCAGAGACTGAATCCTAATTAGGAGAAAAAATTTAATGTACTTTTTTCTTCTCCTGGAAATTTTTGACCCGTTTTCGGGTCACGGCTTTCCCCTTTTTCGGGGCTTCACGATCACACTCATTTAGATACACCACACTCGGTAGAACTCCTCTGCACGAGTGATCAGCCCGACGCACAGACCTCTACCTGCCAACACACTCCATTCACAAGAGACAGGCATCCATGCGCCCGGTGGGATTCGAACCCACAATCCCAGCAAGCGAACTGCCGAAGACCCACGCCTTAGACCGTGAGGCCACTGGGATCGGCTAATATAAGTCTTAAAAAAGGTAAATGCGAGGGTGCGAATGGATTCAGCTGGCTCAGGTTAAGGTCGTGTGGTGGTTTAGTCTTCAATACCTGAATGAGGTTTTGGGGTTTCGTACGAAGCTGAGAGTTTCTTGACAGTATAAGCCGCTCGTCTTCTCATATTCTGCTCCGTTGAGTTTTGTCAGTTGTAGCCTATTTTGAAACTGGGGAATGTAATTAGACTGAGGAGTATTCAGATTGAACTTCTGTAATCACGTATGTTGTAGGCTGTCAATAAGAATATATATAATTTTATACGAATATACTTTACGTAGATATTTACTAACGCCAGCGTAATGATATTTATTGATGGCTGTCATGGATAGTAATTTTACCGCACTAATTCCCTTCGGCATGAGATTTATTTAAAGCAGGGAACAGCCTAGAATAATACCTTCCCCTGCGGTACCGCCATTGTGCATTGATTTCATGTGACTGATTCACAGGTCACAAAGCTGGAAAGAGGAATCACAGAACTACACAATACCAACTGACGCACACCCGAATTGCTTTTTGTTCGTTTCCCCCCCCACCCCTCCCCCTCCCCCCTGTTGCTGGGATGCTTGTATTCATTGTTTAGAACAAACAAGAATGGAAAGGTGAACACAGGTTTTGCAAATATGTTGTTTGCGACTTTGCAAACATTACTGGCCTTCGTGTACGTTTATTGGAGGTACAGAACTGTTGCTGCAAACCGAAGAGTCTGCACAGATTCGACAGTGTGTTAAGCAAACGCCTCCCCATGTAAGTTTTTAACCCCCTCTGACACTATAAAATTATGGTTCAAGCTTTAATTTTCCATCCAGCAGTGAAGTATATGAAAAATGCTGAAGGCAGATAGACATCACCTCCCTGTAAAGCGATCACTTTATATAAAGTTCGATAAACTGACGTATTTAATCGATCTGAAGTATTACAGGTTTGTACTTGTATGTTACCAGCGCCACATTCCCCCCTTTAATAATTCAGAAGAAACAGGCGAATTATGATAAAAATTGGTATATCGTGCCCCTAGGGACCACTTTCTAATTCCCTACCGTACCAAATAGCGGCCGTTTGAATAACTGAAGCGGGAACTGCACAGTGCCATTTGATCTCTGTACGCAGTTACGGAAGGCAGTTTTGCTTCACCGCGTGCCCCTTCAACGTCAAGTAGAGGGCAAAAATTGACGAAGACCACAAGTCGAAATTCCGTGTATTCCAACGGATTAGGCCATAAGGAACCGACACATAATTGTTTATCACCCGTTAGCAGGTGGTTAACTGTTGATAGCGAGTGATGATGTCAGTAAGTTCTTGTATTTTTTGTATACTCCGTTGAATAACAGAAAATTAAGCTGATGGAATGGAAAATACAATGTCTGGCCCTGTTTATATTACATGTGAACACAATTACTCTATAGGTGTAAGGTAAATGGGCAGCGAAATAGACCCACGTTTTAAAAGGATTCATTTTGAAAGTTATCAATGTTGTGGGAAGCAATTAAAATGAAAAAGCAGAGCAATGCAGCTGCTACGTATATTTGCATTATTATTCTGTTAATAATGTACATGCACAATACGAATGAACTGCGGGAACTAGGAATAACATAATTACGGACGCGTGTTGCTTGTTTTCACTTTCCTGTTTCATGCTTCACTAGCGGACGCAGCTAAATTGCCTTGTTACTTTTGTTGTCATGTTTCTTATGTTAGGAATAATGGAACACGTATATGAACATTTGAGATGCATTTACATAGTAAAGTTTTTTAGGGTCATTTCTAAATCATTTCGGAAAGCGACTGTTAGCCTGTCCGTCTTCTGTCTTTTCTCCAAAGAACTAATTACCTTTAAATGTTTTACTCGGGAGTTTTAGTAAAATCTGTTGACCAAACCCCATTTTAGTTCAAACTGGAAAAATCTATTGGCACTTTATATGAAGATCTACGTATACTAATGCTAATGCCTTGCCATTTATGAGTTAAGTAGAAGCGATGTGGCAAAGCCAGAAATGGCGAAGGAACAGTTGTCGATGTGAATATAATAGGGTGCCACAAGACCACAGGAAAAGCAGGGGAAAAAATCCTAACGGGCTTCAATATTATGTTATACGTATATTGCATATTGTGTTGTGATATTCATAAATTATTCGTAACCTTTTAGCATAGAAAAGTGAAATCGACTTTTCTTATGAAATGCTCCCCAATTTCAGACAGAGCAATGCTGTTTTGAAGGTTCACACGCTTTTTCCATTTGTCCTTCTGGTAAGAGCGATGTGTAGATGAAGATGACACGGAAAAACCGAAGTACTCGGAGAAAATCCTGTCCGAATGCCACTTTGTAGAGTGTAGAAATGTAGCTCTATTCGGTCCTAACCTCGCCGCTAGATGGGGGGTGGAATGTCAGCGGCACGCCCCGGCCGCTTTAACTCCGGGAAGAGCCGGGTTACCCACTGGAAGAGGCTGGGTGAGGGCCAGGGTCTGGACCAATTACGGCGAAGAGAAAATCCTTTGCCCCCACCTGGTACGGAACCCCCGACCATCAAACCCGTGGAAAGTCGCTATACCGACAACGCTATCCCGACGGCCTACAGAAAAGGACTATAATCGGTATCAGCGTCGTGTCTTGTGTTATAATAGTATAGCAGGGTTTGGATCTCAACAGGGACACACTTGGTTTTTGGTTCTAAACAAGGAAAGGCTAAATTTTGGTTCGGAGTTACGTATGATTAAATTCGAGCACTATATATTCCCTGCGTGGAAACCATATCTGTCCTGAGCAAATAGTCGGTGCCTCGTTTCCACTTGTAATTATCACCAGCCTTCAGTAAACTTCTAGCGCCCAACAACAGTTAAATATTAGTGCGCAGTGAGTGGAAGTGCGGTTACAATAGGTTGTGACATAGTGTAGTCTAGTACGTGGATACCACATTTCGGAGGTACATACTGCCTCCATTTTCAAGTTAGAAGTCTTCCATTTACCTAACCGCCCTCACGTTTAATACAGCCAATTTATTGCACCAAGCAAATGCATTCTAATATTCACATATAAGTGTCATACATAAAGTCCCGACATGTTTCGGTGCTAGTGCGCCATCCTCAGGGAGACAAGGCTGCTAAATCTACAACCAGCCGTCATTAATGAGCCACGGTTTGTATGGTTCCATACTCTGCTGTGGTGTGCGTTGTTAATATTTCTATCGTATAAAATATACAGCTTCTGTTTTAAATACATCCAGTTAAAAGAGGGTTAAATATTCTATACAAGATAAATATGCTTTTTAACATGCTATAATTTTATTGTATGCGTGTTGTAGCGTTATATGTCGACCTTAATACGTAACTCAGTCGAAAGTGGATCGGGACATTTTAATATGAAATGTTAAGTACTAAGCGTATGAAGTGTAATGTCTCAAAAGGATTGTACAGAAAACTGACGTTAATAATTTGTTGAATGTAGGTACTTATGTGATGAAGGTATAGGGGTGCAGGTCTGTGCACAGTACGTGACGAAACGTAAGGTGAAATACTATTGCGAGGGTTCATATTGAAACTGAAGGATAAAAGTTCAGTTTTTCCTGCCAACGTCAAAAACGAAAATAGAGAGTAAGAAGACTTGCAGCTGCTTTGGTACATTTTAAAGTTTCTAAGGATAAAACGCATAATTATGACTTAATTAAATAATTAGTTAAATAAACAAATAATTAAAATAAAATGATAGATTCCATAAGTGTGCGCATCACATTTCCTTGGGATGTGCCCCCGGGGAATTTTATATTTATTTTAAAAAACGCAAATATATATTGAATGCTCAGTCATTCAGAGCATTGCTTCTAACCACCAAACAAACTAAAGAAACTAAAATGTAGCCAAAATCAATTTAAAATTAAAACTACGAAATTAAAAAAGGAGGAAAAAATATCAAATTTTGAGACATTAGAGTTTGCCGCGCGCCCGGTACACTCCGTACGCATGCGTGCTAGACTCCACCCAACACAGTTGTACCCTAATGACAGTTCTTCAGCCACGTAGTTTTGTAAGAGTTACCGTACCGTGTGTTTCCAGGCGCTAGGGGCACTATGTCTGACAACTTTTCTTCTACCTTTGTCAGCTAAGTTTCTTCTCCTCATCACAGTCCCCAGTGTTTTTCACCACAGCAATTTTGCAGATTACCATCATACTGCGGATTATCTCCAGTCTGTGAGGATATAGATTCCCTTTGATGTCTGCGCCGATATCTTTGCTGAATATTACATTTTGAGATAAGAACTGAACGATTTCCCATCGCCCGTGGTTTTTAATGCGCAGACATTGTTACATAGGATAGGCCTACATTTACGAATTCTGCAAGACTGAAATCGCAAAGAGTCAAAGCGAATACTTTACTTATAGCAGACAGAAAACATCGCCGTCAAACCACATTTAACAGCATTACTAAACACCCAAGTTCCGTGAAGAATTTACCGACCCACTTCCTGTCCAAATGTTTACGTTTGTATACAGAAGATAACTCATAAATCAATGCTTTATTACCCTGTATAGCTTCCACTTGTCTAGGTTCCCGCTGTCTATAGTTGTCCACCATAACGTAAAAGGTATGCAACTTCGCCTTGTTTGTAATTTTGGCACAAAAGTACGTTGATTATCCATTTAGTAGCAGATCTGTGTCAGTATGTTATTAAATGTTTCAAACAAGTACAATTAAAACATCATCAGGATTGTGTTCTTAATATCTGTCTCCTTATCTTTTCTGTCACAATCATATCGACGTCGTACGTGTATTTATCTTTATTGTTTTTGTCATTAATATTGTGTTAATATTTACTATTCATTTTAAGAAAAGAGCTGCATTGCAACCACAGATTTTTGTAGTAGGATATTCGGCATTGCTTGACCATTTAGGAACTACTAACATACAGTCTAAATCGGTTATAACGTCATGAAAGGGACTGAATATTTTGTGTCGTTATAAGCGAGTGTCGGTATAAAAGAGGAGTGTAATGTCATGGTCAAGGGCGACGAATTTTGGTACCACAGAATATCTCACTCTGTAAGCGACGTGTCGTGCAAATCGATGTCCTTAAAACCGGGCTCAACTGTAAATAGCATCCACGTATTAGATGTGAGTGCAACATTTAGTACTGTTTTAGATACGAACATTAGGCTGAAGTGCAGTACACCAGCAGGTCTGTATATTCCCACTGCATTTTAGCTGTCACAGGTGACTTTAAATTTCGTGCCGTCGGACAGAAATGCTCTGACGGTTTTGTACATGTCAAGTGAGTAAAGATTATGATCATCTAGGCTTTCAAGACGTGTAGTATTCTAGATGAATCCTAAGGTTTAGAATTAAGATGTTGTGGTCAGGGTCGAAGCCAGTATAAACCATCCAGAATGTCAAGAAGAGAGAAATAATGAGACCTGAGTGTGACATTCCAATGCTGTGTTTGGACTATACTGACGATGTTAACTGATAGTGTGAAAAATTAAATATTGCTTGCCTACAAGAAACTCTGAGGGGGTCTTTAGATGCTACTAAAAAGTATGGTCTAAAAGTAAAGGCGCGAAACGCGAGCAGGCTCTTACATTCATGTTTCGTCACCAGAATCCAAGACAAATTAAAAATTTGAGTGGAAAGGGAGAGACTTACAAAACCTGGCAAATTTCACATACTTTTTAAGGATAATAACAAATCAGAAATATATTTATGTAAAATTAAGAGCTTGTTAAACATGGCGAAATGCTTATTACCATTCAGTAATACGTCTTCTATCTTCTTGGTTAGTAAAAATAGGAGACACTTAAAGAAAGAGGTGACTTCGGGGACCTAGAAATTTGGGAGTTCAGTAAGGAAAGAGGTGTTAAAGGAACAGGGTTAGAAAGCCTGGACTGGATGAAATAGAATCAGATACGGTCCGGTGGCGAGTCGTCTGGCACGGTAACGAACCGTCGGTTTCTATATACAACCTCGGGTATCTTGACTGGACAAGCGACGGCCATTTTCTAAAGACGGAATGCGTTAACTGCAGTCACGTAATGACGGTCGTAGTGTTTCAGAAATGTCACAGCACATTTCGTGACACAATACTGAATGACATTATCATTATTTCCTACTCTGGAGATCCTGAATTGTGGATTTGTGTTCGGATGCAGTGCCCCAGGGTAGGCACTATGTGTTTCAATGCTTGGCCGCCACACAAATAACTTTGCTAGGAGCGAGGAAATTTTGACCAAATTTAATCATCCATTTTTACTCACATGTATACAATATAGCTGCTACTGAGGGCATAAACAGAAATGAGACATTCTAAAAACATTTACTAATTCTTAATACTGCATATCTCCAGTGGTGTGCAGATTCAAAAGTATAGTGTTTTTATTAACACACAGTTACAACCAACACTTCGCCTTTTAATGTGTATACAGGCTACCGGTTTCGGTTCAAAAAGCCATCATCAGGCCACAGGGAAATCATAAATTAAAAACTCCATACCTGTTGGAAAGGGGAAGGTTTTCCTCATGTTTACAATAGACAATGTAGTGAATACATGAACATTTATATCATATGCAAATGTATTGCCTAAGAAAAATAGAAGTAAAAACGAAAGGTAAAATGTTGAAGTATTAAAGATGTAAATATGAACATGAAATGTAGACTCAGACCGTAAAGATATACAGAGTGAGTCACGGGAATCTGACGATTTGCAAAATTAATTCGCTTTAAAACTCATCAGGTTCCCGTGAAACACTCTGTATAATATGTGCAGTAGTATTAGTAAAAACTAGTATCAATCCTCACATTGCAAATGGGGCATCGTACAAAAGGCGTTGACTGGTCCTCAAGGCAGAGAGAAGTGTTGATTGTGACTGTGCGATTAACAAGAGAAAATGTTCATTAATTCGTAAAAAAAATCTGCAACAGAAATTGCAATCTTAACCAATTCTATTCCGCCTGATTTTGAAACCTCCAGTAATAAGAGTAATTTAGGAACTCTTTATTCTATAATTTGGGGCGTGCGGTGGTGTTGGTTGAGGCATTGCGCCACAAGACGGGAGGGTGCTGATTCGATTCCTGGTAGGGTTACTTTCTCCGCTTGCAGTAGCCCTGGGGTCCACTGAGCCTCTAACAGAAATGATAACCATGGAATTTCCTTGGGAGTAACGTGCGGCCAGCGCGCAGAGCTGACAGTTCTGCCGCCCTAGTTGTGCCGAATGTCAAAGTAAGGACGGAAGCCCAACCTTACATCCCCCCTTTGCGTTTTCATGACTTGTCACGGGAAAGCTTTACCTTTAGCATATTCCTTCATTTATAAGTTGTGTTCTTTAGTAGATAATAATCTCCTACTTCCGGCTTCAGGGTAAAAGACGTTTTTACTCTAATTTTCCCTTATAAAATATTACGTTTGACTGGTCATTGAGTCGTGAAATAATTGAACTATTAAATACATAAAGTTGTAACGCCCTGCGGTGCAAACAGTGCCGAGGGAGTTAGAATGAGTGACTTTGCCTTCAGTAAGCACACCACTTTGTATTCTTCGTACGATGCGCTCTTTACGAGAAAAAACTGGAAACACCGAATGCGACTGCAGGAAAGGAAGGCAACTCCCTACGCATTTATGCAACATTTAAATGAATCAAACACGAAATGTTTAAATGCAAACCCACGTTGTGTGAGATAGAAACACCGACACAAGCTCAAGGCATGCTGGCTTACATACAAATCCAACTCTCGGCGCGGTGTTCATACGCCAGGCGTATGCCCGATGTTGTGAGATGTTCATACTGGGCGGGCAAATTAATTTTCGGTATGAATGTGACTGGTGACGTCATGTCTAGTTGCCTCGTTTCTTTGAATTGAATTCGGGACGCAGTCATTACTTCCGACAGTGTAGCGTCAAATGGTAGGAAGAAGAGTGATTAATAATTTGCAGATTTTGCCAAAGTAGCGGCAGTGTCCTAATTTGAGGTAAAAGTACGACGTATGCAAAAGAAAGAACATAACACCTGTCAGTATATTCGGCGTCCCAGCCGAAATTGAACGCGAAGGCCTTTCGAATGCAAGTCCGAAAGTGACTGCTCCACCCAAGCTTCTTAGCGTTTATCGGTCAGCAAGCACGTTTCGTATGTTAAAGTGCTACAGACAGTTCCATCACATTTGGTACAGGGAGTCTACACCGAAAGGAGCTGTGCGAATGTAGTTTTAGTTTCAAGTAGCCAGGTATAGCTTCTGCTGTAGACGTTCAAGGAGCCCAAATAATGATACATAAACTCTTTACAAATTTTTACGTTATAATATTAAAATGGATCTTAAGGAATATAATGGGAGGCTGTGGACTGGTTAATCTGGCTCAGGATAAGAACAAGTGGCTGGCTTTTGTAAACACGGTAATGACCTTCGGGTTTCATGAAATTCGGGGAATTTCTTAATTATCTGAAGAAATATTAGCTTCCCTGGAGGGGCTGTGCACACGGAAGTTAGTTACAATGTGCAGTACGAACACTGTTACGTATCGAAGGATACATAAAGCGCTGACGTCTGTAACTTCCGACTGATATATTTATCAAAGGTGGGTTGGTTTCTAATGTCAAGATGTTTGAACCTAAATTTCGTTAATACCCTCAGTAATTAGGGAACAAACATAAGCCTCATAATATAAGCATGCATCCGAGATTAGAGGTTCTCACAGCGATGCCTCTGAATACTACCATCTATCGAGAAATGAAGCCACGTAGTCTGGTAGAGATTTAATGACACTGCAGGGAAAATTCTTCCTCCTTCAGATTGGGAGAGTGACCTGAGGATGCAGGCAAGTTATTTTTTCTAAACCTAGGCAAATTTCTCTCAGGCTACGTGGCATCAAATACCTTAAGAGGGAAATCTTTAGTATAAGTTTATATTTTCTTATGAAGCGATAGTAGAATAGAGAAACCTGATTCCAGTTTAATTGAAACAATAAAGAACCGTTGATCACAACTCAATTTTTTTAAATATTTAGCATGTAATACTACATGTTTCGGTCTGCGTGGACCTAATCAGGTGTTACAAATAAGAAAACTTTAAGGAAAGGCTAGTTGCAACAGATGGTTAATAATTGAAAGAGAACTGTTTCCTTACGTGAGAGAAGGAATTTAAAAAGTTTCATATATATTGGTGTAATTCAAGATAAAGTCTAAAATATAACTGCCGTTACGTTGATAAATATCATGGGGAAACGCAGCTGTTCGTCTAACAGAAAGTTCTGGATATGGCATCAGCGTAAACAGCAAAATTATCAAGACATTCGGTCGTCTTTGATATTTGGACATAATCAGGTGAAGAGTACAGAGACCATCATATGGCGAAATTCGTGATTTGAACATTTCATCTGTTTGTTAATGTAATGAAATAAACTCGTTCTGGAAGTGTAGCTCGCATGGGGGGCGGGGGGGGGGGGGAATGTAAAGAGAATTTAGTGACGTAACTCTTGGAAACCCCCGCACGTAATAAGCCATGAGTATGGGAGAATGTTCAATTAGCTAAGGATCATTAATTAATATTAATATATCAAGCAACTTATACACTTAATAAAATACATTCAGGAGCAAGAATAAAACTCCTACATGTTTCGGCACCGGGGTGCCATAATCAGGAAGTTATTCAGAACAAAGGAGTGTACGACCAAGAGCTAATCTAGGTCTTGTGCCTCCATTCATAAAATGATCAAAATATACTAACGTATACGAAGTTAGTACTCGTAAAATTACAGTGTTATAAATTCAAAACTTTTAAAGTGAGCCCTTCCAGGTACAAGTTTCCAGCTGTTCACACTTCTGCATGGGGCATGCATACGAACATCTGCCTCGATATTACGTGATCCGAAGGGATTTCACCCAGATGGAGCGTGCAAAGTGTGTTGTGTTGGGCCGTGTAGTATACCACCCAGGTGCCGAAACATGTAGGAATTTTATACTTGCTTCTGAATGTTCCTTCCTAAGTGCATCAGTTGTGTGAGGTATTAATTATAAGAATATGCACAGTATGAATAACATGAAATTATCTGAGGGTCGTGTTTAATGGCGAAATTCGGTATCAGAATTCGGGTTACTCTACCAGAAGTGTGTACTTGTACAGAAGATAGCCTACTTGTGTATCTTCGATGATGCGGTCAGACCATCCACACTGTTCCAGAATTAGTCGGGCCTTACTTTACTTCTTAACGCCTGCTTTGCTTCTTCCTTTCATCAATAAAGTCTGAAGCACTTGACGGATTTGCATAAAATTTGTTATGGACGCCATGTCACTGCTCTCATACTGCGGCTTCGTAAGTTTCAATCCCCAAACGTAAAGTAGGGACCGAAAACTAAGAACATGGTGACGAAGTGAAATTTATACGTTACGTCCCAAAAGTTCCATGTAGAGGTACATATTATGCTTTGGTATTATGAATATAAGTAATTTTCTGGAAAGTGACAACGTGTAGTTTGGTAGATAGGCATCAACGTTTTGGAGAAGCTTGTCCCCTTTATCTTGTATCCTGAACATGTCACATTCGAAAAGACAGTAATCTTCATAATCATATCCGTGAGAACCTTAACCCTTTATTAAAGCCTAGCGATTAATTTACTTACCACCAAGTTTAGAATTAAAAAATTCTACATGGTGCTCACAGTGTATCTATGTGTTTTGTATGGATCTTGTAACAAACACTGACTTTGCCTTATACAACATTAACAGACTGGTTTTGTATAACTGAGGTGGCGAGTGTTTGCGGAGTGATACACACTGAATCCTTATATAAAATAAACATTTTCGTCCTTAAAGGGTTAAACGTCACTTATAAATAAAACACTCCAAACAAGTAGACCTGCTTGCAAGCCTTTAAAGAGTGCCATGCAGCCTAACAGCCTGATTGTTTAATCGATTATGACGGGAAATTGCCTTGCGTGTAACGCCTGTAATGGGGCGGAGCTTTGCCTCCATTGGTATATGAAGAATTAGCAGTTCAAAATCAAAAGAATCTGCTGTTCTTTGCGGTCAGATAAGTATGGTATCTTACTTTATTTACACCGAAGTCAATCGGATAACTTCAGCTCTTGCTGTCAACGGAGACGTCGTGTGTAAGATGTTTCACTGGTGTTCTGCAGATTGAAATGTATCGCGTAGTTGGTAAATGGCACAAGGCGATGCATTGTGTTAACAGGCAGATGCTTTGTATAGACTGCACACGCTTGTTTGGACACAACAGACTCCTGTTTAAGCTGATTTTGTTAAAGAATGACAATAACATTTCCTTAGTATGTACGCTTGTTACAGAAGTAAATTCGCGTTTCTATTCAACATAAGTTTTAAACGAATGTAAAATAGATTTCATGATGCAGCTCGCTAAAACTTAAACTTTGTTTGGTGTCGGTTCCATCAGACATTCATTCGAGCAACGTGTTAAACTTTCAAGGTGAAAATACCATCTGTGTATCCTAAGCAAGCCTGTGCCTGCCACCTAGAACGGTAAATAGTATAACAGTAATATTGTGCTCATTTTGAAGTACGTTCTTTAGCAATATGATTTTTTAAATCTTTTGCATAACCTATTGAATATACAGTTAATTTTTTTGCAGGTACAAATGTCCTGGCGCAAAGCTAATCGCGTTACAGATAGTAGATTGAAGGGAGTTTGAAATTATTTATTAAAAACCAACTAAACACAATCATTTGAAGTTACACGTTTATCTGATTTATATTGTACTATCTGCTAGACGTTTCTGTTCGTTTAGAACCGTCTTCAGGGAGACATAAGGGGCTTTATATTGTTTATATTTTGTTATATCCTAAATATTTCGGTTCGTTTAGACATACAAGGGAGAAAGGTTCTAAAGGAGCCGGAATATGTAGGAGACAGTACAATATAAAGAATAGAAATACGTAAATGTGTGACATTAAGTAAGATTATTTATTTGGCCTTAATAAACAGCAAAACTAACACACGGATAATGTCAAATATCAAGAGTCTGAAATTGTTGCCCAATACATTTCGATGAATATTAACCACTTTTATCATGTTGAATAAAAATTCGTGGCAGTAACATATTTTGTCGTGCAAACTGACTGGTATTTTGTAGGATTGGCCGTTTTAGAGCTAATCACTGCTGTTGTATTTGGGCTTCGTATGGGCCCAAATATGTTCACGTGCATACTGGACCGACACAAACTAAAATTCTAGTTGCCTGTAAAGCTTATAGTGTGGAACCCACGGACGGATTTTTACTTAAATGCGTTCCGCAGTAATGTCGATGAAGTAGGAAAAAAAAAGGCCCCAATACCAACCGTCTGAAACTGTAGCTCGTGTCGCACGGAAATTGACAGTTGGAGCTGCTGATGAATGGAATGTCGTCCGACCGTTACTGTGTGTATTTATCCACAGGGGATAGTAACTGCGTAATGAGGAGATTTATAATTTATTGTTTCTATTATTAGAATAATAAAATGAAGGATAATTAGATGATGGGAACGGTATCACGTAGGAGGAAGGTAAGACGTGTACACAAAGTGTCAGTGGGAAAACTCTAAGAAAAGACACTGACACGTAGAAAACCTGGGAACAGTGTAGAAGGTGATATTAAATTATGAGAGGAATGAATGAAGATGTGGAATGGATCGACTCAGAATGACGCGTGAAAATGAGGACTGGGCTTACTCAGAATAAGGTGTGAGTCTGTGAAACATACTGGCTCAGAATAAGGTATGAGGCTGTGGAATGCACTGGCTCAGAATAAGGTATGAGGCTGTGGAATGTACTGGCTCAAAATAGGGTGTGAGGCTGTGGAATGCACTGGCTCAGAATAGGGTGTGAGGCTGTGGAATGCACTGGCTCAGAATAGGGTGTGAGGCTGTGGAATGCACTGGCTCAGAATAAGGTATGAGGCTGTGGAATGCACTGGCTCAAAATAGGGTGTGAGGCTGTGGAATGCACTGGCTCAGAATAGGGTGTGAGGCTGTGGAATGCACTGGCTCAGAATAAGGTGTGAGGCTGTGGAATGGATTGGTTCAAAATAATGTATAAGGATTTGGCCTCGATTGGCTTAAAACGAGGTGTGAAGATGCAGCCTTGATTGTCTCAGAATAAGGTGTGAAATTGTGGCCAGGACTGGCTCAGAATAAGGTCCAGGGTCGGGTTCGTTGTGGAAGTGAGAGTGAAGGCATTCCATAAAAGGCCCTCCTTCTTGACCGTCTGAGTGGTCGTCAGGTTCTGAACAAGTATTCAGCACCAGGAGTTATTTATCATAAGGGGAAGACTGTCAGTGCGATGCCGTATTCCACCTATGGAACTAGCTGACAGATATTTACCAACTTTTATGTCAGGGGTGCACAAATATCGGACGCCATTTTGGCGAGGCGACTGTTTTAGGCGCCTTCGCAAAATTGCGAAACGTGACTGCTAGCTTCATCATGTCTGTCTGTCCGTCCGCAAGAAACAACTCGGCTCCTACTGGACGGATTTTCATGCAATTTTATATTTGAGAGCTTTTCGCAAATCTGTCGAGAATATTCAATTCTGATTGAAATCTGAGAAGACTAACGGGTACTTTCCATGTTGACGTATTTACATGTATGATAATATCTCGCGGAATTCTTCTTAAATTGAAAATTGTTCAGACAGAAGTTGTACAGAAGTTCAAAACCCAAATGTTATGTTCAGTAACATTTTCGGAAAATCATGCCGTTTATGAGATAATGTGGAAAAATATGGTAGAACCAGACAGGCCGGAGGTGTCAATATAATACGGCGCATGCACTTTTCGTGTTAGACAAGTAAGTCTATAGACATAAAATCGGAATATGTAATAATTATTACATTTCCACGACAACAACGGTCAGGCGAACGCGCCTCAATAGTACGTTAATACGTACATTGCTTGCCTTGTTTAATATCCACGGATCTTCCATATGGAACTTGATTCGTTTCACCCTTTTGGCGCCTTGAATTCTGAGGTTTAGTCTTGATTTTTGCAAAATTTGCGCAGCTGTGCTTCGTACGGCGTAATACCCCAGCGCTGTAACTTCCGTTTCCCTACAATCAATGATAACAACACGGTGGACGTGTAAAAATTGAAACAACTGCACAGCACAACTTCATCCACCTTGTATATTCGGATGTTAAAAACACATAAAATTCACACTACATGCTTCGGCCTACCACGGCCATCAGCTGTGTGCAGTAGAAACCGCTGAGGATGGCCGAGATAGGCCGAAACATGTAGTGCGAATTTTATGTATTTTTAACATGTTAATATACATAGTGAATGAAGTTATGCTGTACAGTTGTTTCAATTCTTGTACGTTAATGTCACGCGCAATGGGAGGGCGAAAATTAAAAATATGGTGGACGCCTCAGCATATGAGTCAGGAGTGCAAATAGCGCCACATTCTGGGATCCTGATGTGTTGTGAGGCAATGGATTTTAAACAAAGAAGTAACGTTTGTCACGTTTTTATTTTTGTGGATTTGGCAGTAACATCTTGAGTGCCCCGAGAAAAGTTCCTGTAGCCTTCAGTTTTAATAGCCATAACTAATAAATCATTGGAACTAAGCACGTGAAATTAGGTAAGAAGATAAATCGCTATATACCTTTGGGCCCATAATGTTTATGAAATATTTATAAGTCTACAGCCAGGAATGTTGTGACGACACAAACGGATGGACCGGTATAAGGCAATTTTACCGTAAATAAATTGTGTCAAGGCTCTTCTGGGATATTACGCAGAGTCGTGTGGTGACGCTGCGTAATATCCCAGAAGAGCGCAGAACTCATCAACATAGTGGCGGAAGACTAAAATCAAAATTCTGTTAAATAAGTTCTTCAGAAAGTAACCAAGCAAGCAAGCAAGCAAGCAATCCCATTAAAGACCTGGACAGGCCCTGAGGGTTCCAGGAGGTTGAGGCTCCGAGATTTCAAGACAAGTGGCACATGACGGTGGTAAGTTTGTCAGCCCTACGCACCGGCTTCCTTAACCACCCAGAAAAATTTCCTGGCACTCATTTCTGTTAGAGGCTGAGTCGACCCCAGCGCCATAGTGTGGCCGGAAGAAATATATCAACAAAAAATCCCAATTTCACATCGGTAATCGAACCTGCGACCTCTTGCCTTGCAGCACAGTGCCTCAACCACGTGCACCACCGCGTGCTCCAAAGTTCTTCAAAAAAAATAAGCAACACTAAGGCTAATAATACCGAAGGATCTGTAGGAATATAAATTTATGCAGAAGAAAAGTAGGTCTCTGGTTTCTTCTGAAAAACTTCCACAGGATTTATAAACACGTAGAGGCCGGTGCTGCAAACTTCCGACACCTTAAACGCGTTCGACCGAATGATTCTCTGTCTAGCACACCGGGCCGAGGTTGCGTGTCTGAGTAACGCTGTGGCATGAATATCTGTGTTGGATGTGTTATCGTGCATGACGAAGCCGGCGATGGGATGATACTCCATGCACCGAGGCGTGTTACGTGTCTGAGATTAATTATGAATCTGAACAGAGCTGAGTGTATGGTCTGAAGGTGGTATGTTGGGCCAGAGTCGTGAATGGAAAGCAGAAAGAAGACGTGAAAAGCGTTGTCGATCTAAGAGCTTGAATAGGACGGAATGAAAGGAGGAAGGATTATATGTAGAGTAGATACGTATATTATAAATCTAATATATTAAAAATATTAATATCATTTCAGGTTTTTAGATACATAAAAAGAACGTCTGAATTGAACATCATATTGATCGAGCAAACGTCCACATTCCTTCGTGCTGCTGTAGAAAACAACGAAAGAATACATAAACGCTCTCTCCCTAAAAAACTTGCCTACGCTTTTCCTATTTTAATATTTACATACTGCGCTTTATCTTTTTTCTTTACTTTTACTGTATAATTAATATGCCGATCCCAGTGGCCGCGCTGTCTGCAGCCGCTTGCTTGCTGGGATTGTGGGTTCGAATCCAGCTGGGGGCATGGCTGTGCCTCTTGTGGGTGTTGTGTGTTGTCAGGTAGAGGTCTCTGTGTCGGGCTGATCACTCGTCCAGAGGAGTCCTGCCGAGTGTGGCGTGTCTGAGTGTGATCGTGAAGCCTCAACAGTGAGGAGGCCATGGCCCACTGGGGGCTGTTGCGCCATAAGAAATACAATTAATATACTTTCCCAGTCCCTTTTAAACTTTATACGTACAATTCTCACAACTTCAAAAGATTCGCATTCCTGTGGCTGCATAAATATCTTACTTATATTACATAACTCTATGTTTGTAAAGGCTTGAGGTCTCAAACGTCCCATGCAGCTGTGAACTTTTTATTTTTACTTTCTCGAGCAGCCTGGTGATATTTATATATTAGCCGAAACATGTAGTTCGTTATTTTTGTAAATAAAAATTGTGTTTGGACTGAGTATATTATACTTCTAGACAAAAGATTAACGGAAAACACGGTTGATGAGAGCTGAAAGGAACAAACCACAAGAAACGTGCGAGGGTTATGAGCTGGGGACCCCTCGAGCCCGGGCAGTTGCTGAGCCCTGAATGAAGAACAGAAACAAAACACTTGAATGTGATCGATCACTTTGATGCACTGTATGACTGACGATCAGTTTGTGCTATTTCAAATGATAGATCGGCCAAACGAAGCTCACAGGTACGCCAAGTGGATAGGGCGAAGTCCTGGGAATTGAATCACCGTGCAAAAAGTGATGGATTGGTGTACGAGGACCGGCAGCCCATCAATCTACTGTAACTTGTCTCCTTATTGGACGTTTCGAAGAGGGGACAGTAATTAAACCTTTTCTCTGGCTGCTCAGACTGAAATCCCAAGGTGGTTCATTCCCGGCACTCCCGTTGCCTGTGAGCCGTGGTAGACGTGATTGTGGACAGTAAAATCTGTGTCATTTTGATTTATCAATTACGTAACTATCCTAACGTGGAGTGGTAAGCCTGTAATGACGTGCGGATGGTGAGTCACTCGCAGAAACATGTGGAAGACAGTGGGCATGGCGTCTTTTAAAATACAGTGTATCCCAGCAAGCATGTGAAAATGGAAAACCAGGAAACAGTGACCCATAATACCCGAGCTGCTGATCAAGATGATCTCTTACCTTCATGGCCCGGCTTGAGATATCGCACGTGTAGAGCCTGTCGGTTACATTGGGTCAGTGGTAATCACTAGAAATATAGTGAGGGCCAGTCTGCTATACCCTAAACTGGGGCGCTGATTCCGGAGGCCGTGCGGTCTAAGGCGTAGGTCTGCGGCCTCTGGAATCGCGGGTTCAAACCTCGCTGAGAGCTTGAATTTTCGTCTCTTTTTTATGTTGCGTGTTATGTAAGGAGCAGCCCCTGCGAGGGGCCGATCACTCTTCAAGAGGAGTCCTACCGAGTGAGTGTGTGTGTGTGTGTTTGTGTCTAATTGTTTGTGATTTAGAAACATCGTAAAGAGGCGGCCTAGGCCCAAGCTGGGCTGTAGTGCCACAGAAAAAAGAAAGTTGGGGCACAAAAATGGGTATTGCAATATCTGGTGAAGGATAAAATGGATGTTATGATGTTCACATAGCATAAAAGAAACTCAAGATTAGCACTGATAATAATTTCTTCACGTGTCTCTCTAAGGCGACGGCAGTGGCCGCACGGTCTAAGGCATAAGTCTGTGGTCACATGCTTCCTGGGATTGCAGGTTCGAATCGCTTGGGGGATATGGGTTTGTCTCTATTATTCTGTGTGTTGTTCAGGTAGAGGCCTCTGAGGAGGGCCGATCCGTCGTCCAGGGGACTCTGATGTGTGCGTGCGTGTGTGATGAGGTGAAACAGTCTTCTGCACCTCAGAGTGTAAGTAGAAGTCGTGAAGATTAAAAAAAGTGTCTCTATAAAATATACTACATGATATAACTCTCTTGACATATGGAATAATTAACCCTTTAAAGATCAAACGTAATCCGCTTTATATAACGACTCTGTGCGTACCGCGCAGTAAACACTTTCCACCTCGGTTGTAAAAAAGAATGAGTTGCTGATGTTTACGGTAAAAGTTGCAGTTTGTTCCGAGATATGTACAAAATACATAAACGCGATTTGAGCAGCATGGAGAATTATTGAATTTTGACCCTGGTGGTTCGCAAGGTTACCGCTAGGCTTTAAAATGTTAATGCAACTGCATTTATTACACAATACAGAAAATAAATGACAAATGTACTATTAAATAAACTATCTTTATCTGCAGCACACTGAAATCGTATAATTTTACACCCATGTTGGAGTTTTTATAGTACTTTCAAAATCTGTCTGCTGGTTGTTTCTAAAACAATAAGTCGAGGGTTATTCAAATAAGTAGCCTGTGTCTGAATCTGGCCTTCTTTTGTGTTTTGAGTCTACTGACATTAACATGGCAGAGGTATGCAAATTCAAAAAGTGAGAGTTTAGTACACGACCCTAACCTGCTACTGACTACAGTAGCTACTCGCTACGAGCTGGACGGTCCGGAGTTCATATGCCGGTGGGGGCGAGATTATCCGCACCGGTCTAGGCCAGCTTCGAGGCCCACGCAGCGTTCTGTACAATGGGTAACGGAACTTTCATCCGGAGGTAAAGCAGCCGGGGCGTGACATCGATCACACACCCCCTGTAACACCAAAGTTAAAGAAACGGCAGACCTACATATTTACCCTCCACTCATGGCATATTACAGTGTAAATTTTACCTTTACATTTTACGGGAGAGTTTTCTAGTAAATTCTGTAATCGATTATGCCGTTGTCTTATGATAACAAATGACTTACTTAACGGGAAGTTGGTTGGCAAGTACAGTGGCTAAACACAAGTTGCTAGGATAGTTTTTCCCCCAAATCTTTAATTTTCGCTAGGGGTTCGTGTGAAACCTTTTGTCTCGTGCAGTCAGTGCACTGCCTCGTTGTCACATGTTTCAGCTGATCCAAGGAAAGCGAGTGGTTCGAAAAGCGCTGTATACGTGGCAAAACTTGTGACTTCGGCTGTGTACCACGTGATCCGACCGAAACTTCCCGGAAAGGAGACGAATGCAACTGGTTCACCCCTCATACCACACCCTGTTGTATAGCACAGCAGCAAAGGATGTAGGCGACCAGCGAGCCGTGTTGAATCACTGCATTAGACAAAAGATGGGTGGCTCCAATGACGACTTGGCCGTGCTGTGGCAGACAACCGAACCCCGGTCGCAAATTTATGGCTGACATGCCCTTCGTCGTCATGGTAAGTGGGACATAAAGAATACGGAGCTGGAAAGACATGTAACTTAGACGGGCGGGGATAGTTTTTGTGAAATTGAAAAAATTCAAATCAGATACCGTTGCCTTTAGAAGACGAATCCCACAGATAACCAATAACACTTAAGCACTGAAGAAGGCAGCCTCCCTCCACGTCGCACGCGAAGTGTACGTAAACAGAGAAACAAAATTGTAAATGGTTTGCTTCGCGAGACAGTAAATAGACTGGCTTTACCAAGGCATTGTTTACATTTGGAGTACCACGCGGTATCACTGTACACACATAAAGGCAACTTCATATCAGCCATTAGAAAAGTAAGACCTTCCCTGCGCCGACTTTCAGAAAACTAACAAATACGCAACAGCGTTATTTGCAGATCCATTTTGATGATTCTTATTGAAATCGTACACACTATGTGGTGGTGCAAATACAAATTTATTAATGTCCTTGAGTGAAGTATTGTGTTCACTGCACCGGCTTTCTATGGAACACACAAATAATTACTTCAGGTTTGTGGACATATTTTGCACGGACTTTTATCCATATCGAACGAAAAGTGTAGAAAATAAGGGGGAAAAATTTATTTACGCCTTTAGGGAAAGCATCGTTTTCACTGTACCGATTTTCGCAAGACCCATAACTGCTCAACGGCATTAGGTGAAGATCTTCTATACGGATTTTCAATCAAATCGTTGAAGAAAAATGGAAAGGAGTGGCATAAATGGCAGCTGGGATAGCGCAGTCGGAATAGCGAATCGCTACGGGCTGGACGGTCCGGGGATCGAATGTAATTGCGGTGCGAAATTTTTCTTGCGCGTCCACACCGACCCAGGGGCCCACATAGCCTCCTGTACAATAGGTACCAAGTCTTTTCTGGGGGTAAAGCGGCCGGAGCATGGCGTTGATCACCCATCTTCTTTTAGTGTCGGATTGTAAATGTGTTGCAGGTGTGAGTCTTCCTCCCATCTGCGCCTGCTTAGGCATGCCATGTGGTGACATTTAACTTTATATTACTAAGTTTTTCTTTGTAAGAGGAGTTCGCGGGGGCCGCGGTGGCGCAGTTGGTTGAGGCACTGCGCTACAAACCGGCAGGTCGCGGGTTCCATTCCCGATGGTGTCAGTGGATTTTTTCATTCGCATAAACCTGTCGGTCGCATTATGGCCCTGGGGTCGACTCAGCCTCTAACAGAAATGAGTACCAGGAATATTTCCTGGGAGTAAAGGCGGCCGGTGCGTATGGCTGACAACCTTACCAACTTCATGTGCCGATTGTCTAGAAATCTGGGAGCCTCAACCTCCTGGAACCCTAAGGGCCTGTCCAGGCCTGTAATGGGACTGCTTTACCTTTTTTTTTTGAGAGGAGTTCGCAACACGTAGGAAGGAATTTCGATTTTTACCTTTACAAAATTCCCATCTCTCGCCCTTCTTTCGCACTACACCCTCTCTTTCAATTCAAGGGTTTGCGATTTCAAAATATACTTCCCTTTAATAAGAAAACCATGAACCAGAAAACACATTATTGATATTTGGATATGAACATGAACATAAAAAAACTTTTATATATAAAAGTCTTCTTAAAATCGAAAACCAATAAACGAATATCGTGCTTCATCGTTCCTGAGAAGTTTCTGATGAGGGTGGGGGATTTCTTTTTAGGACGGAAGAAAATTTCTTGCCTATTTGATGGCCGAAGAATGGAGTCATAACCGAAAATCAGGGGTGCCAATTCATTTGAAGGGATCAACAAATTAATTTATTTGAAGAAGGGAATTTTTCGAGGCTGTTTCCACTGCAGAATTACAGTTCACCGAATGTAGAATGTTACTGATGCTTTGGTCAGGAATGAAGAGAAACACTGCAGGTTCACCATTTTATGTCCCCCTGTAAATTCAGTCGAAGGTCTATGAGTAGGCCTAATCTGGAATTGTCATTGTCCCTTTGAAATTACGAAATATTCCGAATTTTTTCTCCAGGTTGTGTTTTATTTTCCTATGTCAGTGGGAAAGAAGTGGTTGTGGTAAATCATCCGCGTGTTTTCCTGGTTCTACTGCCATAAGAATATATGAAAACTGATTGATTTTCATCAGAACTGGTATGGAAATTATGGTACATTTAATGACAATATGGCGGCCGTGCAAAATTACTAGGTGGGAGGGACTATAGTGCCCCTTAATATAAGGTTATGGCCGATCCCAAAGGCCGCGCGGTCTAAGGCATAGGTCTGCGGCCGAGCCCTTACTGGGATCTGGGTTCGAATCCCACCGGGGCATGGATGTTTGTCTCTTGTACAGTGTTTGTGTTGTCAGGTAGAGGACTCTGCGACGGGCCGATCCCTTGTCCAGAGGAGTCCTACCGACTGTGGTGTGTGTTTGAGTGTGATCAAGTGAAAATAAAAACCCTCCACACCTACTGTGAACAAGCTGGAAGAAGAGGGAAGGACTGCGAAACGAATATAAGGTTGTGAAATTTTGTTTGATAATAAATACGCTTACGCAACCTACGACATTTGTAAATGCAGCTTGTGATGTACTGAGTAAAACAACACGGCGTTCAAGCGAAATCTCACATATAACTTAATATCTGACAGCGATAATTGACAAAATATTGGAGCTTGGCACGTGGAAATATATGTGAAGGCAGGCAAATAACTAAGTACGTAACTAAGTAACTAACTGACTGACTGACTGACTAAATAAGTAACTGATTTCATGGCGCAGAGTTCTTTAAGGCGCTAATAGTTCCGCAGCTAGTCATAAAAGCACTGAATTTTATGGAAATCGAAGGCTCATTACCGCGTTCACAATAGCCCTCCATCTGTCCCTGTCCCGAGCTGACTGGCTTCATTCCAAACAATCTGTCTAGGTCCGAGGCTGTGTGTTTCTTTTCGTTACTTTTTACGTTTCACAGTGACGAATTGTTTGCCTCTCGCCCAACCTCAAGCTGGAGCCCACTGACGACTGTCCGCGACTACTTTTCAATTCACTGGCAGCTACCCTTCATATCTGGACGCCGTCTTCCATTTGAAACATGAGGACGTGTCTGTCCCTTCTTGTCATCAGATGCACACCTAAGACACTGTGCCACTTGGAGATTTTATCACAAAAGTTGAGTAGTCGGAATCTATATTAATGGGAATTAGTAATAATCTATAACCAGTACTAATTAATAGCATCTCTTTGTCCTCAGCATTATAGACTATAGCGGATCCCCGTGGCCGCGCGGTCTAAGGTGTGGGTCTGCGGCTGCTCAATTGCTAGGATTATGGGTTCGAATCCCGCCGGAGGCATGTATAGCTGTCTGAGTGTTGTGTGCTGTCAGTTACAGGCCTCTGCATCGGGCTGATCACCCGTCCAGAGGAGTCCTACCGAGTGTGGTGTGTCTGAGTGTGATCGTGAAGCCTCGATAATGAGGAGGCCCTGGCCCACTAGGGGCTGCAGTACCACTGAAAAAAAGGATTGCTTAAAGTGCAAGGCTGAAAACATGGATCATATGCTCTCAGTAAAACCTCAGAGCCTATAAGTAATTCTGTTATTTCAGTACGGCTTATAAGGGAGAAGGATAAGGGAGAAAAGCGGGTAACGGAAAGTATAAACCTGAACGAATGCGGGTTAAGATTGAAGAATTAGACGGAGAAGAGCGAGAAGAAGAAAAGAAGAAGGACTAGGGAGAGGAGAAACTAAAAGAGAATTTGAGAAAAACGAAGGTTTTTAAGAGGACATAGAAGGATAGGAAGAAACAAAAATGCTGGAGAAGAAGAATAAGATAAGAAAACACATGAATTTACCGCCCTTATTTTCTCTATAGTGTTGAGCCAAGTGTTCCAAAATCAGACTTTCTAACGATGACTTCGGTGTGAAAGGACTGAAGGAGGTTCAGGCGCTTGAAGGCCATTAGCGACGCTGTGACGACTTTCATTACCTTAAAAGCAGCAGGTATTGTGTTGTGCAGCGGGTAATTTCCTTCCAATTGTCCGTCTTGAATAGCTAGATGAAGCACAGTTTTCAGTTGATCTCAGCAAACGCGCAGTTGATCATCCTCACTGTTGGGCTTGCTTCTTACAGAAAAACGAACAGAAACGAAGAGCAAACGAGGTACATGCACTCTGTAGCCTTCTAACAACGGGGCACGTGGTGGCGCAGTTGGTTGAGGCACTGCGCTACAAACCGGAAGGTCGCAGGTTCGATTCCCGATGGTGTAATTGGAATTTTTCATTGACATAATTCTTTAGGTCGCAACAGCTTCTCACATAAATAAGTACCAGGAATATTTCCTGGAGGGTAAAGGCGGCCGCTGCTTAGGGATGACAACCTTACCACCTTCGTGCGCCGATTGTCTAAAAATCCTCCGCGTCCTGGAACCCTAAGGTCCTGTCCAGGCCTCTAATGAGATTGCTTTACTTTTTTATACCACAAGACGTACACGGTACAAACATTTCCAGAATTTCCACATTTCCAGAATAAACGACAGTTATTTCCATAAATACATTAACGGATTGTCCTTTGTAATAGAAATGCATTGCATTTTATGTGCGATATAAATTGTATTTTTAAATATTATTTAAATGAACTCTGCTTCAAAGGTTTAATGTAGCGTAACTGGAAAATGCGACAGAGACATGGAACGCAGTTTTCGCGTTGCAATGAACAATTTTCGCCGCTAGCGACCCGGAGGTTAATAAATGTTGCTGTAGAAGGATAACAACGTACGCAACCGCCAGGCATCTGTCCGAAAATGTGAGGGCGCGCAGAGCTGTTACATGGATAAAAATGAACTTTGCTGCTCTCCACTTTAATTTATTTATTTTCTAAAAGTGTTCGCGTGGAAACTAAATGTCTTTAGTCTCTGCGGATTCATCTAGCTTATAACGAGCAGTCGGCCCGAGTCCTGTTAATTTATCTACTTGCCTGACGTAGCCAGTGAGTCTATTGATTGATTGCCCGTGTTTTAATATGTCGGAAGTTCGGTTACACAGTGCACAGGCTCATCAGACTTAAAGAGGTTAAAAGCAACTGAATGGAGTGAAGGTTATGATGTGGAAAATTTGTGTTTAATGGTCCATATTTGTCTGTTCATTGTATCTACTTTAGCCATACCTTTGCATGGAAGTTTGTTTCAAAACCAGGCATGCTACTTCTGTTGAACAGACACTTAGATTTGACATATGTACACTGCAGCATTGTTTCATATTTTCTTCTGATTTTTAAGGCTGCAAGGGAAACTGTAACGATCCCGGTGGCAGTGAGGTCTAAGGCGTAAGTCTGTAGCAGCTCGATTGCTGGAATCGCGAGTTAGAATCCCGCAGAGGGCATGGGTATTCGTCTCATGTGTTTGCTGTGTATTGTGTAGGTGGCGACCTCTGCGACGGGCTGAACACTCGTTCAGAACAGTCCTACTGTACGAACGAGCGCGTGCGCGTTTGTGTCTAACTGTGCGTGGTCTAAGTGTTTCAAAAGGAAGTGGCCGAGGCCTGATGTCAGCTGTTGAGGCACAGAAGAAAAAAGGAGACCCTTCTCAAGGGCCAGGAATGGTGATCTACTCGGAATTTAAATGTTTTTGTAGATATTCTGAGGTTTTGACACCCAAAATATTTATGTTTGATGATATTTGGGAATTAACTTTTAGAGAAAAGTATATTTTCACTTACTAATTACACAGTCACAACCAACACTTCGCTGTTTAAAGCGGATACACGCTACCGGTTTCGGCTCAAACAGCCATCATCAGGCCAGTTAGGTCTGAGAGTGGGGAAGGATTGGAATCTTTGCCGACACTGGAATTTCTTGCTGTGCCATTGAAAGGTAATGTTTGCCTTACAACCTGCCATGAAGACACAGATGAAGTAGAGGTGTAGCTCTACTCTTTCTTTAACCTCGGCATTACATGGGGTTGGTGCTTAACGCCACGCCCCGGCCGCTTTACCCCCGGAAATGACGCGGCACCCATTGTGCAGGAGGTTGAGTGGGCCCCAGGGCCGGTCTGGACGGGTGGGGAAAATTTCTTCCCCACCGGGATTCGATCCCTGGACCATCCACACTGTAGCGAGTCACTATACCGACTACGCCATTCTTCGAATTGTCTGCTATTGTCAAGGAACGCTGCCGATCAATTACGAAGTCTCGAACCCAAGGTTTTGTAAGATGACCAATGAGAGAGGTCATTCTTTTTAACTATATTAGTGTAAATTGGTTGGTTGCCGAAGTTCCCAGCAGGCAATTAAATTGTTCTGTTTAGTGTGGAAATCACAGTGATTTTGGCTTGGAAAAATCTGGAGTAGTTCTTCTTGAAATTATGAGCAGGTAAATGTTGCACAGGTCGTTGTCCTACACTAATTCGCTTTATCCAAACTGACCTAAGAAATGACACGTGAAAAACCTCTATCTGTGTTCGCTCAAAAATTTCTCAGAATTTGCTACACATAAATTTAGATCACAATTGAAGGTGATTACTGACGAATACCTACTTGGACAATAATCACTGTGAACCAATAATTGTAAGTCATGAACACGTATAAGTGTTTGTTCATATTATTAACGCGGAACGCTGGAGAGGAAGTGAAAAGTACACTTGTGTAAACTGTGTAAATTCAAAGTGTCAGTAATGAAAATTTAAACCAACCAGTGTGTGTATACAGCTGCTTATTTAAACAAAAAGAAACAAAAAGTTTCATGACGTATTCCCAGTATCCAAAACACCCCTCCTATCGAAAATATAGGAGGCAGATCATCTGAAGAAGAAGTGTTATGGTACGCTACACTGCTGTGGGCTTCAGGTTTAAACGGTGCCACGAAATCGAGTGTCTGCTGTACGGTGAAAATCATTCAAAAAATTTTTCTAAGCTTAAATAAATTATTACGTAAACTCACCACTGAACTCTAAATAACATAATTAATGGTTTCAACCGTCGGTTACTTCAGGAAATAAGTGCAGGCCTCTGCAGGTGTAGTGTCTAAGAGCAGGCAAGAAGTGATGTCGATTTATTTATGGGACCATCGCCAATTGTGACGGTGGCCTGAACATGAGACATTCCACTGCGCTGGGCGTATGGGTACTCACAATGGAGTGCAATCAAACAGCTGTTGGTTTGAGCGTTTATAAAAAAATCCATCTATTTTTATTAAAACACAGGTGCGTTTGTCTGTTCTGCTTTGTCTATGTTTTGGTGATGGGGCAAGAAAACGAATTAAATCTCAATCAGGAAGGCTGGTCCAAGGGTCGAACGTGGAACGTACTCATTACAAAGCAGGAGCGCTAAAATGACTTATTTTCTATGTTCAGTTTTTGTGTTTTCCTTGCACGTACATTTTTAATATCTTTTTTCATGTAAATGCTTATGTTACGCGGGGCTGAATAAGAGAGGGTTTGCAGAATTCAGCGGATATGGAAAGAAAGTTCTGCGGCTTATCATACATAACTGTCCTGTCCGCAAGGACACGTGTTGAACATAAGCCGGACTAGGTGGTCTCCTAACCTAAATCCGGACTCCGGGCCTTCAAAATAACCTACCTTTTGATTGCCAAATTGGCATATTTCTGTGTGACCTTCCAAAACGAACGTGTCTGTAGATACCCTCGTATTTTTCCTGTACGTGCTCTGAGCTCAGTGACTCTGACAGAAAGCACTTAAAGCAATGCTCCTTGTGCCAGTTTTACCTATCCCCATTGTGGGCAAGGTATCTCAAAGAATTTAAATAACTGGGGGTAGGCTGATACCAGTTTGTACATGCCACAAAATTTCCCCTTCTCCCAACTTATCACTTCAAGATTCAAGGTCTTTGTTAAGCAGTTTACAATTGGTAATCAGTTAAACCTTGATAATCCGGAAATGGGAAGTTCATAATTATTTCTCTTTTAACTTTATTTGAGGCCTTCTGTAACATAGGCTGTAGGCTATAGTATCAAATGGCAAGATAATGAAAGTTGAATTTTGAAGGATTGAGAAGAAAGCGGTTTGGGCTGTTTAAAAATATATCTTGGAATCCTTCTGGAAGTTCTGAGGAAAAAAACGACAAAGCACAGACAGGATAGTTGGTGTTCCAGCGCAGATTCGTGAGAAGCACCTCTCGAATGCAAATTACCGTCACCGTCTGAACCATCATCCTAGGTAAAAGTTCATAATTATGCCCGCAAAATTGCTAACTAGTTTTTCTCGAGGGCCAGCTGACTCCAGTTTACGCAATAACAATTTATTGGTTGTTATCACTCTTCATATTATTTTTCAGTTTAGGACTATGTCTGAAAATGGTTTTTATCTGCCGAAAATTTCCGGAAAACTCTTTATGATTTAACTTTTTAAAGCTTAGCAGTAATTTTAAATACGACCAGGTTTATCATCAAAAATTCTACGTGGTGCCCACATTGCGTTTATGTGTTTTGTACAGATCTCAGAACAAACAGCAACTTTTGCCCTATAAAATATTAAGAGACTGGTTTTTATAAACGAAGTGGAGAGTGTTTACAGCGCGGTAGGCCCTGAGTCCTTATATAAAACAGACACGCTTCTTCTTTAAAGGGTTAATTTATTCCGTGACAGCTACATGTACCGCGAATCCGATTGGTTTTAGTATTTTTGCCGATGGCAGCGCATCAGGGTGCCGAAGCACTGCGTTTCAAGAACTGTTGCCTTCAAGTTTGCTGACTAAATAAGACACGCTTTAAGCAAACAGAATTAGATATTTTTCTCATTATTTAGCTGCTTGTGCTGTGGGTGCCTGGGAACCGCTCTCGTAGAGTTTTCTGCTGTCTAACGTGTCACGAAAATAGGCCTGCTTGGCCCTAAGATGGTTATCTTAAAGAAAGTGGAATATTTAGCACAGATTTGTGTTACATGCATATGTCTATTATTTTTATGGTAGTGGATCTGAAACAGCAGATCCCAGTGGCCGCGCCGTCTAAGGCGTGGGTCTGCGGCCGCGCGTTTGCTGGGATTGCGAGTTCGAATACTGCCGGCGGTATGGATGTATGTCTCTTATGAATATTGTGTGTTGTCAGGTAGACGTCTCTTCGATGGTCCGATCCCCCGTCCAGAGGATTCCTACCGACTGTGTGTGTGTTAATGAGTGTGATCAAATGCAACAATAAACCTTTACACCTACAATGAGTACGTAGAAGAGATCAGACTAAGAGAGAAAGAAGGAATATGGACGATTGCTATGAAATAGAAAATCAGTAGCTCTTGAGGGAAGATGAGATATGCATATAGCCTTTTGGTCGAGAAATATCTCAGAAAGTGACTGATGGGAAAGCCGAGGATGCAGGAAGTGTCTGGAATTTACTCAGGACCTCGTCCAATAAGGGATATTGTTACTAGCGGTATTGGACCATCGGTTATGCTCCTAGTCAGTTAAGTAGAGATATTTACATCGTAAAGCACCAGCTGAGCCAGCACCGTGCTGTGCGGAAGCACAAACCAGACGTATGGTTTAATACTTGATAATTTTAACATGAAATTCAGTAAGACATTTTTAAAACTTTGTCACAGGCATGCTGTTGCTGACGTGAAAAAATGGGATGCTCTGAAGTTCTCGAAGATTAAATAAACAGTGGAAGGTTATAAAATAGTAATATATCTGTCACCCCACGGTGCGAGTAACTTCCAATAGCTGTATATCTGGCTCAAAGGAAATAAGGCTGGGCGCTGGAAAAACAAGAGCTGCTGTTTTAAAATTTCATAATGTAGTGTGTGTATCCACAGTGCTACTGGCATGAGGATTAGAAGGCTAGACCATAATTAAACGACAAAAGATGCGCAACTGATACAGTTTAAATGAGGTTTTTAAGGATTGCTGTAGGGTATAGGAGAAGATGGCCACTGGCAGTGGCCGCGCCTTCTAGCGCGTGGGTCTGCGGCTGTTCCCTGGCTGGCATTGCGGGTTCGAATCCCTCCGGGGGCATGGATGTCTGTCTCTTGTGAGTGTTTGCGTTGTCAGGTAGAGGTCTTGCCGATGGGCCGATCGCTCGTTCGGAGGAGTCCTACTGAGTCTAAGTATGAACTCGAGACCTCCACCATGAGGAGGCCAAGGCCCACTAGGACTGTCGAGCCATGACAAAAAATAGGAGAAGAGACCATACATAGAGTAAAGCAATGAGACGACGACGACAACAACAACAGCAACAACAAAATGTAATTAACATGACTGACAACGTAGTCTGGTATCAAATAAATTGTTTCTGCACGTGGAAACAATTGATAAGATGGAGTTGCTAAAAGAATTTTATCACTGTGCGAAGAAAATACACTCCCTACTTGCACAGTAGCTACTTGCCGGAAAGTCTGGCGCAAGTTGAATTTTGGACGAGTTGGAATTAAGTGTATATATTGTGAATTATATATATCTAGAGAAGGGAGTTCAGTTAAAACGCAGACTCCAGCACATTCGAACCCAACTGGCTGCAGCATGACCGCCCCGCCGCCTGTGTTATCGCCCAGCATTATTTTCATACCACCTGTGGTTTGTTGCTCGTTCATTCCCGCAAGGAAGAATTCGGCGCACTTTTAAAATATATCGTAATTTTATTTTTTCTTTTTAAAAAAATTGAATATATCTGAAATTGCATAACTTCAAATTACATAGGCCGGGGAGCCTCTGTGTGAGGAAAAGTGTGGAAGGACCAGCTTTAAGGAGACGTAAATTTGTATTCCAACTAATCCTTGTAAATGATGATGACGATGATGATGATGATAATGATGATAATCCTGGCCTTTATATGAAAACTTGCGATATTTAAAACACCTGCCATTTTCTATTTTACCTCTGTTGGTTTGGCTACAACTTTCGCTTCCTGAACGCTTAACTTAGGGTCATCGTCAGTACATTTGATGTAATATTCAACTGGAGTCAAGTTGCTGTGTATCTTCCGAAGTTGGAGCTCCACAGTACACATATGATGCACCTTGTAAAAGGTTTCAGGCACTGCTCTAGCAATCTTTGAGTTGGCCAAAAACATTCCGGGGGGAGGGCGGAGTGTGGCGAGATAAACGATAAAGTTTCGACTTTGAATTCCGCGCTTGCCAACTCTGTTTAGGTAGATCTGGTGCTGGCGATGCTCGATTAGTAAAGACAGGGGTGTGACAAGGCAATATGTGGCGGATTTCTCAACACGCTGGGATATAAGCACCGAGGACCGCTCTGTAATACTGGGTTTTAAAACCTTCTGCAAAGGCTGCCAATCCATGGGACGTCATTGGCACAATGCCTCCAGTGTCTAATGCTGCCGCGCTTACTGTAACGAAAACTTCGTTATTTCGCAATAACCCCCTTTATCACACTTACCAGTACAAACAGATGCGAGCACATCTGGTATTCAAGAAAAGTCATTAGCGAAACCGAAGTTACGCTGGTTTGCATTTCAGCAAAAAGTTTTTTTTTATTTTATGAAATACATCGACTATAGACGTCTGCAGCATGTGCCAGTCTCCCTCTTTCAGCACGTACTTTATCGGACCGTTGCTGAGGTATTAATAATACACACAAGTTGCAAAGCCTGTACTGAATTGCAATATTATTCCTCGTAGGATCTTTTAATTTTAAAAAGTAATCTTGTAAAACTCCTTCAATAATGTAAGATAGTTGGCACAGCTTTTAAAATAGGAGATTTATCGTACTTCCACAGGTCACAATAAGGTTATGGCCATCAGATGGCCGTGGCATAATTATGTCTTATGTGACAACGGTTCGAAAAATATGTTCTGTCCTGCACCCTGAAGGTGAAAATATCATATTCCTCCGAAACGCAGCAAATTTTATAAAATTGTAGGTCATACATTCTGAACGACAGCAAATTCTACCAAATTACTAGGTTTCATTTATTGGAAGAGAGTAAGTTTTGCCAAAGGACAAGGCCTTAGCTATTGAAAGATAATAAATTCTGTCAAATTACAAGACCCCACATATCGGAAGACAGTGGACTATGCTAAACTACAGGGCCTGACGTGTCGGAAGGCAGTAAGTTCTGCAAAATTAGAAGGCCCGACATCCTGCAAGACAGAAACCAACGTAGTGACTGTCGTAAGAAGTTAAAATCTCGCACTTTTCATGATTTTCCCGCAGAGAGCATCGTAACTGCTTGGTGCGTCTATAATTGAAGTAGCAGGTGTTGTAAAAAGCGGCTGATGACTTCTGCTAACAACTCACATTAATTTAGGATCCTATAGACAACAATTAAAGCCTGGAGTTTTGACCCTGCTACATTATATGCCAATTTGGGCGTGGCGTTTAATTAATTAAGAACAAAGCAAAATTTTCCCAGTGTCTTAAACAAAAACAAAAAAAATCATGAAATATAGACTGTGCCTCACAGTGGCTCAGTCAGCACGAGTGCAGCTGAAGTGTTTTGCTAGCAGCCACTCGCCTATCGAAAGAGTTCACAACATCCCATTCAACAACGAATGGTAATCGATGATTCACTGAAATATAACATCTGCTAAAGGGCAGTCAGATTTGATTAATATGCATTGTGTAAACACGCACAGGATACACAATATATATTGTTACATATTTTCGGACAGGAAGACTGGTGATCATGTTGTGAGATGTATTCTGTTGCTAGTGACCCTTTATGCAAATTTGAAACAAATCTGTGTGCTGCCGATTCAGTAAATATTAGTAAAGTTTACATACACTAAATTTCACGAAAAATTATTCCGTATTTTGTGACAGAGATACAGGCACACTGAAGAAAATGCGACCAGAATCACGATAAGGGTCTAAACGTCCTCTGCATTGTATATTTATGCGGAGTGTTGGTATTATTATATATACAGAATTCTCTGAATTATTCATGTACGGAACGATACATTCGTTGCTTCTATTTTGCTGAACAGTGGTCAAGAGTACAGCAATAGCAATAATTATTTTCCCCAGGTTTCTGGTTTTTACCATTTTTTGTCCAGAATTGCTCTGCTCATGACAATAAGGTAATGTAATTTATCAACAACCTTTCTAAAAACAACTTTGCAAATATTTAGACTGGTTATAAAGACTTTGCAAGTTAAAATCATAAAAGTCGTGACTTAAATGTTTGGTTGATTTGTGCAATATAATTTTACACATGTTTGTCGCCCTTCGTTTGTTTTACCTTAAAATAAAAATTACTGAACGTCATTACGACAGCAACGAAGGACAAATGAAGAACGAGGCAAAAAGAAGGCGGCCAGTCGCAACAATACATTTTACGGTATTTTGTTGTCGATCTTGCTGCATATGTCGGCTTAAAATGGAGGATAAAATCAGGTACCAGTTAAAATGTATAAGAAAAAACTTGTAAACAAAAACTGCGTAGGGATAATAGAGGAGATTTAAATTCTAGGTGCTTTCCCTTCTATATTTTAACTGGTGTCTGGTGATGGTTTTTAATTAAGCCGAAGCATGTAGCATGATCGATAATAAAGTACTGTCAACATAATGTTGCGATTGACTGTTCTGTATGTCTGATCTCCACAGATCGTTCAGCCCTAAAAATGCAGAATTGGTATCAATGTGAGCTGTACGGAAAGCTGGTCCTTTGTGCTACTGTAGCACGGATGTCAGCTGGCTCCGGGCCGTTTCCACGATAAGACCCTACACCTTATACTTCACTGTGTATCGCTGGAGGACAGAGATATCGGGCCTGCTCCAGATATCTGCTATCAAAGTAATTGCTTTTTATATGTCGAATTTCACCGTATTTGTGGGGCCAATGGCAGGGTTTCAACTCGGAGACACAAAGAACTTAATCTGTAACATTACCAAACGTGGAGTCTGACGTCTGCGGTTGGAATATCCGTCGGTTAATGAAGTTTTCGCGTCTACGTACGGAAAAGTGATTGACGAAATGGATTAGCAAGTTGTCCTTCTGCATCCCTTCCTACTCAGCCAGCAATAACGTTAATGTAGGTGCAGTTCGCAGGAATTTAAATTATATTGCCGAAAAGTCTCACTGTGTATCAGAATAAAAGAAATGTAACTGTAACGTCTTCGTCACTACAAATAGATTTTTTTGCATCGTTTTTTGAATCGACCTACTTGCATGTAAATGCATCGCGATGAACACTAATGGGCAAAGCTGAATGTACAGTCTACCCTATACCAAGCTGCGATCATTCATAGTACCTCAAGGTGCGCTCGATATTAAAGGCAGAAATTCATACTTGCAATTGAAAACATTTCCAGTAATTACTTTAGAAATTACAGATTATGCCTTCTGGTCCATTTTAATGTAGAATTAATTTTTAAATTACGAAGCTTTTAGACATTTATTGGGATTCATTCGGCGGTGGTTCGGATGACAACACAGAAGCAGGCATTTTGCAAACGCGATCACGGTGTTCGAGTAGTCTAAAACACCCAGTGCCTCATACAGGGCGTACAGTATTATTAATCAATATTGGTGTACTTGTGCGAATAATACGCATGTAGAAACGCTGTAAAACTTAACCAACAAAAATTACAACATCTTAATTTTAATAAGCATTAAAAATTGTGCTTACTAATGCTTAATGCTGGGTAATTTCTTTTGGAAGTTAATGGATAATAAGCAACGGATAATAAAAAAGCAAAATTTCGTTGCGGGTATAAACAAGAAACCAAACCTTAAAAATCGAGAGTCCTGCCTTAAGCGGAGGCGAAGGGGGTGAATGGAGTATGTTAGCGTCCCTTGGCTTCTGACTGAAGCAGCACTGTCAGTCTTGAACATTAGGCTGTTTGGTTAAAAGGATTTTCTGAGAAGTAATTAATAAAATTTCCATCGGTGCTGAATCGTAAGCTTTTTAAAAATGTCTATAATGAACAGATCCATTCAGTAGTTCGTGACATCGCAAACAGACGTTACGTCTTAATATATACAGAAATATATATATGATATTTATTAGGAGAAGGCGTAGTGAGGACGGTATTTAGGCCTAAGAGAAGGGAAGTAGAGGACGTTGTAGAAAACTGCAGAGTGCGGAGCTGTATTGTTTATCTTCCTCGCTATGTATTATTCGGGTGATGAAATCAAGCAGTATTAGGTGGGCGGAGCGTGTGGCACGTAAAAGAGACTAGAAGAATGCATAGCGAGTTTTGGTGGAGAAACTTGAAGGAAAGAGACCACTTGAAAGGCCTAGAATATTAGGATGGATCTTAAACAAAGGGGCCGGGATTGGGCGGAAGGGGGGAATCGTGGGCTGAATTTTGTGGGGCAGAACAGAGACAAGAGGCATAGTGTTGTGAAGGCACTCACGAACTTTAGTTTTCCATAAAATGTAGAAAATTACTTGACTGTGCGTCATCTTGAACTGAATAATTCAGTGTCAAGAACAGTAGAGACTCCGGGCCTGAGCAGCATTACTGAGAAATACTGAAAGCGACACAGTCATGAAGCACATCGAATTACACTTTTAATGTGTTCTGTCGCTTTCAAAGTTTTAATAAAACGTAAATTTAAAAAAAGGAATGTGCTGTTCATTTACGATATTTAAGCTATGTTGAAGGTAGAACCGCATTTCTGCGCTAAGTAAATATTTAAGGATATGTGAAGTAGTTTTGTACATTGGCGGTTCTACTGTATCCTAAATTGGAGTAGAAGCGCACTCTGAAGTTTGAGAAAACACTTTTCTCTGAAACTTTGGTACATTTCTGCCAGAACACACTTCGTCAAGCTCCTCAATCATATTTTAAGAAATTCAGGGAATCGAATTTTTTAGTCACAAGTCATTCGAATCTCTAAAATTCTACTTATAGCAGAAAATCCGCAACTTATTTTTTCTTCGGTCTAACGTGAACAGAGTTTAATGTTCAAAACAGCATCTGCATTCTTCCCTGAGGCTGTAACAGCAAAAAAACTCCAGCACTTTTCACTTTTTTTCGTGTTTTCCCCGTTTTTATACGGAAACCTGACCAACATTCAGTCAAGTCCCTTACTCTGGCTTTGCCCTTCCTTTGCTTTATTGTAAATTTCTTCTAATCGCTGAATTCTCCTGCGCTGCCAGTTACTTGCCCAGTGAATTAGCCCTGCTTGTTAGCGTTTCTTTTGTGACGAAAGAAAGCCTGCTGCCGCAGTTGTCATCCCAGCACGTACTGCGCTGTTCGTCTCCAGAAGCAGACGTTCGTTGTGGGGTTTGTTGTTTTACGATGCTCTCAGCACCCCAGTCTACAGTCAGTGGCAATGTTCCTCAACCTTCTGCTCGTGGCCCCCCTTTCAGCTTCATGTATCGCTTTGCCCCCCCCCCCCCCCGTAGACGCTGTTACTGCGCAAAGAAGTTACTTCATTTACACATTATTGATTTATAGATTAGAATATATTTGTGTTAATTTTATTTACAATGTTTACTGTTTTTAAATAGTTCATTTACTTATAACACAGGGTTTACTTATACACGTAAACATACTCTGTTAATAGTTGGCATTATATTCAGTGTGTTCCTTAGGCGCAATGAACACTTGCAAGATTTTGAATGTCCGGTTGCCGTGTGGTCAGTGATAAGCGAAGATCGTCTGTCCTCACGGCATCAAGGCGGTTACGTACTTTGACAGCAAATAACTCACCCAACCGAAACCAGACTCAACCAGAGAACATGTGAGAAGCGCAGTAAAACAAAATTTTGCCTTCTGTGTTGCGGGGGTGCAGGGGAGAAAGGCCCCTTTGATTCAATTTTAAATTTGAAATACTTTATTCAGGCAGTGACATTTTGGTGACCCACTAAAAATTTACGGTTTCCCCCAAATTTTTCTTCATTTTCCTGTGGCCCCTTAGAAAAGTTGGTGTGGCACCCTGGGGGGCCCTGCGCCCACGTTGAGAACAACCACAGACATGGTGATGAATGATGGGTGAAAGATGAACCGAAGTTATCGCGAAAGACGTTGTGGGTGCCTAATCAAATTTCTGGTATGGAAATTGGTGGAAAGGGCCTCAGAAACCCCGCGAAATTACTCAAAGAGGATGGCCTATGTGCCGGTCCGGTTTTGAACCGCGCACCTTTCAGATACAATCCTAAAGCGTTACAGTTCCAGAAGCCTGCTCAGTAATATGCAGATATGAATAAAACACAAGTATATGTTTGTGTGAAGAAGGGTCTCTGAAAATAGACTGCCTTCTGAAAATTCTGAAAAAAGTAAAAACGCAGTTGTCAAAAGCACAACAACCTAAAATGGATCACCGTGTCTGAAGGACCCTATATATGGTACATCTACCTTCTTTTGCTTCTCTTTAGCAGGCACAAGACGGGATGTGATTCAGCGGTCGACTAAGGACGATGTAGTTACTAAAAACCGGAATACATGGGGAAAAAGGAAATTTAAAACTCGATGGAGACGGCATGAAGGAAACGGCGTATTATTATGGTTCCCAAAATCTAGATAGCGCAAGCAGCAGTATATGTTGCAAGTGAAAAGCGAACTGAGGCATCACAAATAAGATTTTTGCTTCAGTTAGCAAGAATATCAGCAAGAGATCATATTCGAATTGAGAAAATACGTCAGAATCTTGACGTGGATGATATGCGGTAGGTCATGGAATTAAGGCACAATAAAAGTGAGAATAACTGTAACGGTTATCGCCACATCCTACACCCAGAGCTGAGCGCAGTGCAGAATTGGTGAGCGAAGAGAGCATTGAAGGCATAGGAAGATTTGGGAAGGCTTAGAGTCGCCTCGGACCGGCGAAAAAGAAATACACATAGGCCTACGTCGGGACAAAGAAGATGAGACAAAGGAATAGGCTCGCTGATCATACTGACTTGCAGGGTAATTCAACCAAAAATGTCATGATGAGCAAAACCTACAGATCGAATGGCGAAACAAGAAAAGAAAGCTTAGTTCTGGGGGAGAAGTACAGTATAACTCCAATTATCCGGATTAATTGCGATCGCCAGCCATCCGGATATGCAGAAAATCCGGATAACTGGATTTTTCTTTGAAAATAGGCTACATTGACAGTATAAAGTGGAAAAAAATTTCTACAAACGGCTATTTTTTGGGCTACATATTTATTTACGTACAGCCATAACACTTTGCAGTACTGTGCTCGATCTGGAAACCCGCGATTTCAATGAAATTTAGTTTTGTAGAATTCTCGACAAAGTTGCATGAAGGGCCGAGACGATCCGGATAATTGGCGATCCGGATAACCAGCGTCCGGATAATTGGAGTTAGTTAGAAAATGGGAACCTAAACTATGAAGGAGGGGAAGAAAAGGTAAAATATTATCATGATTATCGCTACGGGCTGTACGGTCTGGGGATCGAATCCCAGTCGGCGCATAGTTTTCCGCACCCATCCAAATCGGCCCTGGGGCCCACCCAGCCTCCCCCACAAGGGGTACCGTGTCATTCTCCGGGTTAAAGCGGCCAGGGCGTGGCGTTGACCACCCATCACCGTCTAACGCCGAGGTTAAAGAAGGTGTAAGGCTATACCTCTACTCCCACCTCTGTGCCTTAATGGCATTTCATAGGGTGAACTAGAAAATGATATGCAGAACTCGAAGCTGGCTGAATGGTCTTCAGGTGTGGAACATTCAGATTGCATTACTACAGAGTTACGTTCAAGACGTGAAGCTAGAAGGCAGTTTCCTCTTCTCGCTTAGCTAGCTTTCATTGCTTCTACAGGCTACGTAAGCGACCTTCAACAAGATGACAGAGATACGTCTTGACATTTATACCGACGCGTAGGGGTCGAAGTGCTCACTATAAAGGTTACGGCGCCTCGTGAACTTAATAAACCCGGAAGCAGACACAAGAATAAGTAACGGAAGAAGGCCATCTAACTGTGAGGGCGGAGTCTGGCGCGATCCCTTACAAAATTAGTCTAATCAACAGGTTCATGCAATTGCCGCTTGTTTGGTTTAATGGAGGCTAAGAAGTAAATTTCATATCTTCTTCAAGTGTAGAATGAGATGGGAAAATACGCATGCGTGGTGAATTCGTAAGGACGTGAATGGAAGGTATTATTCGGGGAAGGACCAAGGGTAATCACAAAAAACATACAGAGGAAGTTTGAAGTGGGTTGTTACCGAAAACATGTCAGAAGCATTAGAGATATGGCGTGTTGTTTCTCTACTAGAATTTATAAACAAGTTCGGTTACTGAATGTAGCAACTTCTTGAATTATGTAGCGTCCCTGGATCTAAGAAAGGAAAACAGGGTGAAATGAAAGAAACGGAGAACAGGAAATGAACAGGTGAACGGAAGGTTCTTATGCGGTAACGAAAAAACGTAACTGATGATTCCACTGCCTATCCCGTCCGAGAAACTTGACAGATATTCTCTCGGTTTTTCAAGCCGCAAGTTTATTGCCGTGCTTAGTTAAGCCCTTCATTGAATCCTAGGCTGATTCGGATGAATTCAGTTCATATTCTGTTGCTGGTTTCGTACCTTATATCTTGCGCGTGTGCTTAGACGTGAGACGTATTAATACTGCCTCTCAAGGAGCTGAAGTAATGAACTGTTATGTCTTCTGTGTTTCGCGGCCCACGCAGTCATCCACCACTTCCCAACAAGTGCAGTAAAGTAAGTGCGAAATTTAGAATAAGTAAATAACAAGGAACTTAGTGTTTTGCAATATTGCTACGACAGTGAAAACATTGTTGCGATTGGTTGGATATACTGCTAACATAGAAGAACCAAGATGTGATTACAATATTTTGTTCGGCAACCTCTTTGAGGAAAAAATACCTTAATTGGAAGAGCGAGCCGTTAGATGAAAAGCGTTGAAATGAATTTTAAATTTTGTAATTCCGTTGTGTTATTTATATGGAATCAATATAAAGTCCGTCCAAACACAACTACGTTCATTTATTTACAGAACAACATGTTTAGACCCTTTAGATCACCTTCAGTTTCACATCTCGTGTTTATCAAATATAATGAGGAATGGACAAAATTTTCTATCCATTTTTATCCATTCCTCAGTATATTTGATAAACACGAGATGTGAAACTGAAGGTGATCTAAAGGGTCTAAACATGTTGTTCTGTAAATAAATGAACGTAGTTGTGTTTGGACGGATTTTATCCTGATCCTCTTAAAATGAATGTTAGCGAAGCGAACTCTGATACTGAGTGGCGGCTGGACATACTGTATATAACAGTCCTGTCAGATTAAGACATTTATTACCGTCTCTCCGTCTTGACCCTTCAGGATAAGCATGGAGAGTGTCATTTATATCATCAATCACATATAACACTCATCAGCCAAATGGCTGGGTAAGAAAACAGCCGTATCATAGCTTAAGCACCTAATTTCGGAAGCCCTGTTTGTGTCTCAGGAGAGTCAATGCGGGATTTGTGGTGGACAAGGTTGCAGCGGAACTGGCTTCTTTCCCAGAAATGTTGCCTTGCCCAGCCGATTATCATTCTAATACTCATCCACTTACCATCGAAGGGATGTAGAATGGGCCTGTGATAGAGGACGCTCTTTCAAAGTGACAAAGTCTCATTCCACGAAGAGCTAAAGTACAAAATATAAAGTTACTGATTATGCCATCAACGACCCATATTCAGTTGTCGGCAGGAGCAAAGAATAATTTATTTCAAATCACACAGTACTCTGCCCAACAAAAGAACGCTATTGTATTTTTAGATTTTCTATATTTAAATGTCTGTAAATCAATCCTACAGAACCAACAATGTTAATATTGTTGGTTCTGTTTTGTGCACGCTAACTTCTATATAAATCCCTGATGATGATCCCATGAGGGATCGAAACATATTGGATTGATTATAATATATAATATCTGAAAATATAGAGTGCATTTTGTTGGGCTCAGTATTGTGTGATTTGGTTAGAGACAATGCACGCTATGAACAATACAAAACTTAACAATTCATTTTGTTGCCGTATACATGCCGGCTTTGGATCCCACGCAGCCTCCAGTCTATTGATGATGGAGTAACATCGACCGGTTGTGAAGCTAAAGATGAGGTTTAAATGCATGGAGCTTTGCGTCAGTTCTGTCTACAACTGAGAAGGGCAGTGCTTTGCTGCAGGAACAATGGAAAGTAAAGCAATCAAAGTACAGGCCTGGACAGGCCCTGAGGGTTCCAGGAGGTTGAGGGTCCCAGACTTCAAGAAAATCGGCACATGAAGGTGGTTAGGCTGTCAGCCCTACGCACCGGCCGCCTTTACCCCCAGGAAATCTTCCTGGTACTCATTTCTGTTAGGAGTTGAGTCGGCCTCAGAGCCACAGTGCGGCCGGAGGGTTTATGTCAATGAAAAATTCCAATGACACCATCCGAAATCGAACCCCCGACCTTCCGGCTGTTAGTGCATTGCCGCAACCAACTGCGCCACCGCGTGCCCCTCACTTTATAATACATGATAAAAATAGGCGACAGAGGGAGGGGAGGAGAAAAGAGTTGTGCAAAATTTTATCGTTATATTACGTCTTTCGCACAGACAGGCTGTAACATCCAATTTAGTCCCTGTTCCTTTGAAATCCCTACATTCTAAAACGAAGCAAGATTACGGTGTTACGTAGATACGCAGTAGCAGCTATTTTTAACTCCTTGAAGCGAAACATTTTTTCAAGCACCATAAAAAATTTTTTATTCTTACCTTACAGCAAGTAGAGTGTCCCCTTTACAAAGAGCAATAGGTGGGTGTCGTGTAGGTGAATGCGTACACACCGCTACATACGCAGTTTAAAGACATTGAAATGATAACATTTTTGAAAGGAGAACCGAATTTGTGTCTTATGTGAATAAGAAGACAATGAGAAGAAGGCGGTAACACAGGCGGCGGGGTAGTAATGCTGTAGCCGATCAGGTTCACGTGTGTTGGAGTTTGAATTTCTACAGGAGTCCTGTGTGTGTACATACACAGTATTGTGTGCCATAGATGTCCTGAATTACGATTTGCGCACAGTTAGACATGCCGCGGATCTTCCTGAACGTAAATATTGCGAAACGCGCGGAGTGTCTGTAGACACTGCTGATTCTGAGAATCATACGAAAAACAAATACACTCTGCGGGCAAAATGGAAACTTCTACAATGTTAAAACATGTGGGAGAGTGGGAACTTTTCTAATGTTACAGCATTTGGTGCACGTAGAGATAACTGCGTTTTAAAGGGGTTGTCACGAAAATCCTCGGTGCATCTATTGCTTAACGACTTTCTAAATACGACAGGCTCTAACCACAAGCCTATGAGAATCCTATTACAGGAACGAAAATAAATCTTTCATCACCCTTTCCATTACATTACAGTGGAAGCATAAAACATCGGAAATTGGATATCTTCTCTCTTACCATTTCCTTTTCTTTCTTTCGTTCTTTCTTTCTTTCGGTTGATGTTGTACCAATAACACATCCATTTCGGTATGGAATAACAAATCCATATCGGTTTCTTCCCCGTCACATGTATATACAACTCGATTAGTGGCCCGCACTGGGGGAGGCCGGAAGTACGTGTATTGAGTGTGCTGCCTGTCGCGATCAGCAAGAGTGGCTCAAGGAGCAACTTTACAGTTTAAGTTTCTTAAGCTATATGAGCGGTTCTCAACGTTTTGTGTCTTGCGCCCAACCTGTCATTTCTTTAAGCAATCATTGTCACGGCGTAGTAAAAGGAAGGCTTCTTATTTCCCAAGAAGCATTATTTTTACAATTACGTATTTTTAGGCGCGTTCTCAGAATTGCGAAAAGCGACTGTTAGCTTTGTCATGTCTGTCTGTCTGTCTGTCTGTGTCCGCATGGAACAACTCGGCTCTCAATGGAAGGATTTTCATGAAATTGGTATTAGATTATTTTTCGAAAATCTGTCCAGAAAGTGCATCTTTCATTAAAATCTGACAAGAATGACGGGTACTTTACATGAAGACCTATGTACATGTATGATAATATCTCGCCGAATTCTTCATATAATGGGAAACGTTTCCGACAAAAACGGTAGAGAATATCAAAACACACATTTCATATCCAGTAACGTTTTTCTGGAATCGTGCCGTTTATGAGATAATGTTTAAAGAACACCGTAGAGCCGGACAGGCCCCAGATTGCCATATAATACGGCACACGCGCTTTGTATGCTATATAGCTAAGGCTACAAATATATACTCGGAATATATAATGATTCTTGCTTTTCCACAACAACCACGGTTATGCGAACGTGCCTTAATATTATGCTATAGCTACATTGCCTGCCTTGTTATTGTTATACTATTCTTTAATGGGGATTCCTATTTTAGAGATCTCACGTCATACCCAGGCTTCTGTAAAGTGTCTCTTGAGAAGCATCGATCGATATTATTATATAGTCTCTTCTTTTGTATACTTGCAGGACTATTTGGTTATTTTGCTGTTTTTTGTAACATTTATATTAATTTCACAGCCGTGTACTAAATTATACGAAATCCTGCACCAAATTTTTTATCACTGTAAAATCCTTCTATGAAATACAATATTATGTGTTAAACAAAATAATGCAACGCCGCCTGGGCGAATTGCAGAATGGTGAATGCATCAGGAAAATTTGTCCCTTAATGTAAATACCACGTAATGAAGACATAATGGGAAATTAGAGGTAAAGTTGTATGCATTAACCTCTCGGATGGGTGGAGTTGAACGTTTAGCCCAACACGCCGGCGCTTTTGCCCCTGTACTGTACCAATCGCGTAGGAGAATGGGTTTGTGTCAGATATTGCGAATTATTAGGCATTCTACACCACAGGCTCAGTGGAGCTGAATGGTTAGTGTCAGACCCTGGCTATTTTAATGCCTCTATAAATAGGTTAGAAGGCTGGATTGACTCCAGGGCCAGACTTGACACTGTAAAAAAGAAAGTCCCTTTGTCTGCCGTAGAGGAACCCCGGTCGTTTAGACTGTAACCAGTCGCTCGATGAAGTACCGTGAAATATTCTCCCTTTCTGTCCCCTTTGTCTCTCTCACTTACACACACAAACACAGACACGCACTCACACAAGACGCCAGCTTCCACAGACGACACATATTTGCGCTGAATTACCATTACACATTTCACACAACCGGGTAGTAACAAAGCCGATCACAGTGCAAGCGCGGTCGAAGTGTCGTTGTCTTCATTGTATTTAACTAGAGTGTCAGTAACTCACTATATGCATCGAATGATGCGATACTGTCCCAGAATCTGCGTACGTACACTGAGGAAAACTAGGACGGAAGTTGTAATGTTTGGTGTCCCAGCCGCGATTTAAATCGGGACCCTCCCAATGCGAGTTAAAAGCGTCACTGCATTAACTGCACGAAGTGACGTGTCGTGCTTGTGTTCCTGTGTGGGTCTGCCCTTCCGGAGTCGGTTCTGGATCATTTGGCCACTGGGCATCTTCTGCGAAATCTACAGCTAAACAGGAAGGAAGGAAGAAAGGAAGGAAGGAAGGAAGGAAGGAAGAAAGAAAGAAAGAAAGAAAGAAAAGAAAAGAAAAGAAAAGAAAAGAAAAGAAAAGAAAAGAAAAGAAAAGAAAAGAAAGAAGGAGAAAAATAAAAATAAAGAAAGATAAAAGATAGAAAGAGAAAAACACTGGCGCGTGGGATTTAAAACATACGTGTCCGAAAATGCAAAGAATGGCAAACTAAACTTTGATATTTCAGGTTCCTTGCTGCACTTTACTATCACTATTTTCGTCTGTTCGTTCTTCCTGTTCTTATTTCCCCATATTTGAGTAGTTCGGGACATAAAATATGCATTCTGACAGAAATGACTTTTCCGTTGTACGTACTCTCACTTTATGCACTTCCTGCAACTCCATCCCTCCATGCACTCAGCGGCACAGGCTTAATGTTAGGTAGGCTGTGACGAGTGCGTCTGGAACCTCATCTGCGTTAATGCTAAACCCACCTTCAAGCTCTGCTTTACTTGCCACAAACGAGGTTATTTTAGCTAGGGCAAGGCGAGACAGCGTCTTAGTAACGGTGGCCTCTAGTGGGCCCATTTTTGTCCATCCTCCGGAGGGATGATTGAATGTCGGGCACGGGCGGTGTCATGTTGCCAGGGGCAAAGGAAAGTGCTCCGAGAGAAAAAAAAGTCCTAGCCGCACTTTGTTTAGCACAAATCCCACATAGAACGTCCTAGAAATGAACCCGCCCTCCACTCTGAGAGGCCGGCGGCTAAAGGCATGCGCTGTGTTACGTTCTCTAGGCCATGTAATACCATAACCATTTGGTATGAGACAAAACAGTGCTCAGGTGTAAGGAACTGTGGTAAGGGTACAAGACTTCTGGGACGTGACGCTGAGTCTCTAGTAAGCCTTCGTATTCATGTTCTCGAAGTCCACGGACCGCACGACCCTGAAAATAAAAAAATAAACCCCTTCGAAAAGTCGGAAACCACCCACCCAATGACACGGCGTCACGTCCCATGAAATTTGTAACTGTAGCAACACTGATATGAGAAACTCAAATCTAGCAAGATTTTAACAGTGTACATACTTACTGATTGCGGTTTAGAATAAAAACCGTGTAACGTAATAGATAATAGTTAATTGACTTTACATTGATATGCTGCGTCTCGTAGATTTTATTATAAATCACGTGTGATGTATATAGGAAGATATTCACGCTTCTTGATGCTTTGGTACCTGTAACACTTTGCATCGCCTGAAGATGATGGCATGTCCATTGAAACATTGGGATGAAGTCAATTTAAATATAGCTCTGTGAATTTTGTGCCTAAATGTTGGTTTGTTGCTAATTGACTAGCAAGATGTGTTGAATCAGCATCTTTACATTTGTTTGCAGGTACGTTACAAGACCGTACAATCTTTGTGTTTTTGTACACAGTAGCAAATCCCTCAAATTAAGATGTAGCTTGACTGATATATTTTTTTTTCTGCACAATGTTTAATAAATGCAGTATTTATAATTTCAGTATATTCCGCAACGTTAGTACTCGAGAGAGGAGACACAATCTGTCGTACACTAAAGCGTTTCCTGCAGTTTCTTTGAATATTGTTTTGTCAGCACGTCACCAAATTTGGATAGCCATTTTTGCCCTGACTGCTAGATACTAACGACATGTCACAGGGTCTTCCATGGGCTGAGCTGGTGAAGAAATTCGCAGCTTTTATGTAACACGAAATCAAGTTCCCTATGTCTTTATACAGGGCGCAGCATGGTAAAATCTCTAAAACAATAACATTAATGATAGTAATAATAACAAATGCTAAATAACTACACTTAACATCAAATTATTTGACGTCCATTCGCGGAAGACTTGCCAAAAAGCGACCATAATATAAGGCACAAAATTAGGTAAGTCCGATTCCTTGCGTGTGTAAACGTTTGTCTAGACATGAATTACAATTACTGATATGAATTGTTCATTTATTTTCCTCCGTCTTCTGCAGCTTAAACCTTCGACAAGAGGTGCCTAAAGATGAATACTTTCTTTTCTTCTTTATCCTCTTAGAGCTCTGGTATCCTCCACCGTAGAGGTGCTATAGAACAGAAATTGCATGGATGAACAGACCGTCACAAAGCAACAGAGAGAAGCGCAAAAACAAACGTGGTCTACGGGACTCGAACTCGCTGTTATAATATTGGGACGACCCAAAAATGGGTGTCCTCAAGACGGCTGCTCCAGCGGTGTCTGCTGCTATGCGAGTATATTTACCGACAGAAATAGATTGGTGAAATGATATTCTATTTAAATATTCATCCGCTGGAATGTAAATGCAGGGTTTAATCTATGGCACAGTTGTTCCGAAACATCCAGTCTTCCTTCTGCTGGCAAATGTAGAACAAAATGAGGTCTGAGAATAGCATGCTATTTTCCGAAACTCTAGGGTGCAACCACGCCCTGCTGAGAAAGGCTCGACAGTCAGAGGGAAACTAAAGAGTTAATAAACAACTGGGCGTTCTCTGCGGAGCGAAGTGATTAACAAAGAACATGTGTGAACATCGTGTCGTGGTTAGCGTCAGTGGCGTTCTTGTTCATCGGATAGTCTACATTCTCACAAATTCTTGTCAGTAAATTAAAATCCTAAATTTATCTCGATAAAGTATGTCGCTGTAAGATAGAACACTTTTATGACCTCGACAAGACTTGTCTTTGTGTTCACATAATGTAAGAAAGGTACAGATGGTTCATCCAATGTGTCTGAATTTGTCTGTTTAACGATACATGAGTAGAACCAAGCAGTTTTAAGACTGTGAGGAATTGAATGCAATATGGCTTCTTCTTGAGTTTTCTTTGGGCCAGTTTTACCTCAGAGACTTCAGGTTCTTACGGCAAAGATTATGGGTATTTGAGCCTTCTTGGATGTGAAGAGGTGAAGTTTAATGGAAATGTAAAGGATTTTGGAGTAACATGTTGCCTCCATATTTAGGGTTTGCCCTGGAGATGAAGGCAGAATATTTGTCCGAAACGTCACTACATTTCTATCAGTCTACAGGACTTTAAGAATTCAGCATCTGAATGAATGCATCGAATCATAAAGGAATTTCTGTTTTTGTTAGAGCCTGAATTCTTCGAAAGCATTTTAGACAAAGTGACTTGCTGCTGGCTGAAAAACGAGGCTGGCTTTGAGCGTGGGAGGACGGTATCTTCCTCTTGTTTGCAACAAAATCAAAGATGAGTGTGGGATCCATTCAGTTTTGTGTGTAATGTCTATCAGAAGGTTCCTCCAGGGAGTAAAGCGGTCGGAGACTGATACTGAGTTCTGAGAATAAGATGGCGACACTTTCCATCGCGTCTCTTCATATTCATGTAGCGGCAAGTGATGAAAGATATAAATTAAATAGATTCAGAGTGAAAAGGTTACTTTTTGTGGGAGTTTAAAAGTGACAACATTTTTTGTTTCTGTATCTTTCTGGATGTATTTAAAATCATTATTCAGGATTCGTAAGCAATATGTGGCGGTCTAGACCAGAACACAACTTACGGTCAGCAATGAGGGCTGTATCACCCGTCCCTTGGTTGGAATTCAAAACGAATTCAATGACTTTTAGCCCTGTTACACGAATTGACTGTAATGAGTGAATACTTTGCTTTATCTCAGAGTGCTTTCTTATGCTTTGTGCGGATAACTGGCGTTGTTCTGTCACTCATTTTATCTGTTCTATTGCAGATGCTTGCAAAGTAAAGTTTCTCCTGTGTCTAGCGCTACAGAGTGCAATAAATGTTTCACACATTCCGTACATTACTGGATGGTGGTTGATGGTGAGATTCACGTAACTGAAACTTTATTCCTGAGGCAAAATTCTCGGGCTGATTAGGAGCCTGACTGACACCTAAGAGCAGTAGTTATATGTTTTCAAGAAGGAGAATATCCTTCCTTGCCAAATCTCGAACCCTGGACGTCTAGCCCCTAGCCAGCATCACTGAGTGAGCCAACCCGAATCACTTTATAGTCTTTTGACCAAGATAGTTAAGTTGGCAATTATACGAGGAGAATAACAATTGTGGCATATGTGGTCTGCCTCTAGATGCGCAAGTCTCGATTTTTCGACAAATTTTTGACAGGATCTCCAGTATAAAACTTGGTAAAGTCAGTCGAATTGTGAGGTGATACTGTATAGGTTTAATTATTTCCGAACTTCTAATATACGTTTAGTATCTGATTGAAATTGCGTTCGCAGTAGTTTTCCCTCCGACAGATCTTTAACGAGGTAGGCTCGAATTGCGCGCAGAAAGGGGGGTGGGTCTTGTTTCTGTCCGAATATAATCAAAATCTTAACGTTTCTATGAAATTTAGTTAAAATCGCAAATATCAAATATCCCGAATAGACTTTCAGCGTTCTTCATACTTTTACGCGATGTAGCTAAAGTTGAATATTTGCAACATTTTGTTGCGAAGGAGCCAGAAGGTAATAAGGCTGGAAAGGTCAGTCTGTTTTGGACAGCAGACACCTTTCACACGCGTTCTTGACTTCTTGGCATTCACACTGCTCTTCGGCTACTTATTTTTCTTTCTCCTTTGCTTCACAGAACTTGTCCTTATTTTTTGTTCTTTTATGCGGAATAATCCAACTAACTCAGTATATAAAGGTGAAGCAGTGCTGTAACACGTCGTTCACAACCTCGGCGCTAGAAGGAGGCGGGTGGTCAACGCCACGCCCTGGGCGCTTTACCCAAACAGACCCCGGACCCATTTTCAAGGGGCTGGGCGGGCCTCGGGAGCGGAAAGTCTCGCCCCCATCGGGTTTGAACCGTGGATCTTCCTCCCCGTAGCGAGTCGCTATACCGACCGAGCCATCCCTGCCTCCAACTCAATACATGCTCTATACGAAATACTCGCGACATCGACAAGGGCTCGCTCTTAATTCTTCTACGTAACTTTCGTAATTTGTAATTACATTTACATACTTCTTAGTGTTCCTAATCTGACATGAATACGGGGTGGTGTCCAATTTATCTTATCTCTTATAACAATACGACACTATGTCTGTAGTTCTAGTAAACAAAACTGGAAATGGTAAACTCCACAAAACAGCGCTCAACTTTGCTGACGGCGGTATGTAAAGGTAAACGCTTGTGTGAAGAGCGAAGTGAAAAATCTAAGTCTCTCTACTGAAGCTCTCCAAATATGTAGAAGCTTTATGGGCAACACATCAGTACGTAAACTTGGCTTTTTATTTGTAACGTTTTAGTGGAAATCTCTCATATCGAGTTGCAACGTAATGTGGAAGCGGTTTATGGCTTGGTCTGCATGGTGATTCTTTTGAAAGCCTTCAGTGCCGAATTTTAAAGAGATGTGTGTCGGTTATGCGTTTTGTAAGTGCTAAGACGAACGCATTTGCGCTTTTTGGTCGTTTTGTTGACCACATTTTTCATACTCTCTATTCAACGAAACATACATTTTTCATGCATGTTATATTCTTTTTTCCGACTCCAATTTCAAAGCCAGCTTCAGCGGTCTGTCGTCTTATGATGGACTGTGGTGCCTGGGGAAACGATGTACATGGAATGAAACTTGTATTGACTTTAAGACCTTAATGACACGAAAGATTCGTACAATATAAAAAAAAATTGGAAGAGTTTTCCTCAAGCGGTAGGTTTTATATTTTTTTGTCAATGCTCCATTTCTTTCTCACGGACTCATGGACGGAGCTCGACTTATTCGCTAACACTCCTTTGGCTGCCTAGAGTCCCGTCCGGAACACGAGTGGGAATGTGGGTGGGTTTATGGGGAAAGTTCGGGGCTGGGGGACTAAGTATCTCTGCGATGTTCCAAAAAGGGCGGACGGGGGTTAGGACATTCCACGTGGAAGTTGTCTTGGCAGGAGGGCTTTTGGGTTTCTTCATTGTGAATTGGCTAGACTACAAACAGTACGAGAGAAGGCAATACGCAGGTATATTAGAAATGAGCCTAGATTCCGCACGGCATAAAAACACGATAAGCTTTAATGCAATCGACTGTTAAGTTTGAAGAGGGAAGATGCCCAATAGCTGAAGAATGATTGATTTTACATGGAAAATCTTAACTTGAGGCGAGAAGAGTAGAAAAAGTCATTAAAATATATTTTCCTTTCAGCCCGTCTCATATATGTGTTATTTATGTTGTTATTTTTGGCTTCCATAAAAATGGCCTGGAAACTTCGATAATCTTTGAAGTTCTACAGAACTTCAGAAATGTAAAATGGCCGGCCCTGTGTACCTAACAAAATCGCGTGTCCACTATTTTTATATTGTTTATGTCATTAGCATAAATACGAGACATGGAGACGTATAGAGGCGTGGAGGGAAATGACAACACATCTTTTCTTAGACAGTAGAAAGAGTATACTGATCAGTTTTAATCTCTGGCAGCCTTAACCCTTGGGAATTATTCCCAGACCCCCATTCTTTAGGAGGTCGGATATGCCGCGGAGCAAGTGACGAGGAGGAAAATCGCTACCTATGTAGGATATAGAACCCGCGTCACTCATGCCATGGCCGGTCACTTTCATGAACAGCGTTAGTTCAAGTAAGTTGGGGGTTTAAATGTGAACGTATAAAATATTTTGAAGTTTATACTTCCACGCATTCGGTAGATTAGGCGCTGCGGTATGTCTGGTTGAATTAATGGACTGAGGGAATTTGAAACCCACACGTCTTGTTAATAAGTCTCCGAAGAGGGAACTACGAATATGAAAGGACAAAATGCAAAGACTGTTTTTTTATAAATATACGTGGCATGAAATGTGATGAATGGAGAGACACTAACTTCAGGATTTGCGCGTCACGAAAGGATTTGCCGTGATGCTCTCGTCACGCAGCTGCTGCTGAAAGTGAGAACTCTTTTTAAGTGCGGAACACGCCAGGCCGGTGCGAAAGCCTACAGACAGGCACCGATCTAGTGACGTATTCCGGGGACCTTGCGCCGATAATTGGGCAGAGCTGAAATTGGTAGGTGTTATAAATTTTAGGGATTAACTGCGTGCTAACACCTCGGTTTAAGAAAGTGTCATGTTACGCAATGCTACACAGACCACTGGACTTTAACAGATGTCCTGGTACGACATGACAATGGCGACAGAACCTGTGACTTGGAACGTGGAAACTTAGCAGACAGGTTCACTGAAATACTGCTACTGTGCACGCTGTCAGAGCATGTGAGGGGGAGTAAGTATGGATCCACGAATTATTCTTAATTTCGGCATTAGGTGGAAATGAGAGGACAGACTCACGTTTCGGCCGATTTTCCCCCGAAGAATAAGTCCCCGGTGCCCACTTAGGCTGCGTAGGCCCTAAACCAGTCTTGCGGCTTTGACATGGAAGGAAATCTCTTAGCCCTGCCAGCAATAGGACAGCCGTGCCTCTATCATCCAACCTGTAGCCTAGCCACTATACCAAGTACAGACAACCTCAGTTATAACGGATCCTCAGGGGAGTCCTAAAAGATCCATTATAACCGAAATCCATTGTAACCGAGGCCAGTATAACCGATGTCGGCTGTATATTGTCCCAGTTCGTGAATTAGTTAAGGGAAGTGACTCTTAATACAACAGAGAGTGTTTGAATGGACTGAATTCATAAGGCGTAGAGTAGGGTAAAGTTTCGGGCTGCAGTGAACACGGTGATGAACCCGTGGATGCCATATATGTGAGGAATTTGACAAGCCGAGCACACAGGTTTGTTTGAGGAAGGTTTATGCTCCATGGACGTCGGCTTGGTTGCAGAGCGAAACAAGAAGTGCAACGGTCTTCTTTGTCCGTCTGTTGTGTTGTCACTTCTTTTTACTGCATTTGATTTGAACGTTATCACAAAAAGCACGTTTGTGCCCTTCGACACATCAAGTGCTTCTGCTTGAGTAAACCTACGTATATTAAATGTTCGTCTAAACAGAAACTAGAAATGGTTAAAATGTTTTGTTGAGGAGGCGCTGGGACGTTCCTTTTAGAACTTTTGTGTTTGTATTTGTAGGGTGTGATAGTATTGAGTCACAAAATTATTTTCCTTTTATGTACATAAGCCTTTCAGAAGAAAAGTGAAGTGCTGAAATGTCAGTGTAGACAAAGTATGACGTGAATCAACCACACACAAAGAGCAGGTCTACCCTCAGCATTCCTTTGTGGCTGCAATACCTCTCGAATATACACAAGGACTGCCCTAATGTCTGAATTATTTATTATTTGACTTGCTCTTGATTTCATTTGTAAATAATGTACATAGTTTTCAATGATTTATTGACTTGGGCTTCATTTTTTTGTGCATCACTGTATGGAGTGACACTGCACTCGCAGCAACGGGACGAAATAGTGAGATGTTTCATCAAGCACAGCGATTTGTTTTTAAATAAAAGATACAGGGCATGAAATGTGGGAACTGATTTCACTACAATAACGTGAAAATACACCTTTCAGGTTGGCGTCATAAATGCGGTGAATTTATAATGCCTCCTGACTGTTTTATATATACATATCTATATATGCAGCTGTAATAAAACTTTGTAAATCGAGCTGACATCAGGTGATAAGAGAGATCGCGCGGCTAAGCGCCGCTTCCGATGGCGGGTTATTAGTTGATATTTTTTTATACGTGTAGGTGTATACGTGGTCTTCTCGAAATCAATGAGCTTCATGCAAATGTAGTATAAAGCGCAGTACTTTTCGTGGATAGCTATGATGCATATTCAAGATGCGTTTCTTTCAGAGAGAAAAAAGTCAGTAATTTAGACCCTTAAGTTACATGGCCCATAAAATAAATTCAAGCGAATGAAACAAAACATTTACACCTCTCTTGGATTAACGTTAATCTACATAACATACGTGCTGCATACGGTTTTTCACAAATCTGTGTAAAAGGACTGAAATATACGCATTAATTATTTTTGCCATTAAGCAAATTTGTTGTTTCGCCTAAAATAATCGAGTTTCTTTGAAGTTGGTGGCGTCGTTCATTGACTGACACTGCTAAATTAACAACAACAAAAGTGGGCGTGTGTATCCCCCGGGGCGGCATTAAAAAAAGGATGAAATTTGTTTGCACACAAAGCAATCAGTACCACTCAGATAGTAACACGAATTAAACTCACACAGCCTAATGTACATACAAGCAATTAAAACACACGTTCACCTAAACAATTCTTAAAAATTCAGTTTCAACCTCGCAGAAAGCACTTCACATCTCCATCGCTAATATCGCCATGTTAATTCTGCTGGAACCTGGTGGTCTCTCTTTGTTCTGATAACCAGGCGAAACCCATAAAAATACATTTTTGTGCAGATTTCAAGATATTTAATGTCGAATGGTGCGGTATGTGCCGTAATAAGTCTGAGGTGTAGGGTTACAGTTAGTGACATGTACCGAGTTTCGTCAAGTGCTTGCGGAGAGCTCATAGAGTAGGCGTGTAAGACGATTTGTAGCCTTAAGTGGAAGTAGTTATCAAAAGGAAATTAACGTAGGTATAAGTCAAATATTTACGAATCTAATCTGCCTTTCACCAAAAGTGTCGAGCAAGGAATTCAGGCACACGTTTTGTGAGATCACCATGACAGTAAATCCACGTATAAAGTAATATTTAGGCACGTTCGAATCTTTACTTCCGTGCCCCTTCTGAGATGATCTTACCATCTAATCCACTATGACACTTTTTGTTATTGTTCTTTGCTGTACACATATTGTAGAATGTGATTATTATTATTGTGGCCAGTTATTCTATTTCTTTGCTGAATGTATTATCTGTATGGCTACATTGAATTTAGTTAATTTATCGTTTAACATAACCTCAAATATTTTTGCGATCTACTTGAAAATGTAGGGAAAATGAATACCGATTTTTATCAACATAATGGATAAGTATCGATGGAAATTATGGTAATGCAATAACCACATTATTCATATATGCACACAGGTCTTCCTCTAATGTCCTCTTATTTTTGACCGGTTTTAACCGAACTTCAATTTTCTGAGCTGATTTTAATAAAACCCACAGAAAAAAATACTCGAATATTTACCCAGTGAGAGCTGAGTTTCTCCGTACAAGAGAGGTACGTATGACGAAGTTAAAGAGTCCGTGATTTCAGCTTTCCGCCGCGACGTTAATGAGATCTATGCTTTTCAGTGATATTACGCAGCGTTGAGTCGTGATCCTTTACTGACGTTACGGACAAAATATCGGTCCAGTCTCCAAGGGTCAGGAAGTCCAAGAAGAAGAGGACACGTCGGTAAAGGATTACCGTTTGATGCTGCGTAATATGCCAGAAGGGCGCAAATCTCCTCAAGTTAAGAGTCGCTTTCCGAAACTTCGCGAACTCACCTAAAGTTGTCACATACCTACTGCTCCTACAGGAATTTGAACCAAGGGTCTCGCGAGTCAGATTCGTTGGCGTTTGAGCCAACGTGCTTGGTGTCAGGCAAAATAGTTCTAGAGGTTTTCTGTGGATTTCACATTCCATGAACTAAAAATCTTCTTCAAAGTGCTTTGGCAAACATTCTGAAATCCTGCTCCAGATCTCATTTGTCTATACCCGATGCAGTAAACCCATCTGCTCTGTGACATAGACAAATGGATAGATAAATAATTGGCTCAGGCACTGCTGCAGGGAACATTCTTGCGGCCAAGAAAATTCCGCTCTGCAAACAATTCTAATGTTCGGTTGATGGATCGTTTCTTTTACAACGACGTGGACTTTTAAATTTAGGTTACTTGAGAAGAAGTAATGCGAGAAAGGGAGAGATGAAAAATGAAATAGGTAGACGCAGTTAAGTTGCAAAGGTTAATGCAGGGATGACAAAAATCTTACGCAAATGAGAAGGGTTGGAATACAAACAATACAGCACGTGTTTGCAGCTGTGAACTGTATGTTTATTGCAAACACGTTCCTTACCAATCCTTTCTTTCAGGTTACATTGAGCCACTGAATGTGCCTTGTGGTTAGTAAAACTTTTGCCGAATATAATCTTGGTGGAACTTAACAATATGATGGAAGTAAATTAAATGTCCTTAAAACATTGCTTTTTCCATTTATCAAGTGTAATTTCTTGTTTATCCAGAGAAGTTTTCAAAACTGTAAAATAGTTGACGGCCACTTTCTGCCACATCCCTCCCAAATAGTCTTTCATAGCAGCCCTCGCATTTCGTATTGTATACCACCTAATTTCTTTATCTGACTGGCTGGCTGACTGACTAACTAACTAAATAACTAACCTAACTGACTTACTAACTGACTGACTGACTCACCGACTGACTGACATTCTTACGAAGTACTGGTTTGCAGTTAGTAATTACCAAATACTTCTACAGCCTGAATTTTGAGGTTAGTTCTGACCGATAAGTTTAACAGAAGCAACCTAGACGTATAGAAGTAAAAGGAAGTCCAACAACAGACCCTAATAGTAGTGATAATTTGAAGAACAAAAACGGTCTGTGTTCTCAGTGCATTACTTGTATGACCACTGAGAAGTGTCAACGATTCAATGATCGGAACGCGCCTCATCGTTACCTTAAACGCATATTCTCTACCGTCTGCAATTTTCTCTACAGTGAGTTCTCGCGTAAATTTAAGAGGAACGGGGAAGGGCATAACTGAAAGGCTCCGACCTTGTACTTCTCCTCACACGGGCCTCTGCTGATAAGGCTTATCTCTTAAGAGATTATATATCCTAAATAACAGAGCAGAAATTATTTGACAGTTTCGCACGGCAATTTGGCCAGAAGTAGGCTAAATATAGGTGAAAATGAACGTAGAGCATGTCAAGGAGCCAAAATCTGCAACACATTTGTTTTGTCACATATAATAAGTAAATGGAAAATATTTAAATATTTGTGTACATAGAAACATAATGTATAAGAAGGAAATTCACCACATGATTTGGAGAATAATAAATGCAGAAAATGCTACGTTATTATTCATTAATAAAATTTGTCTTCCACCATGTTTTAAGAACCACCGGGGATGGACGTACGGAGAGTGTATGCACACGCAAGCACAAAAATGAGATAAGTGAAAGGTGTGGATTACTGCATCGAGTGTACGCCGCCACTGCACTGCACTGATGTCGCAGGAACACACAGTCTTACTTCGCAGAAAGGCGGCTGTTCTCCTGAGGGTTTTTATCGACGTGTCATTATTTCTGACAACAGAACATGTTTCCGAGAAAGTCTCATGTTCTTTTGACAAAACCGAGGTAAGCCTTCGCAAGGCGCAGAGGTAAGTGATATTTTAAAACCCAGTTCTTACCTCTAAGGAAAGACAATCTCCATTACAGTAATGAGTCAAAGATAGCTGTTCAGAAAACTAGACGAAACTCAGAAATCTGTGTGGATTCATGGAGAAAAAATTCCTGTACTCTCAATAACGTTAGAAATTAATTCGAAATTTTCATAATAATAATAATAATAATAATAATAATAATAATAATAATAATAATAATAATAGAGGCTAAAGGNTAATAATAATAATAATAATAATAATAATAATAATAATAATAATAATAGAGGCTAAAGGCTGGAGGAGAAGAACTTGCTGCGAAGTCACATGAAGTGTCGAGCCCTTCGAATAATGTTGCGGACCCCTTGGAATAATACTGACCCTCCCCCGCGGTCTGCGGACCGCACTTCAGGAATTAATGGCGTGGAAGGAATGTAACTTTTATTCAGTGTTACGCCAGTGGTAAAGACACGTATAGCTGCTCTATAAAGATTTAACTGAAGAGACACCACTGCCAGTAGCATAACGTGAGCCCAGTGTCCGAGTCACGCATCAACCAATGCTTATCATGTCGATCGCTGTTTACATTGAATTAGGTTTTGTAGAAAATTACACAGCCGATCCCAGTGGCCGCGCGATCTAAGGCGTAGGTCTGCGGCCGAGCGCTTGCTGGGATCGTGGGTTCGAATTCCACCGGGGCCATGTATGTTTGTCTTGTATGTTGCCGATCCCTCATCCAGAGGAGTCCTACAGAACGTGGTGTGTGTTTGAGTGTGATCAAGTGACAATAAAAACCCTCTGCACCTAATGTGAACAAGTAGGTAGAAGAGGGAAGGACTGCGACGAGAAAATTACAAAATTCTTAAAAACGCTCGTAAAATGTGGTATTACAGCGTGCTACCCACAGCATCGCCAAGAACATTTTAATCACGAAATCTTCAGGAATGCGAATATATGGCTTTATTTCTGTGCCTGAAGGCCTTCGCTTGCAAGGGAGAAAGTTCTCCAAAGACGTCACACCGAACCATTAATCGCATGGAAACAAGAAGCAGAACAACGTAGAAGGAAGGCAAAAGGCAGAGGGTTGCAGGCAAGTGCAGCGGTGCGTTACTTATAGGGAGCGCAAGGAAATGTCAGGAAATAGAAACCATGACGCAATATTTCGTTTTATGTATCGACCGAAGGAGATTATACGGCTTATGGTGTTGGTGAGACCCGCCAGGTTTTACGTCTGCAGCGTTACGGCTTATACACGTCGCATTTACAGCATCCGGGACACAGTCACAGCTTCTAGATTCAAGTGATGTCAGGAGTAAAATGTGCATCATACATCCAAGGTTTGATAATAGGAGACTGCTTCTTCTTGCGTCCCCTCTTCTTATAAAACAAGACACAATCATTCCGTCTCTTTTACAAATTACAGTAACTCCTTCAGTACACGCAAGTTCCCTTCCTCAGGGGTCTGTAAATGTAATTTAATATACAGCAACTTCTAATAATATTAAAACTAATCCTAATCCTAATACTAATAATGATAATAATACCATTGCTACTACTAATAATAACCTTATAACATAAATACAGCGCATGTAGATTGTACGTAAAAACGAGAGTGAGGCCAGTAATAATAGGCGCAACTGGAACCATCTCAAAACCATTCAGAAAATTGGAGCAATATACGCGGAAAGCACGACAGCAGGAACTGCAGAAAACAGGACACAGCACACGTAGCACATAATGTGCTAATGTAAAGGTACAAAACGTTGAACATAGGAAGTAACATTACATGTACCGTGAACTGTAACTATAGAATAGCTGCAACACTATACACTCGAGAAGCACGATTTGTTTCAGTTGTAGGCCTGTAACTGTAAATATCGTGTGTAAAGGTGACGACGACGACGACGACGATGATGATGATGATGATGATGATGATGATAATAATAATAATAATAATAATGGTGTAGTCCCTGTGCACACCGGGAAGGTAAAGGGGGCAGTGGATATATAGCTCCACTCATTCTTAATCATGGCGCTAGGTGGAGGTACGAGATTATGTTTACATCCCGGCCGCTTTATTCCCGATGAAAGAGCACCTTGCCTGGTACGAACTAACTAAGAAACTGGGACGGCCCCAGAGCTAGTCCTGATAGTTCGAGTAGAGAAGAATTTCTTTCCCCTCCCGGGGATCGAACCACGGTTCCTCGGTCGTCCAGCTAGTAGTAGAGCCACTATACTGACTGAGCTATCCCGGTCCTATAATAATCAAAATGGTGTCTATTCAGTGGTGCAAGTCAGCCAGTCCTGTCAATAGGCTCCTGCATTGTTGATGCAGCATTACATCAAACTGGCTGAAGCAGTAACGCTTCTGAACGGTGTCTGGTTCGAATCCCTTCGGGGACACTGACTATCTTGCCGGAAGTTTTATCGTAGTTTTCGTCGGCCCTTTTAGTATCTCTTATAGGCTGTCGTCTCGTGCTGCCACATCTCCATCAGTTATCATTATCACCCAAACATCAGACGCTATATACATTTTGTAGTCTGGGATACTGAGGGAGTCATTAAATAAAGACAAATACAAGACGCACCAGTTTAGTGAAATTACAGTGGAGAGAGACATTTCCATTAGAGTAAAGAGAACTTCAGCAATATTGACGCAAAACTGCTTATCTTCTACATCTGTGGAACACAGTAGTGCAGCTGATGGACCTTACCCTGAGCCAGTTCAATCCACTTTATATCCTACGATTATTTTAGTCTAAAACCAATCGGAAATGTCCTTCCGTCTAACCGCAGGTCTGCCACGTGCCCTATTCTCTTGTACTTCCGACCCAAATATCTGTAGGCATGCCTATTTCTTATTTTGTGTTTGAATGTTACATTGTCGGCACGTTTCAACTTATTTTGTTTTTGAAATAACACTTGAGAGACAAGTCTATAATTTCCTGTTCCTCTTAGTTTCTTACGGTTCGTTGCCCAAGGGACAAACGGCTATAACTTGGACACTTGGTTTTCTTAAAAGGAGACAGCAGTTCATGTCGCTGTTTGTGCTTTTTCTGCGTGTAGGTCAAGCGACGCTGAATGCGACTGACGACTTAACCGTTTGAACACTGACTATTAAATAACAAGAATTAAGGCTGCGTGATATGAGACACAATTTTATTATTTTTGGGTGATGGGGGCCGGGGGGGGGGGGGGAAGAAGGAGAGAGTGGGGAGTAAAATTCGCTGCGCTGAAGGTTTTCATGCGTTCTGTTTTCGTCTTTCTGCTAAAGGAAACTGGAGGCAAGGTGGAAGGTTGGCAAGTGATAAACGAAAGGTGATGGGAAAGTGACTGCTTCGGTATGCCCTAAGGGTTGAAGAATGACGTTATTTTAAATTACGCTCGAACCCGGTTATAACGACATGGGTTTATACGACACCTCGCTTATAGCGTCAGACATTCTGTGGTATAAATTAATTACTCACTTTTAACCATAACCTTACACTACTCGGTTATAAAAACACTCATTTATAACGACATAAAATATTTTGTCGCTTTCGTGACGTTATAACCGAGTTCGACTCTATATAATGCATAAGTAGTCAGTTTGCAGGTCTCACAGAAGAGACCCTGTATCCTTTAACAACACCAACCAGTTCATAGAGTTGGGAAAAATGGGTGTGTATTTGGAGAATCTTACAGTTTACGCACACTATGTGGTAAAATGTGTTTCTCAGTGTAACTGTAGGTGGCGCATATAGTTACCACTGGGACTTAAAGGTTACTATACTTTTAATCTGTATAGACCGTAACAGCTCAGTTCCCTTTGCGTGTTTTAAGATACCCGTCATAGACTTTATGTTCCTGAGATATTTCATTGCTAGAATGAACAGAACAACGGATCCCCAGACATATATTGTTTTTTAACATTATATTTGTTTTATTTCCTACAGTACTTGAGTGAAGTTCGCCTTTGGAACTTCCTGCGTATGTTATATACACAGAGAATTATCGTGTCCATCAACACGGTAGCTGTCGAAGCAGTCTTATCGCATACAAAGCCTGTACCCGCCGGGAATTCAGAGTCTGTTTTACGCCCGAAGTTCAACTTACCTTGCTTCATGTAAGAGGGTCGCTGTTCCGATCTACAGCTTCTAAGTATGTTTCGTATCTCATGAAAATACTTGTGGACACACGACGCAATTCTTCTCTTGAAATATTGGGAATTTTTCATGGAAAATTTTACAGTGTTCACAAAAAAATTTTTTCTGTTAATTCTCTGGTTTGTGCCAGCATTTATTTAGTGTAATGGTCGGGATTTTTTTCTAAAAATTCTGGCGCCGCAATTTGTTTCAGCACAGAACCTCAACCCATATTCCGACTCTGTGGTAATATAAAGGAACTTAATATAGAGGCGATTTTGGTAAAACCAGTATTTGGTATCGTGGCTGTTTGCGCTTCTACTTAATGTAAACCACACCTGATCCGACAAAAAACACAAGGTTTCGCATTTTATCTTTGTCTGGCAGTGAATCTGTCTTTCGAAAATTTTCCAGTATTCGATGCTTCTCTTTTACATGGCACAGTTGACACGGGGAATATTTTCACAAATTTTCGGCGACTTTTTTTTTGCCCTGACACATTCTTTGCAGAAGTATTAAGAATGAACATCCTTTTTCCAACAGCATACTTTTCTCACACGCCCAAGCCGTCTTCTGTCTATGACTCATACCGTGGCCGGGCGCCCATCTGACTTTCCAGCACTGGTAATATTTTCTTGTGCTTGGCGTCGCCATTAAAGACCTTATATTAGCTCGCAAGATGACTTTGCATTGCCTTTAATTAAACACCACGCCCTAAAGACATGGTGGATTGCAAGCGCAATTCCACCATTCATTTTTGCCTGTAACGCAATAGCGCAAATCGGTCCTAGACCATTTCACTTTTAACGTTTCTAGATCTCACGCAGTTAGACATACACCCCGCGGTAGGACTCCTCTGAAGGAATGATCAGGTCGACGCAGAGGCGCCTACCTACACAACACAAAACGAACACAAGAGATGAACCTCCATGCGCTCAGCCAAATTCGAACCCGCGATCCCAGCAAGTGAGCGGCCCCGCCTTAGACCGCAGGACCACTGGGATCGGCTCTAAGATTCTTGACTGCGATAGTTCATGGGGATGAGCAGACAGTTGCTTTCCGTGGCCGCCTTAACCTGAGTCAGTAAATTCCGGTATCATTTCGGTATGAGGCGTGGAAGGTGGCGAAGAAGATGAAATCTCTGCCACAAGAAGTCACTCATCCCCTGTTCAGTGTTACATAACCTCCTACCTTCACACGGGGGCCATAACTGTGGAAGGCTTGTAATTCGCGAACGTGTTTTGGCTAACCCTCTTTCGCAACCGAAGGAGAATAATGGTCTGGGCTGCCACGTACTGTACTCGTCACCTCAGCAGACTTCACCTCCCATTTCGAAGCAGCCCTGATGAAATATTTCCTGTTACATCACAATAATTCAATGGCACTAAAGCTGGTCTGATGACTTCGTGACGTGAATCGGAAAACGCGTCTGCATCTTGACAAGTTACAGTCTCGGGGACTAGGAACAAAACTCTGAGTCTGAACAAGCAGTGCCGACACATACGTGACAAATACGATGGCAGACAGTTCATTTTTAGGTTTTCACTGAAATCGGTGGTTGCGCTGTCTACGGCGCAGCAACATGATCGTGCATGAGGATCCCATTTAGGACTCCGACTTTTATGGGCATTTTTGTGTTTTGCTGTGACGGTAGTATTAGCTTTTTGACGGGCTTGTACAGCATGTGAGAGGTTATATCGGCTATGTAAATGAAATAATAAACATTTAGGGTAATATGTGCCAGGATATAAACTGTAGTTCCAGGAAGAAAAAATACAAATATATTTTGCAATCAGAGCCGATCCCAGTGGCCGCACGATCTAAGCCGTGGGTCTGCGGCTGCTCGCTTGCTGGGAGTGAGATTTCGAATCCCGCCGGGGCACAGATGTCTGTCTCTTGTCATTATTTTGTGTTGTCAGGTAGAGGTCTCTGCGACGGGCCGATCACTCGTCCAGACGAGTCCTACTGCGTGTGATGTGTCTCAGTGTGATTGTGAAGGCTCGATAATAAGGAGGCCCTGGCCCACTAGGGGCTGTTGCGCCACTGAGGGGGGGGGGGGGAATGTTGCAATGCGTCAACAGAATTTCATATTCACCAAAAATAAGGATACATTCTTCGGCTAAAAGGATTAGCCATCATCAGGCCTAATTACAGGGATATAAAAGGGGGTATAGTTTGTATTTCAAAACAGTTACATAGTACACCCCGTTTTATATAGTTTTAAATAGGTTGATTATAGGTAATCATTTTAGCCGTAACATGTAGCATTATTCTTATTAAATATAAAATTGTGTTGACTGATTGCAACATTAATTTGTATTTAATAACACAAAGGGGATGTGCCACATTAAAGTAAGAAAAATAAGAATTACTAAGTTGCTTTACCTTTTCAGTGACATACGTAATATAAATACAAAATGTGCAGTCACTGCGGAGTGCAAATTTATAAAATGTGTTATTGAAATATGAAGTTACTGCGTATGAGGACAACTTACTGGTTGACATAACAATGCCATATCTACTACTCTTGCTATTAACACTTCACCTACTGGCAGCGGTTCATTTTAATTCGAACTCGGGAAGTAACGGTTAAGACTATGACATGTTGATATTCGTGCAGCGGTCACTCGTTATATAGCAGATTATGTTAAACATATATCTACTTCTGCTTTTTGTGTCAGAAAAGCGTCTACTAACATTCCATCCGCAAGCTTGAAAACGTGTTATAAAAAGGCTCAGCTGTAAAATCGTCGCTGTTATTGCAGCTTGCGGCAATAAAAATGTGCGGCATAAATCAAACGATGTGTGTGGAGGGGCGTCACGTTGCCTGGCGCTGGCTCAGAACTTTACCACTCTCGGCAACTAGCATATAAAGCTGCTGTGATGTAAACCAACATTTTCTCGAGCTTTAACTGTCACTGATACAATAACTGCTATTATTCCGGGATTAACATCTCCTAAACTTTGAGACGTGTTTGCTTAAAAGTCAGTTCCATGCGATGATACACAGCTGCAGATTTCTGACCGTTGATTTAGGGACAAATCTAAATACCTATTACATTCGGTGGGACATGCTGGCAGTGATTCGAACAGAACACAGTCGTATTGCTGGGGAAGCAGATATTAGGAAGCACCAAGCTTCCTGCGCTGCTGGCTTTGTGTTTTATGACTGTTCTAGTTTTGCCCTGCTTCAATGTGCTTTTCTCTCAAGATAATCACATTTGTTCTTTTAACTTAGGCCTATCTCATTTGCGTGACAAAATTAAGAAGAATTATATGGGCGGTTCACGTGGCAAATAGACTGTCGGGGAGAGTAGAGATGCATATGGGGTTTGGATGGAGAAACCTGAGGGAAAGAAACCACTTGGAAAACCTAGGCGTAGATGGGAATATTAAACGGGATATTTAAGAATGGACACGGGGCATGAACTGAATTGATCTGGTTCAGGATAGGGACAGGTGACGGGCTCTTTTGAATGCGGTAATGAACCTTCGGCTTCCATAAAATGTTGGGAATGTCTTTATAGCTGAGAAACTCTTAACTTTTCAAGAAGAACAATGCTCCGTGGAGTCAGTCAGTCAGTCAGTCAGTCAGTCAGTTGACTATCACACATTCATATGTCAAAAACCGTGTCTTATAATAACACCGTGAAGCAAAATTATCCATGAGCGTCTTTTTCTAGTCACTTGTGAGTTAATCAACAAATTCCTCGCATTTTATGGGAGCCGAAGGTTCATTATTATTTTCACAGAGCTCACTGCTTGTCCAAATCCTGAGCAAGCTGAATCCATTCCTCACGCTTTCATACACTCCTACTGGTAGCACCTAATGCCGTAATGCTCTGATTCGAGTGTAATGTTGACAGTCCCATTAGATGCACTTACTGTCTCATGTAACAAAATACAAACTGCAAAACTGTGAATCCCTTCCAGTATTAACATCTGTTGCCAGCATGTGTGGATTCGTAAAGTGAACGCGTTATGCATGACACGTTTCGTTGCCCAGAGTGAAATATTATTCCAGGAAGTGATTATTTTATTGCATGTGAATGAAATTTTTAACATTGTCCATCGTCTCAGGTTAAAATTTACAACGTTTCGGAGACTAGATGTGCCTCCGTCTTCAGGTGTATTGGGGAAAGACAAAAAACCACACTGATGAGCCCGTTAGAAAGGCCTAGCCACAGTCCGTCAATTTCAGCGGTGTATAAACACGTATTATTGTCAGAAAGCAAGTGCATGCAACAGTGAGGCCTCGTGAAAGCAATGTTCACCTTGGGGGCCGTTATAGTGTAACTGCTCTGAAGATCCTTCAGTGCAGTGACTTATAATTTGCGTCTGAAGAGGAAAGACAGAAACCTGAGCTTTCAAAGTGCTGTTCTGTAACGTCCGCAGCTTACGGTATCAATCAGTAAATCGAGTGTTTCTAGAACACGTCGAGAGGCAAACGCATGGAAAGATCAGAATGTTGTTTTCGTCTCGGCAAGAAAGACGTTTAGTACTTTAAACAAAGTGACAGAACTAGAAGACTGAGATAAAGGTGAGCAAATTCTTTTTTGACTTTTATGAAAAAGGCGAACTTCAGACACTATAATATACAATCGGACCCGGTTACAACTACATCGGTTTATACGACACCTCGCGTATAGGTTCACATATTCTGTGGTACCAATTAATTCGCCACTGTTAATAATAACATTATATTCCTCGGCTATAGCGACACTCGTTTATAACGCAGTCCTTCCGTCTTCTACCTACTAGTTCACAGCAGGTGTAGAGGGTTTTTTAATTGCACTTGATCATACTCAAACACACACCATAGTCAATAGGACTCCTCTGGAAAAGGGATCGGCCCGTCGCAAAGACCTCTACCTGACAACACAAACACTGTACAAGAGACAAACATCCACGCCCTCAGTGGGATTCGAACCCACAAGCCACCTGGCGCTCGGCCGCAGACCTACGCCTTAGACCGTGCGGCCACTAGGATCGGCACTCCTTTATAACGACACGTCCCTTTCATGACGTTATAACCGAATTCGACTGTAGTACTTTCTTAACCACGAAGATTTTCATATAGACTATAGGTTTATTCAATTTATGTTTACTGAAACACTTTGGCTGCACGTATACTAAACAAAAGAACGATTGCAGCTGTCCACAACAAACCCTTCTTTAAGACCCACTGCTGCCTGTCCTGGCCTTCGCTTGCTATCACAGGGATGGGGGCTTTTAATTAATTATGTTAAGCGGAATGCGGGGGGCAGATTTAGGTGCAAGGCGTAGCTCAGTAACTTAGGCATGAGATTTCTTCCAGGGCTTTAACGGCATGCGTTCTGACAGTCTGAATGAGGGTGCTATATAGAAAACAACACAAAAGGTAGCAGCACAGATTTAATTACCCTTTGAGCCGATGATAGGTTTTATAACGCTTTCCTTATACGTTCACAAAGGCTCCCCGTTCTCTTTGGCGCAATAATTATGAATACTTGGGCCAACGAATTGCTGATTGATAAGCAGTGCTAAATTCAAGTCGATCGCAAACGTTGGAGAAATTTAGTGTGCCCGATACAGGCTATGGAATATTACCTTTTGACCTAGAGACAATATGTCTATCCGAGTCACCACTCGTCTCTTGTCACATCACTTATTTCATGTCCCAAGAGGTGCAATTTCTTAGAAATGTGTCTTATATTCCTCCTACTGGTCAAGCAAAGAGAGAGGTCTTTCTGTCTGTGGTTAACGAATCTTTCGTAAGGTAACTGTGTAGCCCTCAGTGGTTAAAGGTAATTACATTTCTGCCTGGAAGCAAAGCCCACAGGGAGAAGAGCTGAATAAACCACGCACGGGTTCAGGTCGGGTGTTAGTAGCACAATCTTCTCTAAAGGTAGAGTTCATTAAAACTGTGAGAAGCGAATTTGGTTTCGTCCAAGCGTAACGCTCAGTATGTCCTGGTGTCCAGTAATGAATAGCTAAAATGCCACAACTGAACAGAAACAAGTGAAACTTGAAAAGTTGTGTGGTGGTTGCTTACAGGTGGCTTGGAAACAGTTGAACTGAAGACCTGGCTTTCCAGTTATATCACGCTTCAGTTTTCAGAATATTTTCTTATCCGCGTACCTTACGGAGCGGCTTTCTTCGAATTTTAACCCGACGTTCGGGTACAAGATGTACATAAATTTTTATGGTGCGAGGCAATGCTGTTGCTGCGTGACTGTAGTTTTCGTGAACAGTGCCTAGTATTAGGATACTGGATTATAACGCAGTAGGTACCTTAGTTGGACGAAACAGGGGTGAAAAAAAACCATACGCGTACGGATAAATTTATCCCTATACTTAATTAAGTACCTGCAAATTTATCCCTACATTTAATTAAGTACCGGTAAATTTATCCCTATGTTTAATTAAGTACCGGTAAATTTAAATCTATGTTTGAGTACCAGTAAATTTATCCGTAAGTTTAAGTAATACGTCATAAAGGAATGTGGGCGAGTGGAGATGTAACTCCATACGTTCTTCGCCTCGGCACTAGACAGAAGTGAGTGGTCAGCTTCCCGCCTCGACCGCTTTATCTGCGAGTAAAATTCCGCGGTACGAATTAAATAGGTTGGATGGAAAGCAAAGTGCGAAGGCCGTCAGTCACAATTAAGTTTTATGTTATGCTATTATATAACTTACACGTTACGTAATAATATAAAACTTAGTTGTGACTGACGGCCTTTACTTTGTACACTTTCCCCACAACGTGATGTCTGTCCTGAAAAAGTTGGTTGGGTCCCCAGAGCCGGACTGGGATTTTAAGGAACGGGAAAAAACTTGCTTCTATCGAGAATTGAACCGCGATTCCTCCATCGTGTAGCCAGTAGCGTCGTCACTGCACCGACTCACATGTCTCAGCTCCTAAATATAAACAAGGAAATTTAGTGAATATACGTAGTGGCATTCCACCAGCCGTTGGTAACACAGAGTTCTGCAGTTGCGACGATGACGGCGAGCTGTCAGTCGTTTTACTGGATTAAAATAGAAAAATAATACGGCATATTTTATTAATGTTTTATGCACAGTACAGCATATGAATTATTTTATTTGGATACATAAATTAATATTTATATCTATCACATATTCTGTTACATACCTACCGCAATATTCTACGCGCGACCGAGCGCAAGTGGTGAAGTTTTATGATAAACAGTAGCAGCCTATTTTTACCAGCCTGCTAGCATTACAGTTCAGGACTGAACTTTGCGGCCACCAGACGCTGGGGAAATGACGGGAAAATGTGTGGGAGGATTCGTGGAAATAACACGTCTTATCGCTTCTGCGAGAATGAGTGCTCATACCGTTGTTTACTCTTTCAAAACATTCGTTTCACTAGCGGTTGTAACAGCCAGGGCTGGGGAGTCGGAGTCGGAAGAAATTTTAAGTGGAGTTGGGGTCGGCGTCGGTAAAAATATACCGACTCCGACTCCGACTTCAATTTAAAACCTTAACTAGCTACTCCAAATTCAGAGCCCTGGTATCTACAATAACCATTAGACTTAATACTTAAATATAGGTTATAAGTCAAACAAGTAGCCTGATGATTCACGTGGTGGCGATGAAATGTCTTATAGGTTTACCGTTATTAGTACATATTGAGATTTTATGAAGGAGTTGGAGTCGGAGTTTTAAAAATTGGGGAGTCGGAGTCGGAGGTTTTGTGTAACGACTCCACAGCCCCAGTAAGAACAAAGTGTTCGCTCGGCGCTGCCAACTTCAGAGTGAATGTCTTTTGTATTACTAGTAGCATGAACTACGCCGATTAGAAGAGGAGGCGTGTTCAATAGATCCGTCGGGAGATTCAGAACGCAGCCCTGCAAATACGGCATTTGCTGCACTTTGTCACTTGTTCACGCACATGGTACATAAAATTGGGTTGCGCCAGTTGTCAGAATATGACTTGTGGTATAGGCTTACAGATAAAAACAAAAATACGGCATGAATGATCCGTTGACGCCAACTTTATCTCCATAAGACATTCCTCGTTCTGAAGAATGAGGTGCCCGAAATCGAAACATAACCTCATAACCAAGGCGTCTAGTGTGTAGGATGTACCATTCATGAATTGTTTCATGTGTCACTTACGAAGAGATTCCTCCCACCAGCCACACAATTTATATAGAGCAGACAAGAAACACATAATATTGGTGAGGAATCTTCTTTGAACCCTGCAGTTTTGGAAAACCCAAGAGGCGATGGAGATGACAGCAGTAGTATGGATCTCAGGCGATATAGATAAAGAGAACAGGAAGGTGGCTGGAGCTGGCTTGGTATCGTGTCCAATAGCAAGAATTTGTGTTAAGCAGTGTCAAACCGTCAGGTCCCGCTGACTAATTAACTGTGTTTCATTTAACAAAGGGTGTTTTTTATCATAGCACCGAATTTATGTGGAAGGAAATTACTGTGGCATGTTTCGTCTAACACGTCTGCCTTATGTGACAGAGAAATATAGATGTAGTTCGGAGAGCTTGTCGCCTGGCCTACGCGAATACGGCGCCGGAATTCTAACCATTGTGTTTTGATATTAAGTTCCGGATTTAACAATCAAAAATTAGTCTAATTTGTGGGTATTTTTTTGTGGTTAACGGCCTCGCAGCAGATGCTAAGGGCACACCGCAGCCTTAAGACACATTGTGCAACCCTGTGACGAAGATGATTAGTTTTTCTCATTTTCCCATGTAATGGAGAACCGGTGGAATGAAACTGACAGGGGAAAACCGAAATACTCGGGGGGAAAAAACCTGTCCCAATACCACTTTGCCCACCACAAATCCGACACAGATGGACCCGGGATCGAACCCGGGCCTCCGCAGTGACAGGCCGGCGACTAACTGCCTGAGCCATGGCACGGCTTTGGTAGTTCTATTAAGCGCTGATTTTTACTGTCAAGGCAGTCTTTATTTAGCTAGAAACAAAGGTCGTACCTTGCAGTAATTCTCTATGCAGTGCCGTATCGAGCGGGTCACTTGATCTGCAAAAGTATATAGACACTGCGCATCTTAAATAAATCTGCGTCGAGTCAAATGAGGTACGCAGAATCGCAAAGAAAGAGACTAACCTATTAATTGCACTAAGGAGATTTTATCTTGGGCACTTGATAGTCCCTCACCTAGTTAACAATTTTTTCAGCTTTTATGGAACCTTAATATTCTTTAAGGTGTTCAAAACAGCCCGTCACTTGCTGATCGCCTGGGCCACACAAATCGATTCTACACCCTCCAATCTTATTTCTTTACGAGCAATTTTAATATCACGAGATCCATAAAAAACAGGTAAATAAAGCCGAATTATATTACAGGTTCAGTCCGTACCGCGCAGTAAACACACCCCGACAGGGTTTTAAAAATCAACCATTTAATGCTGTATGGGAAAAGAAACGCGGTTTGTTCCGAGATCCTACAAAACACGTAAATAAAGCTGAATCATAGTGCAGGCTCAGATCGTACCGCGCAGAAAACACAGTTCTCTGTATTTACGTCTCCTGACTTTTAGTGGTGGTCTGTGGAACTCCAACGTTCTCATAGTTGTCCTGCCATCTGGCGGCGGCTCATGGAACTCCAAGCCTCACATACCTTTGCATTACTGAATTTTTATATACTCGTAGATACCACTGAAACCTACGTTTCTGAAGACATCTCTTCCCTTCAGTGTTTCCACTTACAATTTTGTAACCATTTTTTTTATCCCGGTAGTGCCTGCTAGATGAATCACATGGACTCTTATCCCTTGTAACTTTAAAGCTAAAACAATCAACTGGAACATACATGTACTGGTTTTTAGTGCAGCTTTCCTTTTTTTTTACTTTCAGGTCTAGGAAAAAAACTGCTCATTGACAAGACGGTGTGTGTCCGTTTATAACATCTTACCGTCTTCGGACGGACTGACATTAGCAGTGATGTCTAACAAGTGTCTTTGTAATGCAGAGTTATCGTCACTGTGTTTAGGGCAGTGGTTTGTGCTGTGCTGTTTTTGTGAAACTCAGACGTGTCGAAATGGTCTATGCTCTAAAGTAACTTCGCGTTGTAGACCGCGTAATCAGAGGAAGAAGGGAATGGTCTGATAAAGCACGATACTGAAATTTTAATTAAATATTATGTAATCAATTGTAAAGGTTATAATTAATTAATTAATTAACCACGCAAAATTTAAAAGGATGCCTTTGACTGTGTCAATAACAAAAGCGTGAGGAAACTTCAAGCCCTGTAAACAACACTGTGACCTTTAGCACTCATACTGTAATGCTGAATATTATTAAAGATCGTGGAAGTTTGGGCAGGCTATTTTAAAAATGATTGTGTTCAAATGCGAGGCCCGTTGAAAGTGATATTTTCCTTTACATAGTACAGGGACCGTGTTCCAGAGCTTTGTGGACTGCACCGTGCGTTATAAAGCCAAATACTTGTGTTGTTAAAGGGCGGTCATAACGTTGTCAGCAATAAAATTTGTATTTAGAGGATATGGCCTAGGGGTTCTTCACACACATTTCAATGTTTGGGGTGGCTTGAAACCTACAGGTTTACTCGGATATTACGAAATATAAGTAAACATTACATGACAATGGCTGTAAGTATGATATAAGTTGAATCATTTAAGAATGTGTAAAATAAAATGACTTCGTCTGTTTGATTCTCTAAACCACCAAATGAATTGATACCATACATAAAGCAATAGCTGTCGCATTCGGTAGGACTAATAATATGAGCTTTGAATATAATGTTCATAAAATGTAATATGTATATTGGACTTATTTTTGAATTATTTGAACACACTTGAAGTATCTAAGGTAATGTAGCCATAAAGCGTCAAATTAAAGGTTGCTGAAAAATACTGTTTTATAAAGAGTGTGAGAAGAAGCGGTCATTGCCTCATTTAACCTTTTAAAGCCTAGCGGTAACTTTACATACGACGAGGTTTAACATTAAAAAATTCTACGTGGTGCCCACATTGCGTTCATGTGTTTTGTACGGATCTCAGAACAAACAGCAACTTCTGCCTTATAAAACATTAAGAGACTGGTTTTTATAACCGAAGTGGAGAGTGTCTACAGCGCGGTACGCACTGAGTCCTTATATAAAACAGATACGCTTCGTCTTTAAAGGGTTAAAGATACTATCCCT
>BLKM01002183.1:2359536-2574457 GCA_013340265.1 Coptotermes formosanus
ATTTAACCTTTTAAAGCCTAGCGGTAACTTTACATACGACGAGGTTTAACATTAAAAAATTCTACGTGGTGCCCACATTGCGTTCATGTGTTTTGTACGGATCTCAGAACAAACAGCAACTTCTGCCTTATAAAACATTAAGAGACTGGTTTTTATAACCGAAGTGGAGAGTGTTTACAGCGCGGTACGCACTGAGTCCTTATATAAAACAGATACGCTTCGTCTTTAAAGGGTTAAAGATACTATCCCTCAGCTTGCCTGTAGGGATGGCGAAGATGACAAAACTGCTCACGATAGACTTCGGAGAGTTTTGAACTCGGGACGTCTTAAAGTGGAGGGAATTCCGAACCATGAATGATTTTCAAGTATAATTATTAGCGTCTCACGTCTGAAAGCAAGTTGTTTTGTGCAGAAAAATGTACTCAGAACTTTGTAGGGAAACTGTTGGAAATCGGCAAGCTGGAAGACTCAAGAGGAGACGCCATGATGACACAAAGCCAGACCGTACAGTGGCAGGTTGTGCAAGCGTAAAGTGGATGGAAGTGGGTCAGGCTTATAATAATTTGAGGTTTGGGTGCTGGAGTTTTCGGATTCCTCAGTTGTACCTACCTACGCATGACGTTCACACACAAACACACACGAACACATAAGCGTGTGTGTGTGTGTGTGTGTGTGTGTGTGTGTGTGTGTGTGTGTGTCTGCGTGTGTGTGTGTGTGTGTGTGTGTGTGTGTGTGTGTGTATAAGCTATCCCATTACACGCCTGGAAAGGCCCGTAGGCCTCCAGGAGGCTGAGGCTCCCAGATTTCTAGACAGTCGGCACATGAAGGAGGTAAGGTGGTCAGCCCTACACACCGCCCGCGTTTACCCCAAGGAGATATTCCTCATACTCATTTCTGTCACAGGCTGACAGAATGTATATATAAATATGAATGTCAGTGACCACACCCTACTAACAATAAAACAATTTCATAGAACCTTTCTTCTAAGATTATTAACGCTGGCCTGCATTTCCGAGTCCAATTCAAGCTGCACTGGGCCAGTAATTTAATTCCGTTACCTTTAAATTATCATTCCACCAAATTATGTGTTTATCTGCCACTTCTAAGGCGGATTTGAGGCAGTAACGGTCGGCATGACCACAAGCTTCAGGGCTTTATCTTTGACCGGGCACTTGGTCATAACCTATCTTTGCGTGGATTGTTTTTTCACGTACTTTATAGCACGAAACTGTGACAACACAAAACTACCTTAGCACATGAAGGCATTCTGTAGCGACCGTAAATGAATTTTCATATTAAACAGTAGCACTCCGTGCCAAGATGCTGACAGTGCATTTGCCCCGTTTTGGCGTTGGTCAGACAAGTGGTTTGAAAGGAGTGGTTGTAGACAGCCTGCAACCGTATCTCCAGCTGTACTGTTCAGTCACTATCTGGCCGACACAAGCGCTATCACGTCAGCCACTTGGTTTCTGCTTCAGTGACGTGACCGCTATGAAATGCTGAGCACTGGCGAACTGGCCGGCCCTCCTGAAATATGTTACTCGGGCACCCACACCTTGATATCAGTGATTTGGCCACTCTTATTACACGGCCACGTGCATTTTCACGGGGAAGTGAAATAGCTGTCGGTGAAACAAGGGGGTGAAGCCTTTTATTTACTCGCGCTGTGTATTACTGAGATTATGTACCGTTGATGCCAGAGGATTGAAACATTAGTATGGAGCGTTCATGAAATGATACTGACAGGGGAAAACTGAAGTACTCGGGGAAAAGCTGCCTCAGTGCTTATGTGTCCACCGCAAATCCCAAATGGGTTAACCTGCGAGGTGACAGGTCGGAGACTAACCTCGTGAATCATGGCATGGCCCTATCAATCCCTGTGACTTGGGAAAAAAATTCTCGTACAGGTTTCGATAATGTTCAAATATAAGGTATTCATAACCTCTATAGTTACAGCATTAATACTGCCCACGTGTTACTGAAATCACAATTTTGACAAGGCGCTTGGAGTGCCTTGCAGTAGCAAACAGAAGAGGCATCAGATTGTGAAGTTTATTGCTTAATTTAGGTTTAAATTCGAAACAATTCTGGACCTGAGAAGCAGAATATTTTAAGTACAATTTTATATTTCAGATAATACACCATTTTTCTTAGACCAGCATGTGACTCTCTGCAGTTTAATTTTTGGTGCAGCTACTTTGGGACAGTACTTGGACTTAACAACCATCTGCATATGAAAGAACTTGAAATTCTGAGAAAAATTATGTATTACCTAAAAAATGATAAAATTGGACTTACACCCTTCTGCTTCTCAGGTCCAGAATATTTATTGATAATTGATTTATTATTTAAACAAGGACTACACTTCATATCTTCTAACCGGTTGCTTGTTTCGTACAGTGCATTGTGTATGATACTAAGGCACTCTTGAATTTTACTGTCCTTACGTAAAGTTTCATGCTGTCTTCGAAATAAAAAATTTGTTTATACATAAAATGCCACGCCGTTATACAATGCTAATACAATGGAATTAAGCTTGTTTTCCGGTCTGGTTACTGTGGCCGGAAGAAATGGGCCTACACAGTGGCCCGAGGTGGCTATTTAAGCCTCGAAATACAAATGCGCGCTCGTGTGTGTGAGTGTGTATGTGGTACTCGACTGAAATGCGGAACACAAGAGTCATCCTAATCCGCATAGATGTGCAGAAGCTATAAAAATACGGATGGTAGTTTCATAAATAGAGCCCACATATGAAGAAATATTAATCCCATCTAATACAGTTTCTGTATAATCCCATAAAATCACATAAAATATAAACAACCAACGTGTTTCAACACGACTTTGTTATTTTCAGGCGTAGATGTCGACGGAAGATGTGTTTTTAAAAGTTGATCACTGAAACGTGGAATAGAGGAAATATTACTTGTCATAATTACATCAATCCCTAATTACTTTTGTGCATTTATTACTAATTAATTCACTTATATTACTTTCTTTCTTAGTCCTTCCCTCTTCTACTTACTTGTTCACAGTAGGTGTCGCGGGTTTTTTGTGATTTCATTTGATTACACTCAAGCACACACCACAGTAGTTAGGAATCCTCTGGACGAGGGATCGGCCCGTCGCAGAGACCTCTACCTGACAACACAAACACTGTACAAGATAAACATCCATGCCCCCGGTTGCAATTCGAACCCACGATCCCAGCAACGATCGGCCGTAGACGCCTTAGACCGCACGGCGACTGGGATCGGCCACTTACATTACGCGGTATAATAATGTATCGAGTACAAGTCTAAAGCATTGCCACTGTGCCTTCCTGCTAGGTGTCTCGTGTTAAATGGTTAAATGCCGACGGGTTTAATTTCGTAATGGCTGGGGCTAGGTGGATATTTGTACTTTTTAATTCTGCAGGGTTCCTGTTTCACTTAACATTTCTAGGTTTCCGAGTTTCATCTGTATGCTCGTATTAAAAAAAGAACAAAACGACATGGGAATTGGGTATGTTTAGATCCAATTTTCGAAAAGTTGTGTTCGTATGTGTCAGGCGACGGACGGAGTCCAGGAACCAATACTGAGTTCGGTCTTACCGCAGACTGTATGAAAACAAAACCAGTTGCTTCAAAAATAATTCCTTTGTTTCCTGGCCGAAGAAAAATACTGCGAGCCACGAAATAGTTTCGTACCTTAGATGCATTTCTCATGAAGAAAATCTGTAAGACATTTAAAAATTAAGGCACACATAAATAAGTAATATTCCTTGCCGTAACAACGAAGGTTGCCAGTACATGTCAGCGGTACAGTTTGCTGTTCAGCACGAAACACCAATGTGGATGCGCAGTCTGATTACAGGCTTGCAGTCGCAGTAGTTGACTGGATCAAGCAGTAGCAGCAGGCACAACTGTGGGAGAGAAGCGCGAACATTGCAGACAGATGGATAGTGGTGAATGGTAAACCATTTTGAAAGTTTAAAATGAAAGTCTGGGGGAGTATTTTGGGCTGTAAGTGAAGGAAAGAAAAGTACTGACCTCGGAATTTACATCACGAGTGATTAGTGGGCGAAAACGAAAGAATCTGGTAAATTTACAAGCCACAGTACTGGAGTGACTTGAATCCCAGAAGGTTTAATGACAAGACATGAATTACAAATATCCTTCAATCTACGTAGAATACTTAGGTACTTGACCCGGCGTTATCGGTGGTCAATTCTGAAGAGTGACATGCCACAAGAGAACAGGGTGTCATCATAGGCGGTCAGTGGTACGCCTGTTGACTGACAACCATGGCGACCTTCGGCGATAACGCAAAACTTCTTCTATCAAGCACTGGTTTCTATGCCTGTGGAAATTCTCCGTTATCTGACGACTCTTAGACTGATGTAAGTTGATGTATTATTTTAAATTTACTTAACATAGCCCAGTTTAGTGTCTTAAGCCCGAGGTTACATTGTTTGCGTAGTCTGACGTGTAAGTAAATGGTTATGGGAAGCCATGCGTAGTTGTGTAGGCGAAACAAAGGTGAATGGTTAAATGCGCCAGTAAATGCAGGTTAAACAAAGCCAGTTATTGCGGAAGTGTTATGCCGTATCCTGTATTATTCTGTTTCTGTCCGGTTTGGTGTAAGGTCGAATGAAGAATAGAAGGCTAATTATAGATTTTTATCTGTTGTCAGCGGATGGTTTATTTATAAATTATGCCTTTCAGTCTATAACAGTGTAACATGTGACTACGAACGAAATGTAAGCACCGGTATGAACTTTGTAACTGCCGGTGCCAAGTTTCCATCAGAAGATACCAACAAGAGGTGGTGCCAGTTTTCCTCGTTGTTTGCACTACGCGCGCTGTCTAAGGCGTAGGTCTGCGGCCGAGCGCTTTCTGGGATCGTGGGTTCGAATCCCACCGTGGGTATGGATATTTGTCTTGTACAGTGTTTGCATTGTCAGGTGGAGGTCTTTGCGACAGGCCGATCCCTAGTCCAGAGGAGTCCTAACGAGTGTGGTGTGTGTCTGAGTGTGATCAAGTGAAAAATCAAAACCCTCGACACCTACTGTGAGCAAGTAGGTAGAAGAGGGAAGGACCAAGTTTGCACGACGACCCTGTGAGGGACTGCTGTACACTGCAGCCCTTGGCTGATATATGTCTTCGATTTGAGAGTGGCACAACCGCCAATCATGCATGCGGTAGTTCACGATATTTCTTATGAGTTTAGGTTAACATTACCTTTAAATCTCTGTGGTAGATACTTATACCACTTACTGTAACACTAAGAAATGCTGCATTTGGCCGCACAGTATATGTATTTCGTATTATTGTTCCAATAAAAATGATTATTTTTCTTGAGCAGCATTAAATATTTAGCCTGTGTAAGGGAAAGGGATCGTGTTTTCAGTGCGGTAGGAATTGCAGTTCACATGCAATTTACATGAACGTTACACTTTGCAGGTCTGAACTTATTATTTTGACGTCACTTATTCCGTGTATTTTGATTATATTATGCGTTTGTAAAACCAACAATGGAACATCTGACATACACAGCAGTACAGTCTTTTGTTACTGCTACATGTTTCGGAGGAATTCCGCCATCTTCAGGGAGTCTACACACCAATACTCAAAACTCACTAAAATGTAATAGATTATAACAGTAATATTCATATGCAGTACTTCCGCTGCTAAGTTGAAAGGTGTAAGGTCCTGTAACTGTGCTTGCAATTCAGTTCTTTCTCTTGACCCATTATAGATCAAGAGTAAGACTAGATATTTGTACACAAATATGAAGACTACAACGACATAAAAAACATAGAATTTTAACTATATTACACGAGATTTGATATTCTTAATTTAACTGCAGAAACCTGTATTATGTTTTAACATATTATAACAAGTCTAGGAATTTCCACTAAAATTATGAGACCTTGCACTTTAACCAAAAACACTGATCACCAACAAATGCACAAAGGGAGTTTTATCATCAATCGTAACACACTGCTACATGTTTCGACCCTGCTGGGTCACCTGCAGGGAGAACTTTTTTGTTATCGTTACACTAATGTTGCACTTTATATCTGAGTGAGAATGTGCTGTTAACTGTGTACTGCGTTGTTTTTGGAAGCGTGAACTCTCTGCGGTCCCGGCCTAATCACTTTCAACAACCGGTTTCAGTCTGTCCTTAGTGTTTCACCGCCAGTTTCCTACAGATTCTATAACGACATCACATAGAGTAACAGACATTTCTACTCACCCCGTCCACAGCACAAACTCGATGTTGTCGCCATGTTTGCTTCTCATTGCCTTAGCCGCCGACTCCACTAGGGCCCACGGTGAGTCGCAGTTGTAGTCCCCAAAACGGCCCGCCTGCCTGCTGTTGCCAACCCCACCACCTAGCTTGTTCTCCGTGCGCCTACAGACTGCACACAAGAACAAATGTTTTGTTTGGTAACCCTGTATAAACTACAGAGCTTATGTGGTGGAATGGGAACTGGACATAATGTGGAAGGAAGCGGCCGTAGCCTATTTCAGCACGCCGTCCTTACTTATTCATCAACAGACAGACAAACGCAGTGGAATACCCGGATCCGTGGCTGAGATAAAAAAAATTGTCTACTAGACAAGAAAAAGGAGTACCAAAGCATTACGCTGCGGAGTAAAGCTAATGTACGGTTACTACTACTACTACTACTACTACTACTACTACTACTAATCCCCCAAATTTCTATTACTTCTATTACTACTGCCTCAACTACAGTCGAACGCGGTTATAACGTCATGAAAGGGACTGAATATTTTGTGTCGTTATAAACGAGTGTAGTTGTAACCGAGGAGTATAATATTATGGTTAATAGTGAGAAATTAATTGGTACCACCGAACAAGTGGCGGTATATGCGAGGTGTCGCTTACACCGACGTCGTTTAACTGGGTTCGACTGTACTATCGATATGACTTTCTCTACTAATAAGGCTCTTATTGTTTGGAAGAATCAAGAATAGAATTTTACCGAACTAGGGCTTGGCAGCACTGTGCTTCATTTCAGAACTCTCTGTCCGCCTGCAATCGTGTTTTTCAACACAGATGCATGATCGCTTACTGTTCATAACAACTTTGGCTGTCTGCCTTGTTGGAGATGCTATAGCCATGTTGCGCACTATCTTGTCTTGACTACAGGCTCTGTACTGTCATCCAATGGACGAGAAACACTCATGCAGGTAAATTCTGACGTAGCTTTTATAAATTTCGAAGTGTCTTTAGCTTCTGTTCTGGAATCACTATTATTCAGTATCTCTAAAACTTCTGCTGATCATTCACTTTAATTACGTACTTTTCATTGCATGCCTTTACCTTCCGAATTTCTTTATTTAATTTTAATTTTACAGCTCGGTACACGAAGTTACACTTACAGTGACATGTCTGTGGAATTCGCGCCATCAGATTCCTTTGTGCTGCTGCTCATATAACAACAATATTGCAGCACGTAGTGAGAACATGTACCTGCCATCCAGGCACAGTGTTAACGGTAAACTCCATACTCTAAAGGCTGCCCATCACAGCTGATGGACGTGCCAGACCAGCAGCAAAGCAAGTTTGAGTGACCAACACACATTATAAAGGTACTTATTTTATAGGATGGGGAGTTCGTTTCTACATACAAGATAATTGGGCAAGGTACGTACAGGTGGTATGGAATTCGTGCACGAGTTGTTCATAGTGTGATTTGTTTTCTGAAAAGCTGAAAGTTCTGTACAGCATGGTAATATGTTCCGAGAACTTTGGCTTTCGAGGTACAATTCTGAGCAGTCTTAGTTGTCACGGCAACAAAGCGCTTTGTTTGGTGTACCAAATATACGTAAAGAACAGCAGCGCTTAGTTCTTATTGGATGGTCATGCATTACAAACGACAAATACTCCGCACTGAAGGGTTAACGGCACTACATTATCCTGCCCACGTCATCCAGACGCTAATATATTTTGACGATTGGAGCAGCGTCTTCGTGAGACAGGAAATATAACGCCTTCTTCACTTGTGAGCGGAAATCGGGCAGGGACCTTACCGGCATCAGTTAAAGTAGATGCGATAACTGCAGCTGTGGGCAGACAGCCGTGTAGCTTACAAGATATGGCGCAAGTGATGGGACTATCTCAACAACGGGTGCTTTGTTACAAGTGGCATGCCCGTTACTACTTGAGGAGCGCATGTCTGTTTACAGACAACTGTCTCGTACGGATAACATTGTGCGAATGTCTACGTTATCAGCACGCTTGCCGGTGAAATATTTTTGCACTACGTTGTATTAATATACGAAGGCCTTTCCCCTTTTCAACGTTCACAATGGTTACACCTGTGCACGCAGTAGTGTTCCTGGTATCTACGATCGTGGGTGTTAGTTCCGCTTGTGTGTTAATGGTTGGGCTGGTAAAGTCGGGTATGATTTCATGTGCTGCTGGTAGGCTGACTGCTAAACAACATCGTAATTTTGTGTAACATACTTTATCGGGACTGCTTTCAGCTTTAGGCAGATTTTGTGGTTTCAACACAATCGATCTGCATCGTTATAATCTACGGAGACGGTATTCTTCACCGGTTGAACTCGACCTGCCCAGGAATACAGACTGGACGTGGAGCCCATTTCATGACCTCCTCGGTCGCCGGATCTAAATTGTGTGGATTTTTTTTTCGTGTGAGGACACATGAAGGAGTCGGTTTACGCAGCCTTGTCGGGAATATGGAAGATGTCGTGGTAGTGTTACATGCAGCTTTGACATCGGTCGATTCCAATGTGATAGTGAGAAATCCTTGCGGCGCCTTGCCGTCAAGGAACAGACGCCAGAGTCTGATGAACTGGTACCTTGCGCCTTCGCGCTGTGGAGATTTTATGAAGTTCGTCTCATCCTGTGTACGCGTATATATATATATATATATATATATATATATATATATGTCTATATGTATGTATCTGTGTGTGTGTGTGTGTATTCCAAATATCTTAAAACACTGGAAGCCATTTTGTGGAAGTGTGTGACGGACACAAGCCATCGTGTACCCCAATTTACAGCACTGCATTCGAAGAAAAGTAAAGTGTTATTTAAGAACGTGTCGTAAAACTTTCGCCCACTGTAGTTTGTTTTGTCTTCTTATATACAGCACGTAACTGCGTTACATCCCATTGGACAGCAGACAAAAATGAACAGAAAACTGATGTTTTTGAATGGCGCCATTGCAAGAAACAGCCCACAGCACTTACAAACCACATGTGAAACGTTTTTGCTTTTCATGCTGTTTTGCGGTCTTCTGACACGGTACTTACATTTTCGGGTGTCGCCAGACGTCGAGTAGTGGGCGTCATAGTGAATGTCCGTTATGTGCCAGAAATATCCTGAAACAAACAGAGAAAATGTTTATGTCAGTACGACATATTCAGCACAAAACTTTTCTTCTCGTTATTTTTGACCCCAGATTCATGAGATTGTTTAATTCTTGTAATCGCCCTGCCTGATTCCTAAGTCTTAAAAATGTAGATTTCACGGAGAAGAAAATCGGTTAATAGTAGAAAATTCAGATTTGAAAGAGGATGGAGAAAGAAGGGTGATGAAAATTGGAAAAATGACCATTTTTAGGGTGGGGTAAAATCAAGAATCCTGGCGTTTTCTTTGCATAAGATCGTATGGTTATTTTACTTTCTCACGCAGGAGTTTGTGAGCTCACAGGAACCATACGCCTTCTCTTTAGGCCCTATTTGATAGAGAATAGCTGTATGTAATTTCGACTTTACGTCACTTAAGTCAACGTAACACCCTCTTCTTCCTCCTCATCACATTCAAAGTTATCGACGATTAATTCAGACACATTATGCATTATTCAGATGTGTATGCAGTGAATGCAAACTGACTATAAGATGAGATTTGTACCCTTCTGGGATATTACGCAGCGTTGAGCGGTAGTTCTGTGCCGACGTTTCGGGACGACCTAGCGGTCCCATCTCCAAGACTTTTCTTCTTGGACTTCTTGACGCTTGAAGATGGGACAGATAGGTAGTCCCGAAACGTCGGTACAGAACTACCACTCAACGCTGCGTAATATCCCAGAAGAGTGCAGATCTCATAACATCGCGGCAGAAGCCTAAAATGACTGTAAGATGACACCCTGTTAACAACTACGCAGCAGAGTTACTTCCAGTTCTGTTACCGCGCAATTTATATTTTTATAGTGAAACAGGTAGTCATTGCATCACTAAAGTAATACAGTATGGGTACAGTAATACAGTTTAGTGCTGTAGTGCTCTTGGTGTACATCCCGTGTTTCCTGTGATAAGTGTTGGACAGGGAGCTGCGAAGTTTACCTAGTCGCCTTGCTGAAGATTCGAGTCTTCAGGGATATTACACCGCGTTGCTGGGTATAGTTCCGACGTTCCGAAGGCACTACGATTCTTCGAGGTGTCTGTAACGATTTACCCAGTGATACACAGTAACATCCCGAAGACTGGAATCTTCAGTGGCAATGGATTCGCTGCCTCTCCGTTGCAACCCTCGGTTCATTGTGAATACAGTCTCATCTAACTGAATGCGATGTCTTGTCCTTTTTTATATCCAGTCCTGATACGTTGAAAGCCATTTGTAGAAACGTTCTGTTGGTTCTCATGCGGAATTTGCTGTACCGATAACGACATCCGACATCCCCCGACCAATATAAATATATGGTTTGGCATACATTTGTTTGAATACATTTGCACTGGATTTTTTCTCACGTTATAAATGGTTACAAATATTACCGTACATTGTAAGCGTCGTTGCCTGTTTGGCGCCTGTAATTAATGGCACTGGATTCAGATTCCGCGATTTTACATGCAGATATTTTAATTCAATTTGTAATTTAATAAAATTTCACTTTATTTTTTTAAACACTATAGAGTTATCCCTCGGTGAACCGGATTCTCGGATGGCTCGGAAAATTTTGGGCCAAATATACTGCAGTATCTCTCACTCAATTTATTATTAGATGCATTATCATCATCATCATCATCATCATCACCACCTTTGTATACAATTTTAGGGACAGTTTTTTAAAGGAATTTTACTTTAGTATTGATATTTTATTCCTTTATGTTACCTATACCATGGAGTTTCTCCTCAGCGATCCGGATTCCCGGGTAATCCAGACCACTCTTCCCCCATATAGTCCGGATGACCAAGGATCTACTTTACTGAACTGTACACGTGAGATATTCTAATTCGCCATTACTTTAGTTTCCGCGTATCTGGAAAGCGCTAGGAAAGGCATGGTCACATTCACGGGATGATTTTAGGTTGTAAATGTACCAGACCTGAGTGTGTGTTGATCATCCAACGAACAAACTTAGCCCATAAAACATCCCTGCCATCTGCCCTGAGATAGGTTGATATATATATGTGTGTGTGTGTGTGTGTGTGTGTGTGTGTTCAAAAGCCATTTCCCGAAGACACAATAATATTATATAATATCTGTACTCCTCGTTGGGATGTTTAATTTCGGCTCGGAGATAGATTATCAAAAGTAGTTATTTTGTGGGCTTTCTTTCCAGGCGAGATGTAGGATAGTACTACGTAATTATACAAATTTCGCGATGCCCGTTCACTTTCGCATTCTTTCAAACCAAGCCAATTATATTCCTGGCTTTTGGTTCGAAACTATGTACAGTCGAACTCGGTTATAACGTCATGAAGGAGACTGAATAATTTGTGTCGTTATAAACGAGTGTTGTTATAATCGAGAAGTGTAATGTTATAGTTAATAGCGAGGAATTAATTGGTACCAGATAATATGTGACGCTATATACGTGGTTTTGCATAAAGCGATGTCGTTTTAACCGGGTTCGTCTGTAAATTATCTTGGTACACTAGTGTTCTTCCTTCTGATTCACTGGCTACCAAATGGTTGTCTTTGAGAAGGTTTCTATTTTGTAAGCATATTGGCGTACATGTTTGTTACATATGACACAGAGAGAGGGAAAAAGCAAGAAAAGCACGGAAGAAAGAAAGAAAGAAAGAAAGAAAGAAAGAAAGAAAGAAAGAAAGGAAGGGAAGAAAGAAAGAAAGAAAGAAAGAAAGAAAGGAAGGAAGAAGGGAAGAAAGAAAGAAAGAAAGGAAGAAAGGAAGGAAGGAAGAAAGAAAGAAAGAAAGAAAGAAAGAAAGGAAGAAGGGAAGAAAGAAAGAAAGAAAGAAAGAAAGAAAGGAAGGAAGGAAGAAAGAAAGAAAGAAAGAAAGAAAGAAAGAAAGAAAGAAAGAAAGAAAGAGTACTGTAACCTCTTAACTTTACCGCCATAAAAATGCTTTATCACTCATAGACTACAAATTAAAGAGAGTTCCTCAACGTGTGGCATCCTGCATTACGAAAGCTCCTTGTAATGTGTAGGTTCATTTCTTGGAAGCGCAGCACTTGACAAATGGAAACGCTGCGATCAGCTTCAGAGTAGTAGGCTTTATTCTGAAGGACGTAATAATGCAAAGTTGAAACATAAATCCTCCGATTTATGCAGAGCGGGCCGAGCCTCGCCTCACTACCCAGCGATATTAATCATTTGGAAGTTGTTCAGCTCTTGAGCGCAATATCTCGAAAGCGACATTTGGATTACAAACATACAATATAAGTGTCATTACAAAAAATACTCCACTGCTGGCATGGACTTGCAGAAAGAAGTGTGAAGCCGCGCAAGGAGGACTTAAAGATCGAAGCTCTAACTTAGTTCTGAATTCGATAGGATAGAGGCAACTAATGGACCACTAGACTGAGCACAGGCTGATATCTTTTGGCCAGCTAACTGCTCTATAGAAACAATAGTAGGTTATTAAGAAGACCGTTGAAATGTTTGCCTTAAGGAGCTCGAATTTTTATCACTATATTCATGAAATCGGGACTTCGTTCCTTATTCCAGTCCACACATTTAAACCACATGTCCAAATCATTCCACTTTGTCTTCACAACGTGTATCTACATCCTTCGATCTGTGTTTTCATATAAGGTCTGTGTACCAAAAATCTGCTAGTGACTGCCGGTATTCCTGATTTGTGTGTATGCACCTATAAAACTCATTTCTAATCACTCTAACTTCATCTGATTATGCATAATTTATAAATTCCGCACTGTGTAATTATTCCCATTAAATTATTTTTCGGTTTATGTTACTGTCATATATTTTCCTCAGTACTATATGCTACACAAAAACATCACTGATCATTTGTACCATTTTCATACACTTCAGACTAAGTAGCAATGGGCCTAGTTCGGTTATTTAGGTGCTACTAACAACTAGTTTCATGATTAGCATAAGAAAGGCAAACAGAACCACACTGCACTAAAACCGTTTGGCATCCGGTACTGTACTGAAACACTAGAAGAGAAGGATGAAAGTACATAAGGTACATAATATGCCACGGTCGATTCAAAAACTTTGGCCATCCGACACACAGTAAGGTTCTGCTTTGAACGAATGGTTTCAACTGATACGGGTTCTTGACGCATTTTTATGTAGTCCAAATTTACAGCAGCGTAGCAGTTGTTGAATTTAAAGTATGTAACAACAACAACAACAACAACAACAACAACAACAACAACAACAACAACGTGACAGCAACGGCACTACTACTACTAGGCCTAATAATAACCTAAACAGCAAATGTGGGATATGGCGTTTGGAAAATAATGTGCTTGAAATTGATAACAAGCATGCGCTGATGTGCAGTCCATTACATATGCACACAACCCTCGTTGCTTGAAAATGAGAACTACACCCTTCATTGGGGTAAGCGGTGATAAGTAGGTTGATTAGACATAATTATTTTTCATACGGATGATAAAAGACACTTCTTGATTGAAATTGGAACCACATTAACAAGGAGAAGAAACAGAAGCAGGAACACTTAATAATCAGAATGAAGCTAATATGGCGTCTGGGTAAAGCTGGGATAGTGCAGTTGGTAATATAGCATTTGGATAAACCTGAAGCAGTGCAGTTGGTGATGTGGCATTTGGGCAAAGCTGGGATAGTGTAGTTGATGATATAGCATGTGGGTAAATCTCGGATAATGCAGTCGGTAATATGGCATTTGAGTGAAGCTGGGATAGTGCAGTTGATGGTACAGCATTTGGGTAAACCTGGGATAGTGCAGTCGGTAATATGGTATTTGGGTAAATCTGGGATAATGCAGTCGGTAATATGATATTTGGATAAAACTGGAATAGTGCAGTTGATGATATAGCATTTGGGTGAAGCTGGGATAATGCAGTTGGTGACATAGCATTTGGATGAAGCTGGGATAGTGCAGTTGATGATATAGCATTTGGGTAAAGCTGGGATTATGCAATCGGTAATATGGCATTTGGGTAAAGCTGGGATGATAATGTGGCTTTTGGCTGAACCTGGGATAGTGCAGTTGATAATATAAACCACAGAAATTATGCCTATTAGTCTCGAAGGCAGTTAGACAATTTTGACGTCAGTAAGTGTTTGAAATCAGACATACAAAACAGGTGATCCTTTTGACATGCCAATTTGTTAGAGAGTTTTTAAGCAGCGCGTGATAGCTTCACATGAAATTGGTCACTACATGTTTAAATAAAGCAGATACATGTTATGATGGTAACAACATACTAACAACTTATATGTAAATTCGTACGCACATACGTGCATCATTTTCTTACTTGAGCTGTGCTACATATTTTGGAAAACAGCATAAAGATTTTTGAAACTCCTTGACAGTCTTTGTATCTGTTTATTTTCAATATTCCATGGCAGCGCCTAAGCTTCCTGCTGATGATAAACCAACACTTTTCCAGAAAATTCGATAACCGATACGCCTAGGTAACAAACACTTTCCGTCGTGTTCTCAGCCCGAAGGCGCCGTTGCTTTCTCTCATTCCTGTATTTGTTTATAAAAGTAAAGCGAAAAAGAAATGAACTCTTGCATTCTAGTCTCGTAACGAAATGTCATACTTCTTCCTCTTTCTTCTCATTTTTTATTTTGCTTTTCATTTTTCCCCTCGCAAGTCACATTGTTCGCATTACGATGACAGATGATGACAGTAGACAAATTGGTAGAATTTTCAAACCACTGCAAGATGCCTCCCTCTACTTTATAACTGAGTTCAAAAGAAACACATTAATGTTTTATGGCTTCACATTTGACTTTCAGATACTTGCAGGACAGTATAGCTATTATACAGTCTACACCACAGATAAATCAAATATTCGCCTCGTGTCGCAATTCTTGTTCAGCTACAGGGAATGTAAAGACAATATCTGTAAGGAGCACGAGATGCCCCGGATATATATTACTGACTGGTTAAATGACGAATGCCTATAAATTTGAGTAAGAAAACCTGAAGTAAAATTGAAAAATTATTTCCCTGTTTACAAATTCAGGAGTTTTCAAAAATATATTGTGATAAATGGGATAGTGAAAGTAAATTTTTAATGATGTGTGTAAGATTTATAGTAACACAGACTTAGTTGTACATACAATATGGCTGATTGTTTGGCAAGAATTAGGAAGTCCAGAAATGAAACTGAGGATAATTGAGAATAAAGACGTTTAGTATAATATCTCGACTTGAGAGAGAGGAATTAAGGAAAGCATGTGGAAAATCCTACAATCGGAGACTCCATAACTTGTCTTATACATAAAGCTTAGTACGAAAACACATCCAGCGACGATGAGATAAGCAAATGGAGAGTACACAATGTATTGATAAAAATGTATGCACAATTTCAGGCGCGAAGCTTAAAAGGAAAACTGTTTGGAAAATATAACAATGTTAGGATAATATTAAATTGAAATTTAAAGAACTAGGATGCGAGTGGGTGGCTTGGATTCTTCTGGCTGAGAATAGCGTCCAGTGGCGTGCTGTGGCGAATACAGCGACAGATCAGATGAGCGACTGTCATTTTATAAAAAAAAGTCTTGGTATTTGCTTTTGAGATTGTTCTTACCTCTCCAGAAGAGTAACTGAAGAAGGCGACGTCCAGCCAACTGAAAACATTTAAAGTTCCCTAGACTCTACTTCTTCCCCTACCAACTGACGGCGGGATCTGCTCTGGTGACGGTTATTCAGTGTGCCTACTGAATGCCGTTTCTTACAGTCGACACCAGACAATACTTCGCAAAGTTGCTAGGTTTGTTATTAATAAGGCATAAGGATGAGAGGACACTTGACTGACCGTCGTTTTGCTCTTTTTGCGCTTAGTTGAAAACTTTAACTTTACTATAAATAAATAAATAAATAAATAAATATTCGAAGCACGGCGTACTTTGCTATACTACACAGTAGGACACATTATTTTCATATGTTTTCATTTCTCTTCAGTATTCTTGTGGCCTGACACATATTCTATGTTAATATTTGGGTGTGAAATTTTTCTGTAATTTGAGACCCCTAAAATAACGTCCAGTAATTTTACTTCTTTGTCAAAACTGGTGATGAAGGCCGTTGGATTTTGAGGAGCAGATTATTTCCGAGGCCAATAAATTACTGCAATTTTTGGGGGGATCAAAACTAGCTATAGCAAAGCAGGTATCTCCAGTTTTATTTCAGATGCAGAACTCATTCTCCATATCGACCACTGAAGGAAGGTAAAACGTCGCGTGACCATATCAACTGTTAATAACCCTAGAGAGGTTATTAATTTTAACTCTGCCCTAGGGTTCAAAACTGATGAGATTTTAGCTTATATAATTATTTCGAAGTGTAGGGCAAAGCGGGAGAATTCCGATCAGTGGGCAATAACTACCACTGCTGTTTATCGGAAACGGGAAAAGTTAGAAAATCTTGATTTGTGTAGGCCTCTATCGGCAAGAGTCACAAAGATATGCGTATAGAAAGGTGAAAAATTGGCAGCAACTGCAATAGTTTGTTGAAGTCTTTTCTTTTTTATGCATTCGCTACGAAGAAATCAGTCCCAATTATCGCATGGCAATCCTTTTTATCTCTGAGGTAAATAAATAACACGTACTAGTCCAATTTTTTTCAGTCGATCACAGCTTCTTCCTTTTCATATCATATAGTTACATGTTCACTAATAATAATAATAATAATAATAATAATAAAAGGAAAAAATTTCAATCGACTCAAAAAAGTGGAATAGTATTATACAAACAAACGGGATGGGAAAGTTAAAAATTAAATGACATGTCATGTACGTACATACAACGCCAGTTCCCAACGTGACTGAGGAATCTAAGCGTGGCCTTCCTTAAGGCTGCTCATGTCACTGTGGGGTAATACCGACCACAAGCTGTCGGAATTATGGTGATGCTGATGTTGAGGTAACTCAGCCACGAAATTTGACAAGGTAATTTTTATTTTATATACTCACGAAGGACGCGATAATGAAGTTTGATACAGGTGCCTTTCATGTTCTGGTTGGGCCCATGATGCATACAGCAAGTATAGGGTGCACGGTGTAAGATGCAACCCAAAGATCAGACATCTATAAATACTGAAACAAGCATATAAGAAGCTGCCCTTCCGCTGCGATGGACACTTCCAGCTCTTGCCAAGTCATTAAGCATAAGTTCATTGCTTTACCTCAGTTATGTTGGCTGCCAGTTGCGCGGTAATTCTGTAATCGGCTACATGATTTTCTTTCACAACAAGGGGTTGGTATGTTGGACAGTTTGTTTTTTAAGTACGAAGCATTTTTTCACTTGTGTGGATACTAATTATAATTGGTCAACACAGTACAATATGGAGTGCTGAAAACTCACACTCATTGCGTGAAAATTCTCTGCATTCGTAAAAAATTGGTGTGTGGGGTGCTGTGTGCCGAAACTAATTGTGGGACCATTGTTCTTTGAAGAGAGTGGAGTGGGGGGAATTTTCAGCACCTGCCTAAGTACAGGTTGTATATGGTATTCTTCACATCTTTGAAAAACAAGATAAAAACAGAGTAAATGAGTTACAGTGTTTGGTTTCGTTTTGTAGGGCACACTCTAATAACTCGGCTGAAATGTATGTTTGTCACAACTGTGTTAACGAAACGAGTACAACATTCCATAAAATTTACCACTTGATCTTGCATTTGTATCAAAGCCAGTGACCACACGTCACCGGCGATTTTAATAGCTCACTGAAATTACCCACATTCGGAGGAACATATAAGGAGCCGTTTTTAAGTCTACAACTTAATAATGTTTCAGTTTTTCCAATTGGACTTAGTAGCTAAATACTTAATGATTAATTTATGTTTTTGCATTTCACGCAGTTTCTATACTTTATCCTGTGAAGCCATTCCCGCTTAATTGATTGGAATTCTCCCCAGTTTTCAGTGCTTTACGTGTTAATTGTGATATAAATTTATCATATGCTTAGTACCTATACTGATCCACAATTTTGTACGTGTCGCACATATGGAATATTTTCGCTGCGAGGTAAAGTGTTGCATGCGTCTCGCCATAAAAATGAAGAATATGTAAGAATTTATATGAATGAGACCTGAATACTGAACTTTGTGCTTACTTTCGCATGTGTTGGTAATCATTACAAAGTCTGTTTATTTCTCCGCAAATAAAAATTTGCGTTAAAAATTTGTAGTGCTTTGTTTAAAACAACAAACATTATTTTTACTGGATATTCTGTTGTCTTTGTACATAGTACAAGGCAGCTAGCACTCACTGTCAACGAAAATATTTATTATATATTAGCAAAAGGTAACAGGGCTACATGTTTCGACCATGTAGCCCTGTTATCCTTTACTAATACATAATACACACTTGTAGAAATGGTTAGTGCTAACTACTTGTAATAAAATAAACATTATTTATGATTTTTTTAACTTATTCTTTCTTTGCTGTTTCAAATGTAAAGATATATAACTTCCTGTTAAAGGCAGCGTTCATTTTGTGTTCTATGCAAGCATTAGGGAATATAAAATTAAAGCGGGCAGTTTGCAAAGCCTGGTAAAAACCAACAGTCTGCATTTTTTAAGAGTTTTTCCAAATCTGACGACTTCTATTCACTTTGGTTGCAAAACAATGTAGACCTTTTCGAATCAGACAAAAAGTCTCCATTATTAGATAGAATGACTCAAGAATATGTTTATGAATTGTGAAGTTTTTTTTAATTTTTAAAATAATCTGACTTGTGCATCAGCCTATAAACAAAAACAATCAGCTTCACACGTGAAGCAGTTTTATGCCCTTCTGAAAAATCACTCTAAGTGGAGATAGCTGGATTTCGTTTTAGCGGTCCCGTGTGAAAGGAAATACATGCAAGGACATTGAAAACCAACTGTTGAAATAGGCCAGTCTATATATATATATATATATATATATATATATGTGTGTGTGTGTGTGTGTGTGTGTGTGTGTGTGTGTGTGTGTGTGTGTATATACACATAAAAGAGAGGGTGAAATGGAGAGTGCTACGTGTTACGCAACAGGGAATTCGTAGTTTGTACAAGTTGCTTAGCATTGTTAGGGCATCCAAATGAAAATTATAGAGACGCGCTGAGCATGTGACTAGCATAGGAAGACCGCATTACACGGAAAACTCCTCTCAAAAACAGAGGTTCTTGTATGGTAAAGAGAGTCCCGTGACTTAATTGCATAATGCGCTTATTCTCCCTCACAGTTGATCGAACTGTGAGAAAAGCAGTCATATCATAGCAGGCACTGACAGCTGAATAGCCAGGGTCCTTGTTTGAATCTCAGTTCCCTATGGGCCTACTTGCGTTGCAGCGCTGTAGGTTTAGAATATGATTACGTACAGTGCGTAACGCAAAAAAATCACAAACAGACAGGAGATGTAGACTAAGTTTTGAAGGTTGCAGAGAAATTGTTTTTTCAGTCACCATAGAGACACCAAAAAGACAGAAAATTTACGTGTAACTTAACATGCAGGCGAGTTTGCATAATCATTTCTGCCGTGGCAAAGCACAAAGTACATTATATATTCTGAGTATGTCTCTTTAGCCTTAATTATCCAGCATGCAAAGCGCATGCACCTTAGTATTCTGTGATCTGTGGCCTGTCTGGCTGTACCATCTTTTTCCACGTTTTCTCATAAACGGCGCGATTTTCGGGCAAACTTTATTGAACATAAACTGTGCCTTTTGTTTTTCTGTGGAATTCTTGTTTGAAACAATTCTTATTCGAAGAAGAAATGAGCGAGATATTATCATAAATGTACTTAGGTCTCCATGTAAAGTACCGGTTATTTTTGTCAATGTTTTATGGAAGTTGAACGTTCTCGACAAATTTTCGAAAAATCTCAAATATAAAATGTAATGAAAAATCCGTTCAGTGCAGGCGCGCACCCAGAATTTTTCCTTGGGGAGGATGGCTGACCCTGAGGCTATATGGAATTTATACTTGATTCTAGAAATCATGTTATAAAAATCATGTCGTGAGTACAACATAACACTGTCTGGAACTGCATTTATATACGTACAAACATAACCACACGTTTCATGACTCAATCACAGTGCCACACCTTCTTGTTTTTTTAAATTTTATTACTTTATTTTTCAAAATTCTGATATACTAGTGATCTGCTGATTTCAGCTGAAGGGGAAATCACGTAAAGATTTTTGATATCACAATAGCTACAAAATCTGTGTTTATTGAATTTCAGTTTTGGGGGTTTGGGGGGCTGCATCCCGGCTCCCCCCCATCCCCGGGTGCTCCCTTGGTCCAGTGCGAGCCCAGTTGTTCCATGCGGAAGGAGAAACGGACGGACAGACGTGACGAAGCTAATAGTCGCTTTACGCAATTTTGCGAACACGCCTAAAAACCAAAAATTTTTCTAGCTCTTTTGTTTTGCAGGTGTGTGTGTGTGTGTTTGTGTGTGTGTTTATATATATACCTCCGCCTCTCTGTCTACACACGCACACACACACACACACACGCACACACACACACACACACACACACACACACACACACACCTTGTCTTTGCGTTTATTTATTCCACGAATATATTCATTACCTGTGGAAGAGAAGCGGTTTGTGCGTTGTTAAATTATTGTTCTAAACTGTACTGTGCTTTCACAGTGATATGTGTAGGCATAAATAATGTTTGAACTGTAGCAGTAACAACGACTCCTGTTGATTGATAATGCATGCCAGCAACACACATACAAGTTGAAGTGTATGCAGGAAACTTTTATGAAGCAAACATTTAAATGGATATGAACCAACAGAACTGCGATTTGCAAGTATTCTGGTACTGTGTGTCTTTGTGTGTCTGAACCAGCGGTGCTTTGTGATCGGCTTCGATCTGGAGGCCAGAATTTTCCGTTCTTTTTTCAGTACCACCAGGCAAATAGACTCCGGGCTTGAAATTTGCCAGCTCCTCATACATGCTCATCCTAGCACTGAAAGATAAACATACCATACAGTTGCTGAAGCGCAGTTAAACAAATAAACAAATCCGTGCCTTTGGCGTAGCTTTCACGCCCTAGTCATCACTGGAGTGAAGAATGTTTGTTCCAAAGTTCAAAGGTGGTGGCTCTCTTAAGAAACTGAACGTCTGTCGTAAAGACTACGGCAAGCACCTGATCGGTGCGTTATTCCAACCACGTCATCCAGTTCTCACGGACTTAGGTATAGACATCGTGGTTGTTTTCACACAAGTGTGGTAAAAGTGTAATCTTTGAAAGCACAGTACTTATTTAACATTACATACCTTTGCTTACGCCCTCAGAAGGTATCTGTATTCGGACGATGTATACGAGTAGAATAAAAGGCAGTTATTCCCTTACACAGCATTACGGATTGGTTCTTGCAGTTGGGTTCAGTGTGTTTCCTGTGAGGTGGAGGAAACAATTTTGAATACCATTTAGACAAATTTAGTTCTTTAAAGTACTAAACGAAATCCTTAATTCTTTTCATAATAACGTATCTTTTAATCATACGCAACTTACTAGGAGTGATTTTTAATTTAAATATGAATCAAAGATTATAAAATAGTTGCTTTTCTCGTTGAAGCTGTTTTTTACAGTAGCTTACATTAACTGTAAAATGTAAAGCATATTTCTCTTCGTTAGTGTTATTTTAAATTGATATTAACGATTGGGTCGTTATTTTAAACAAGCCAACTTCTATTAGAGATGGGAAATAATGAAAATACTAAAAATTCAGGGTTTTCCAGTCAAAACACAACTTTACTATTTCACAATAATCTACATGTTTCGGCTTCTGTTTTTAGGCTATCGTCAGGCCGCTCTCAAGAATATAAAAGGAAGAAAATAATACAGTTGCAATATTGGTCGGAGATCATGGAAATATCGTTGATCGCCGTTGTTGTGACCAGTGGATGTATTTTTCACAGGTGTGAAGGAAATGCAGTGTGCCTACCTCGCTGTTTACCCTCTTGTATCATTATTTCGGCACATAAAGTTTTGCTTTTAACTCTGATTTCCGTTTTTCTGCTGCTGAGTGCAGTAGGCTATACAGACAGTAAGTGTCTGTACGTCAGACCCTGTAGGTCTACGCAGCAAGTAATCTGGTAGGAAAGATCTACTCACTGACCTTGGTATACTGCAGTAGGCCTATATGTAATTGCTGGCCAAGTGACGGTCAAGTGACTGGCCGCCGTAATGTTCGCAGGCTACTCCACCGAAACACGGTGACCGTAGGTGCCAAACAAACCAATCAATGACGACAAGAACTAATCATGCTTTAACGCACACAAAGTGCGCGCTGCCCTCTGGTGGTGTTACGTTAAATAATCCAGATTTTGGCGTATTTTTATGGCAATCAAACCACTGTCTGATGTCGCGTACAAAGCAAGCTCTGTCATAACCCTCGTTGCCAGGTCAATATGGAAACCGATAACCGTGGAAACTACGATGTGACTCAGTCACTCACAAGAGGGAATTATATATAGGGCGACACTGTAAAAAACGGGGTTCTCGCAATTTCACGTACTTCACTGTCTCGTTATTCATTTTTGAAAAAGCATATTTATTGTTACGAAGCTAATCGAACTGACAGTTGCTCAGCTGTTTAAAGTGTTTCCGAATTTTTTATGCTTGAAATTTCACTAATTTAACCGTCCTCTAGATACTGAATTCCCGGCTTCCGTTACTAAAAGGCAGCTGGCGCTACGCACGGTCTTTTCTCAAGGATGATGCAGCGGAAATCTGATAACGCTCAGTGTTTTCAGACTAAACGCCTGGTGCTGTAAGCGGGGCACAGTAAAATATTATTATTTTCAGTTATCTTTCGACTTAAGTACATTATTAAAAAGTTCTCCCTTACATGAACATGCCATGCAGGCACAGAAGGGACATATAGGTGTAGCTATACCCATTGACAACATCGGTGCTAGAAGGGGGGGGGGGCGGGTGATTTTCGCCGCGCTTCAGCCGCTTTTCTCCCGGGAAGGAGACCCAGTGCGCATTGTATAGAAGGCTGGATGGACCTCAGGGTTGGTGTGGACCTGGGCGGAATATTTCGCCTCCACAGGGGATCAAACCTCTAACCGTCCAGCCCGTAGCGAGACGCTATATCGGCCATTAGGAACGGTATTAATGACTAACATAATGGTGCCTTGTTATATTATAGATTATGAGGGGCGGACGGACGGACGGACGGGCGGACGTTTTTTGTATATGGGAATGCGCAAAAAATGTAACACTGAAGAAGATTTTACACATTAAATTTATTGTTTCTGCGAATATTAAAGAGGCTGCCTTTGCCCGATTTCAGTGGCGGAGCACATCGGTCCTGCCCGAAGAAGCCTAGTTTGGAAATCCCTGGTGTAGATGTCGAAGGCCTAAACTCAGGGAAGTCGCTATAGTAGCTCTGTTGCCGAAACCTGCTGAAGGAAAAACTCTTAATTCCCATTATGCATCCTTTTTATGCGTCTTTATGGAAGATTGTTTAATATGGCAAGCTGTCTGTGATTACAGCTGTGTCCATCATCGTCTGTGTGCTCGCCCTCAGTTGTTCCAAGCAATCGACTGTCTGCTGTGTAAGCCACAGATTTTTGATGTTAGCTGCAAGGCAGGAACAGGGAAATGTTTGAATCTGTAACAGACAGATATGTGGAGGCGGGTGTATTACATAATGCGAGAGGTCGGGGTTGTATGTAGCTCAGTTAGGACTGTTATTGTAGTCGATGGGAAAATCACGCAGAAAATCGCCACTTGAAAGACTGAGTGGGTGGGAGGCCAAGACTGCAGGGGATCTTTGGGAAAAAGTGTGAGAGGATAAAGTAGAACTGAAACCGAATCGTGTCAAGAGGGCTTTGAAATAAGCTGTTCTGAACTTTCAGGTAAGGCTTCCAAGAATTGGTGGTTTAATTACCAGAGAATTGGTGTTTTAAATAAATACGTTGCATAGGTCAGCATTAAACACATGAGGCAGAGGATCGTATCCAGTGGTGAGGTTTGGTTTAACGGTGACCTTCACCTCACAAGCAGAGGTTCATTTGGCCTGTATTTTTAAGAATAATGGTAAAGGTCACCCCATGACATGCCTATGCAGGGGCAGAGGGGAGATGGATGTGTAGTTCCTACCCACTCGTTACCTGACAATTCGAGAAGGTGGGTGGTCTGCATCACGCTCCGTCTGCTTTATTCCAGGGAAATAACTCGTATCACTTATACAGGAGGCTGGATGGGCCTCAGGGCTGGGCTGGACGGCACTGGGATTCGATCCTTGGATCATCCAGCCAATAACGGGTCCCTGGACTAACTACGCTATCCATCAGCCATTTTTAAGAGTATCTCAGTAAAACACGAAAGTTTCAATTTTTAGCCTACACTACCCTTTAGGGGTGAAAATATCTCACTTCTTCGTGTTCCATTTTCGAAAAAGACGAATTTTCGCAAAATTAGGCATTAAAGTTATGTCTCTTTACAACACCAAATGGCGGTAGCGACAATAGCACCATCTATTTTGGGTCCTTAAATTATGTATGGTATTAGATGGTGGGAAAATAGGCAGCTGTTGTTAAGGCTCTGTTTTATAAGATATAGCATAACCAAAAGTCATCAAACCTTTCTTTCGCCTGTATTTTTTGTGGCGATTTCGTTTAAATCAGTACAATCGGCACGACAATAATGGAAAACCTTTAAATTAAATAAGATAAGTGTAACGAAAATGGAATCCGTGATTTAGGTAATTTCACAAGATGGAAATAAAACCCATATTAATACTAACAAATATGTACGATTAGATATATACGCAGTTGGAGAAGAATGTGTGTGATTTCTACTTCGAAGCCCTTGTTAATTTTTTGGGTTTAAAAGGAACATTGTGCAAACAATTTATATCACTGATCCCGTTTCGAAACATAAAGATATGGGTTAATGTATTTTATTTAAAACTGCAAACATATATTCAAATTTTGAAATTTATTATAAACGAAATTTCTTTACAGCAGTATACAGTAAAACATTAAAAAATACAACACGTCTCCAGAAATATTTATGTCTGCATTCGTGTATTTCCTCTTCAGACGTCACTTAAACTATAAGTGGATAAGAGAAAGTTTTATTGTTCTTATACAAGCCAAGAACATTATTCAAGTGTACAGGATGGAGTTCAGAAAACACTATAAATTTGTAATGTTGTACCAGACGAGTTGTTACAAGTGCAGGAAACTTGTAGCGTGTAGCTTATTTATTGCAACACAACTTCTGCTGCTCTCTGTATTAGAAATTAATTTACGCTTACAGCGAGAAGAATGCAAGACTTGCAATAAATTATAAAGTTGGAGCTTTACTTCGAGGTATCTGGAGAATGGGGAACAGAATTGGCGGAAGAGGCTGTGGCATCATTATCATCGTTCGCAGAGCTTAAACAAGTGAAGTGCTACCGACCGCACTCTTTGAAGAGGATGGATGAAGACTGACGTTTGTTACACAGTGGTATGGATCAGTCACGTATCTCATCGAACCACACAAGGTAAGTGATTTCATTTTCTGTTACTTTATCAGCTTTTTGCTCGCTTCTGAACTGCTTTCCACGTCAAGTTTATTACGCGAAATGAGGCGGAGGGCGTACTGCTGCATTAAGTACAGCAGCATAATAATGTTGTAACTCTTTAGCAAAACACTATTCACAGAGGCACGAAGTTATAACTGTGTTAATTCTGCACCATTTCTTTATATTTTCTTTTCCCCGTTTTCTGGAAAAGTTTTCAAGAACTTGATCCAAGTGATATGAATTTAATCTGTGGTTTGCAAATTAGTTTCTGAAGTAAGACCAGGGATATTACATATTTTAATGCAGACCACTCAGCCTGATTTCACACTAGCACTGTCTACTTCAGAGCAGCATGATCCTGGAGGCCTCATGGCTCAGGTGTGCAGTCAGCTAGCTTCCCACCTAAGAAGTCGGGATTTGATCCCATCGCAGTCCTTGTGGAAGTTCTGGTGAAAAGAATAACGAATTTCAGTTTCCTCCGAATATTTCCGTCATTCCACATAAACTTTCGTTTCTTCGGCACAGAATACTCATTTATCTGTCCTCAAAGAGACGTTGTTTGCACCCACTAGAGGCGTCCGTTCTACGGGACAGACTTTACCTCACTCAAAATAATAAACAAGACAAGATTTTACGTCACAGAAAAACTACAACTGACGTTTGTTTTGTATAAGATTATACCAAAGTTTAGGGCCTGCATCATGAAGGCCCGTGTTAAATTACAGGGTAGTCGAGATCTTCGCTCTTCTGGGATGTTACGCAGCGCAAATTGCTAGTTTACCGACGTTTCGGAGTAAAATATTTGTTGCAGCTTCAAGGTTCCTTCACCCTTGAAGGTGGGACCGATAGGCTGTCCCGAAACGTCGGTAGCTAACTACCAATCTACGCTGCTAACACCCCAGAAGAGCGAATATCTGATCCACATCGCGGCGGAATTCTGATGTCACTCGCAAGGTAGTCACCATAAAGTTTTGGCGAATAAAATACACCCGGTGTAGGATTTCCTCAGAGTAATTATATAACTGTATATCCCTGTAAATAATCTTCCCTGTAGATACATATAATCTGTCAATGTTCATAAGGTGTAAAATAGGCCTTACCAGCCGACGGTCTGTCAGAAAGTAGGACATTAATTTGTTATTCTTCCTCTGACGAGGAACTTGGTTGGACTGATAATGAGGAACTTAGTCGGGTTTTTCGTCTGGAAAATGTATTTCTCTTAAAATTTTATCTGTCACCTTCGACGTAGGCCTACTAAAAATATATAAGGTGCATATGCAGAGAAGTAAGTGCGGTTTTAGAAAGTCATATTCTGGTATTATACCCTATTTGTTTTGTTAAACCACGTTAGTACTCTGAACAGAAGGCTGTAAAAATTCAAGCAATTTGGAAGTGAAATCGGCTAATTCAGATAGGCCTACTGTTGTAGCCTAACTTGGATTCGAAATATTATTTGTCTCTTTGATCGCCTGTTCAATTTTCTTAACGCTCTACCCTAGCTGAGCTGTATTGTTCCTTAGTCACTTTCCGTTGTTACAGTAACAGTGACGTCATCGAAGAACGAGTATTCAGAAGTCACATTACGGTTCGTCTTTCGGAATAAAATAATTTATCAATAAGTAAAACAAGGATATTTGAGATTTCATTCCAGTAATGCTGCGCAAGTATGCCGATCCCAGTGGCCGCGCGGTCTAAGGCGTGGGTCTGCGGCTGCTTCTTTTGTAGGGATTGCAGGTTCGAATCCCGCCGGCGGCATGGATGTCTGTCTGTTGTGAGTTGTGTGTGTTGTCAGGTAGAGGTCTCTGCGACGGGACGATCACTCGTCCAGTGGAGTCCTACCGACTGTGGTGTGTCTGAGTGTGATCGTGAAGCCTCGATAATTTGGAGGCGCTGGTCCACTAAGGGTTCTTCCGTTATTGCAAATGGGCAAGTATTTATTACTTCTGCTCACCCAACCATATGAAATTTTGCATAGAGGAAGGTCACCAATTCATGTACTATTAAGGCCCGTAACTTTTCCGAAGTTGTTTTTCGGAAATGAGCTTTATATTAGCTTGGTCTAGCTGTAGGTGTAAACGCATTAGATTTCCGACAGACCCACCGGAGCCGGTAAAATTTCACTTAATGGCCATGCCATTGGCAATTCCCATGAGGTGTACATTGACATGCGGAGTGCACTGAGCTAGTCGCGGTATGCGAGCGATGCAGTGTTCATAAACTGCACGGACCGCAATGCTGCAACTGCATTAGTGCTGCGACCAGTTCCTCAGTGCAGGAGTGGCATAAAGGCCCACAGTAATACTTCGTCACTGTGTAGAATAATGTGCCAGTTCAGTGAAGGCTTCGTGTTCCAACCGAGTCACGTAAATTTCATTTTATACAGAGTGTCCCGAAAGTCAGGTAACCGTTTAGTAAAGTGCACACTAAAGTAAGTTGTAAATTTCTTTGTTACGTGCCGACTGGGAAAAAATTGGTAAGGGTGAGTCTTGCACATTCAGTTCACAAATGCACCGCCTGTTCCTTAATCATGTCAGTGTTAACAAGTATAAACTTGAACATTCACTCGTTAGCGCGGGTGAATGTTTTCGGCTGATTTTTATTTTGTGCTATTATGTACAATATTCCCTTCTGTTTTTCTTCTAATTGCCGAAGTTAAAGAGGAGTTTTTTATTGTAGAGGAAGTCTTTTTTTTTAAAAAATCGATGTTTTTGAAAATATCGAATTGAGACATTCCGCACTCAGAATTGTCTCTCAGACTGTAGGCAACATGTAATATATGACACGATACTAACTGGGTATTCGAATGTTGTGAAGGGGAGTTTTCCGGTATTTTCACAACACTTTTCCTCAATAATCGCTGCGAAACTGTGTAGCAAAATTAATTTAACCCTTTAAAGACGAAGCATATCTGTTTTATATAAGGACTCAGTGCGTACCGCGCTGTAAACACTCTCCACTTCGGTTATAAAGACCAATCTCTTAATGCTTTATAAGGCAAAAGTTGTTGCTTTTTCTGAGACCTGTACAAAACACATAAACGCAATGTGGGCACCACGTGGGATTTTTTAATATTAAACCTGGTCGTATGTAAAGTTACCGCTAGACTTTAAAAGGTTAAGCTCGAAACCAAATAACGACATTCAAAATTTAGGAATGTCCTACGTTAATGGCGCAGACGATCCGCATATTCTGTTTTACTAATATTTGAGACAGGATAGTGAATTATGTCTAAAATTATAAGTAACACCTAAATTGTTATTAAATTACAAATTTCTCTGATTGGTCATAACTTTTCACCACTTTGTGTCCAAAGAGGAATCTCTCATGGAATTCCGGTAAGAATGTAACTTAAATTAAGTCACATTTATATATATTTACGTGAATGTGTAAGTAAGAAAGAACGACCAGCTCCACCTCTGCCCGCGGATAAATAACTATTTGTAAATGGTAGCTTATTAAACCTACGTATTTTCTTAATGCTCTGAGTGGGCGTATTATATTACAGACAAAATCAAAGATATAGAGATATATGGACATATATGACAGTAACTTGGACTTGTTCAAAGGGAAGCCTGTGTGGAGTTACACGAAAAATACCATGCACGAAAGAAGAGAGAAACAACTTTATGAAAATTTCGGTGCTGAGAGACTCATGAATAAGCCATTCCATTATCAGAAGTTTCACAATGTGCATCCATATCGACTGTGGTCATTTCAGACATCTGTAAAACGAAAATTTATCTTATTCGTTTTAACACTGGGTTATGTATGTTTAAGTCATCTTGAATTTTTAATATGCATAGATCCATAATGGGTGAAAATCGTATATTTGTGACTGGGACCGTCGTCAGGTATACAACACTGAAGCGAAAAGTTGCTTCTGTATAGGCCATGAAGCCATATGCTTTGTGGGGGTGCAGCTACACTGATAACAATCTCGGCATTACATCGGAGTGAGTAATTCACAACACTAGACCAACGAAAAGCTCAATCCTCTTTCGTAGATATTTATGGTACAATATCACATTAACCCTTTAAAGACGAAGCGTATCTGTTTTACATAAGGGCTCCGTTCGTACCGCGCTGTAAACACTCTGCACTTCGGTTATAAAAACCAGTCTCTTAATGTTTTATAAGGCAAAAGGTGCTGTTTGTTCTGAGATCCGTACAAAACACATAAACGCAATGTGGGCACCACGTAGAATTTTTTAATGTTAAACCTGGTCGTACGTAAAGTTACCGCTAGGCTTTAAAAGGTTAAAAACCCTTACATGGTTCGATACCCAAGGGATCATTATCAGGGAATTAAATAAAAGCAACACCGTACAAAAGCAAACTAGGAAATTTGCGTACAGTACAAAGGTGTAAGAATATTAAACAGTGAAAATGTTGGCAACTATTTGTAGTATAGCTGTGTAAGTGTAGTGGATCCTGGTGCACAGTGTATCGGAGGCAGATGACCAACAATACACGGAATTAACGATGTAAAGTTTATCAGAATGAGTGTTCAGCTCCACGCATCTCCTGCTTTAATTCCTTGCAAACAGTTGCCGTATCCATTGAATGGGCGACAGAGTGAGCTGCAGCCTAGCAGGTCTGGACGATTTGGAGAAGAGAAAAATACCTTGCCCCTACGGGGAATCGAAACATTATTCCAGTGGTACTGCATGAAGTTATGGCACATCCTGCAGAACTGCTTTCAATAAATGTGTCATTCTGCTGATCACAGGGAAGGCCTTCCCCCGGCTTTAATCCATGGGATTACTTGCTGTAAATCTGCTACAGCTAAAGACGGGAAAGGAAGGACACTTCATTGGTCCCACTGACGAGATCATGTTTGTTGCAAAAACAGCTTCGTGTTTCTTCATTCATTCTTCAAAGTCACAGAGTTTAAAGGTACCAGTTTATTTTGAAAATATCTTTAATCCAGCTACATTAGCGAATAATTGAACAAAAATGCACGGTGAAAACAATGTATTGAGATGACTTGGATATGTTTTACCCTTCTACATTTCAGTGTCCTGTGTTTACTATGCTGCAATATCTAAAGTTTCAACAACTATCTTTTCATTGTGTTTTTGTGGAAAACTGTTAATAGTTCGATCATAGAGTTCACTGTGACGCAGTGGCTGACTCACGAGCCGCTGTGTAGTAGGCTAAAACTTACTTATGCGTTAGACTTAAAGCTATTGTGTCTTGTGCTTCAGACTCATACTGTTGTGTTCCATTCTTCTTACCTACTGTGGCTTCGTGGTAAAAAATTTAGTGATCTTTATTGGACCACCATAATATTTTAATAACGAGAATTTGGGAAAACATATCATTCGCTGCTACTAGAAGTTAAACTCAAATGATCACCAGAACCTTTGCTCAAAGGTTTCCACTTTCAATTGAAGTGACATGACCAGTTTAGGTGTCCACGTAAAGGGCTGTCTACAGAAACGGAGAAACAGTGTCAGGTACAGTGTATTTGAATAAATAGAATATGGGTGTGTGGAATTGTTTGGTCAGTTTCAGTTCCTGTGAACAAAATTATGAACTTCAGGGTTTCACAAAGGGGGGTGGGTCGATTATAGACCAGTTGAGAGATTAGATGCGTCAATTGCTGAAGATTAGTGTGGGGTATAGTTACGTTTTCGTGTTAATGGCAAGTCCTTTACCGTGTGCAAGCGATAACGTGATCATAGTTGCTTGCAGACTTGTTACGTCGCGGAGGTCACAGGGCCGTAAAACACATAGTGGCCCCTCTCTTCTGACACACAATTTGTTTCTGAATCAGAGGCGAAAAGATACCTCCCCATGTAGGCTAGAAAGATTGAACCTCCTCTGAAAAGAAGGCGTCCTTGAACCTCTGGAATCGTAGGCTAGGTTTCTCCTCAGTACGTGAATATGCGATTGACGTTTTTCTTTTGCAGCTCTGTGACGAGTCCACGAGGTGCTCGTGTCCTACGTAGGATGCCCAGCCCCAGTTGCGCTGCAGCGTCATGTTAATTCTGTACAAATGACGACCACTACCCTGCTAGTTAACTACTGTGGACCTGCCATGCAGCACTGATATCCACCCTGGCATAAGAACAGTTTAACTGATCGCATATCGCAGCTGACCTCGGGTTCCGATATTTTCGCGTCTTCTGAGCAGACGAATGCCTTCTCCAGATTACGTGCTATGAAACTGTATACAGCAATTTTAAAAAGGTAAAGCAATCCCTCTACAAACCCTGAGACTTCCAGGAGGTTAAGACTTCCAGATTTCAAGACACTCGGCACATGAAGGTGGTAAGGTTGTCAGCCCTACGCACCGGCCGCCTTTACTCCCCCAGGAAATATTTCTGTTGCTCTTTCCTGTTAGAGGCTGAGTCGACTCCAGGGCCATAGTACGGCCACAAGGATTAAGTCAATGAAAAATCCCAATGACCCTCTTCGAACCCTGGACCTTCCGGTTTGTAGCGCAGTGCCTCCACCAACTGCGCCACCGCCTAACCCCATAGAGCAAAGTTACGTAGTTCAAAACTTCGATTTTGCAGTACAGTCCATCAAATGAAAGCAGTACTGTTACATTATTCAAGAAACAACCGTTTGTTCAAACCATCGTCTTGTAACCCCACTGCTCTCGATTCATGTCGCCTGAGATGTTACTCTGTCTCGTTGGGTAAAGTTCCGTATGTTTGGTACGGCCTTCGTCTGCAGGGTCAAACAGTGCAAGACCAGATAACGGCACAGCGTTTCTTGCGGAAAGTCAGCAGAAACACGTCTATAAAACTGGACCTCAGAAGCAGAAGGGTTTAAGTCCACTTTAAAGTATTTGAGATAATACATAATTTTTTCTTCGAATCTGAAGCTCTTTCAGATGCAGATGGTTGTTAAGTCCAAGTACTGTTCCACCGCAGCTGGACCAAGAATTGAAAAGCAGTATGTCACATAGTGGTCTATGAAAAATGATGTTATTTCAAATATTGTACTGGACTTGTTTCCTTCTGTTTCTGTAGTTCAGAGGAGGAGAAGGGTTCCTGGTAATCGTATTGAGTGTATATACGATAACAAGAGACGATCGTTTTAAGAAACGCAATAGTGTAATAACAGTAGTGATGATAAGGTAATAATGATGATGATGATGATGGTGATGATGATGATGATAATAATAATAATAATAATAATAATAATGGTAACAGTTTTAATTTCGTTGATGAAGTTCTCAAGTTCAAAATGGCAAAATATTTTCCACACAATTATGCTTCCAAAATTTCAGTCACAATGATTAGTAACGTGTCCATCGTAATTAAATAATTAATTAATTTATTAACTCACCAATTCACATATCCATCCGCACGCAGAGTAAAATGTGAAAGGAAACAGCCATGATTGCCCACTGCATCTTCTGTTCGGCTATATGTTGAGCTTCATTTTAGGATTAATATTTCACGCCATCCCGCTAATGCCTTAAATTTCACATGTATGAATAGGATATTGAGTGCTGAGTGTTAGAAGCGCCAAGCTGCATGACGTCTGTGATGCTTTGTACGAGTGCCGAGAGTGGCTGGCCATAACTTCAGCATTGTCTTCATTGTAATGGACCATCAACACTGTTCGAAATCAATAAACCTGTCTGTATATTTTGAAGGGATTTTTATGGAGCTGATGCTTTTAAACGTCTACAAATCAAAATGAAATTCCGCCTCTCTGTCCTCAGAAAAAAAAAGAATGAAAAGGGAGATTTTATTCTCTGAAGCAATAAATTATATTTTGACTGAAACTAAATTTTAATCCATTCCATACGAACAGACGTAGAAGTTTCATCCCATGAAAGCAATGTAATTAATAAGTGTATTAAACTAGTCCATTCAATTCTTGGAAACACCGTTTTTCGGTGCGCAGCGATCCAGGCTGAACTCGCAGAAGGGACGTTGTAAGCAGTTGCCCTGTCCACATGCTATTTGTTGTTTACGAACCCTTATTTACAGGCACATTTTCACTGTTATCATGAGGCACATGCAATAAATAAATGTAAGTATACCTAACTGTATACATTGCGAGTCCTTTTAATACAGTTCATTCCGTGCATTGCTTCCACACTCATCATGTATACCAACATATGAACATAACAGAAATCAGAAGTCGTTCATAAGTTCGTAGCCCCTACATGTTTCGGCAATTAAATCCCTGCCTTAAGTGAGATCTAAGAGCAAGGGAATACATAAGCCAATACACTAAACTCTTATGTATAATATTAAAATGTTAAAGTTATAACATATATAAAACAGCAGCCATAAAGTACAACAACGTGGACACTCTCGTTATTATAATGTTGGTAGAATCGTAGTCAAAAGTCAAAGTTTTTATAGCACGTGCAGTCAAATGCATACAAATATTTAGTGCTGACTGTGCATACACAAACACACGTCACAGGGACTGGAGCGTTTTGGATCGAATAGGTCGAGACTACTTTGGATATTTAAGAATAGGCGAGAGGATAATATTAAAATGAATGTTAGAGAAATCGGAGGTGAATACGTGGACTGAAGTGAGTGGGAGTGACTGTTGCTTGGGATGTGACACGCCGTAGTTCTGATATGTGCCTAAGTGCCGACGTTTCTGAATTCCATTACCATGAAAATAGAGGCAGAAAGTTCCTGCAAAATGTGAGTAATTTTCTACCAGACTGTACAGGGGCACATCACAGAGGCCAGCAGCAGTCTATAGAAATCGCCATGTGAAGCTGTTTTTGTACACGCGTAATGCTACGGCATAGGGCGCTCTGGTAGATGTTTGCGCAGTCGATGAGGGGCTGTGCTTTTCCATACAAAGAGACCATTTCTTGGCCTAGTGGTTAGCTTACAAATTGCTCGACGAACATCTGTGACTTTCAGATAGGGATTACTTATAACAGGTTAAGTACTACCAGTGAACATGATTATGTCTCGCTGCTGACCGCTTTGCCAACGGCTGCGGAACTCTGCTATCTTCATCTCTGTAACACCATTCGTACGTCGCTCTTGTTACGTCGTCACGAGCACTCGATAACAATTAACTTGCCGGTAAATTAAATCTTAGTTGCAACTTGATCGTCGCTTTAATTTGTGTCAGGGTCCGCAGGTTTATATTTTGTTGTTTTAATTACGTTTTAAGTCACACCTTTCATACGTTTAAGCGCTGTGACGCAAGCTGCCGACCTCTCGGCACCGATAACGGCCTGCGCCTACACATTGAATGTAAGATTCTTAACCTTTCGGTTACAACGGCTTAGTATTCTGTCACAGTCAGACCCATTAAACACGAACTGACAAGGCAGCTGTACTCGTAGCCGTCTAGACGTCGATCTGGAGGTGCCTGGCTCTAATTGTAGCCGACCCAACGGGTAGTTACGTATACTGACAGGTATTCATGACATATGCTGAGAGGTACTCATGCTGAGACCTACTTGTGACATACTGTCAGGTACTCATGCCATACTGAGAGGTAATCATGACGTATACTGCCAGGTACTCATGCCATACTGAGAGGTAATCATGACGTATACTGCCAGGTACTCATGACATACTGAGAGATATTCATGATATATACTGAGAGTTACTCATGACATACTGACAGGTACTCATACTGAGATGTACGCGTGATGTACTGAGAGGTACTCATAACATACTGCCAGGTACTCATGACATGACATATACTGAGAGGTAATCACGATATACAATGAGAGGTACTCATGCCATATACCGAGAGGCGCTCATGACATACTGCCAGGTACTCATGACCCTTGAGGGGTACCCATATGTACCGAGACGTACTCATGACATACTGCCAGGTGTCCACGATATATATTGAGACGTACTCATGACATACTGCCAGGTACCCATGACATACTGAGAAGTACTCATGACATAATGACGGATACTCATGATACAAGACGCTGTTCAAGGGAGACTTGTATGAACTCGTCCACAAAACTACGGATTCCGTAAACGACGGTCAGCTTCCTAAGAAGGATTACGTGAGATTTTAGGAAACCAAGATAAGATTTGTGATGTCACACAGGCGCCTAACCTAACCACGCAATTAATGACCAAGTAGAGAGCAGACTAAGAGACACGTATTTATAGACGACTCCAGCCCTTTATGTGGGCCATTAGCCTGCTCTCTGCACAGTCTTTGTTTCGAAATATTCGGAGAATCCCGTTAGCTGCAGCAGAGAAGCAAAACGCGATATATCTCGCCTGATGCTCCGCACAATATGTTAGGCTCCAAGTCCTTGCTGAAATCTCTGAAGCAAATTTACGCCTCTATAGACAACGTACGGTGATAGAGGGCACCATTCATTTTAATATTTGTGGTCAAAGTGGCTAAACGTTAGCATCAGAAATCACTTGTTTAGATAAATAACTCTGGGATTAAGGGAAGGAAAATTCAAATAAATTTGAGTTGCAGAATATTAATGATGATAGTGATAGCTAACGCTTTAAAGCGTTGTGGTAACTATATGTACCTTCAGATACAACATTTAAAAATTCAACGTCTTGTTGACACAGCATGTATATTTTCCAATCCTCAGTTTAAATAACGATTATATCCCCAAAGCAGCGTTAATTCACTGGATTTCGTAATGAAGAAGTTCTGTTCCTGTGTGCAGCATGGACTGGATGTTTATACGATGAATTACATTTAGACGAATTTCAGTCTTTGATTGGGTCAGCTGGTCGGTCACCGGTCCCTCACATCCTAGGCTCCGTGTCCAATGCGTGGCCATTCTGTGTGGGACTTGTGATTGAAGAACTGGCACAGATACCGGCTGTCTCTTCGAGCATTCTGGTTCTTACCTGTCAGTATCACTCCACATGTGCTCCATAATCGTCTTCTTCTTACGTGCTGCGCTTAATCCGAAGTGCAAGGGGGATAAACCTGGGAACCTTCTGTCACATCGACGCCCTTTCGAAAAGTGAAAGGTTGATATGGAGATGTGTGAAGGTGTACTAAGCAGAATAAGTTCTTGTTACTGGTTCAATCAATCGTGGTTTAACCTGTTAAAGCCTAGCGGTAACTTTACATACGACCAGGTTTAACATTAAAAAATTCTACGTGGTGCCCACATTGCGTTTATGTGTTTTGTACGGATCTCAGAACAAACAGCAACTTCTGCCTTATAAAACATTAAGAGACTGGTTTTTATAACCGAAGTGAAGAATGTTTACAGCGCGGTACGCACTGAGTCCTTATATAGAACAGATAGGCTTCGTCTTTAAAGGTTAATCTCACACTTGTGGCCAGTGGGGAGGGGGCAAAGCTCGCTGAGTGTATCAAACCAGTGCCGTTACTTTTTTTACAATAACCAGAATAGGTAACGAAGTCTGACGTAATTCCATGAAAATAGTCGAAGAATACGCGCATTGTAATCTGTTTCATCTTGGTTTCCATGCAGAGCACACAGCTAACAAGCTTATGTAACTTTGTTGGAAGTTAGCGGTAAGTCTGGGTAAAACAATTTAGGGTGTTTGGGCAAAACTTATTTCGATACAAAACACTTGTTAGAACTCCCAGGCGTCCTCATATGCTGCACTTCTCGAGACGGAGCACGAGCTAATGTCATAAATCCAAGTACAAGAACTTCATTACAACGGTGGGTCCACTGTTAATTGTATTTACGAGTGTTTATGTCTGGCCCACTACGTAATGGAAATGAATGTGTGAAAAACTAAGGCAATGAGAATATCCAGGCAACCATCCCCCACTACAGATTATGACAGATCAAAAACAACCCGATAATGTGGAATATTTTCACTATTTGGGTAGCATAATAACAAGTGATACAATATGTAAGGTGAAATTAAATCCAGTGTTGACATGGGAAAAGCAGCATTTAATAAGTAGAAGGAACTTTTCACCAGCAAATTGGACTTAAATTTGAGGAAGAAACCAGTAAAGTGTTACATTTGGAACATAGCTTTGTATGGTGCTGAGACTTGGAATTCGGGAAGTAGATCAGAAATACCTGGGAAGTATTTTAATGTGGTGCTGGAGAAGGATGGAGATCAGCTGCACGGATCGCATGAGAAACGAAGAAGTATTGTGTAGAGTCAAGGAGAGAGGAATATCCAACAAACAATAAGAAGAAGAAAGGCTAACTGGATTGGTCACATCTTGCGTAGGAACTGCCGTCTAAAACACGTTATTGAAGGAAAGATAGAGGGAAGGATAGAAGTGACGGGAAGACAAGGAAGAAGACGTACGCAACTAGTGGACGACGTTAAGGAAACGAGAGGACACTGAAAACTGAAAAGCGAAGCACTAGATCGCACCCTGTGGAGAACTCGATTTGGAAGAGGCTACGGACCTGCCGTAAGACAGACTACAGGGCGATGATATGTCTGGACAGGATCGTGATAAGGAGTGAAAACCCTATGCCACTATAAAGGGCCCCGAAAAGGCTGGTTGTCTTTCAGATTCCATGTGTGAAGTGTTTTGTATGCAAATTGCGTTTTATTACCACCGTCGGTTCAGTACTACGTGTAGATACGCCATCAAACTTACTTTTGCCTTGTGCTCGGAAATATCTTCAACTGACGTTGCCTGTTAGGTCCTGAAATATTCACGGCTTCTATAAAGGAACATAAAGTTGTTGTTAGTGTTGAGAGAAAGTAACTGCACGCAAGCTATCTAGCGCTGAAGCCGTGGCTGCTGTGTTCTGTCATCTTCCATCACACATAGCTTAGGCCGGTAGTAGCAATTAGCAACAGAACTAAGATGTTTAAAGAAATGAGGAGAAAATTCCACGATTCATTGATGATTTCCATATGTTGAAAACTGAATAAAACTTTATATATGAACATTCACAGGCTAATGCACGCCATTACTCTCATCCCTTCACTTGGATCTCGTGATTTTAAGCTGCCAGGAGGCACCGAAGTATAACAAATTTTGGTTAATTTATTTAACTACAAAATATACTCATTCGATTTATAAATGGAAAACGTACCAGACAGAGAACGTTCGGTGTCTGACTGATATGTCTATCCGACGTCTGTGTCAGTATTTACATTAGTTGCTATTAATTCAACCAATAATCCGTCAGATCACCGTGTGAATCTGTCAGTAATCTCATTACTTGTTTTTATGTACACTAACTCGATCAGTAAATGGATCACTATTCATATGACATTTCACGAGCAGCAGCAGCAGTTTATGAAAGGCTCTGTCTCTCTCCAGTGGCTCTGTTTTAGTCCCGTCTGTTGATTCTGCACCTGCCAGCAGTGTAAGTGTCTATACTGAATTTACAGCTGCCATGTTAACGAGATTATAAGGTTGAAGAGGAAAACCCCAACGTCATTTCTGAGCATCGAACTCGAACCGTGAGCATCTAACAACTGAATTTGTGACATAGGGCAAGTTGTATAATTTTTGTGACGTCTGACGACCGGAAGGGCGTGTTAAAGATGAAAAATATACTCACTATTCTCACATTTCAATTGTGGGCAGGGAAGGCGTGATATTAAGTACTGTAAAACAAGAGGGAAAAGCAATGTCATCAACAGCGTTAACCAATGATATGTCGTGATGTGGGGTACAGCGGTTTGCCATTATTCGAACAGTATGGTACAGAAAGTGAGGAGAGTGTGACACAGCGCTTTGCAGCGGTGGATCCAATATGTTTAAACGCAAAGCCTGGAACGTGGCAAATTTGCCATCAGCTATTTATGGATTCAAAAAAAATACACTTATGTGATTTGTTGGAATCTATATATAGTGAAGTACTGCGTGATACAAGGAAGATGCAAAATATTAAGAATGCCGTAAGCTGCTAACAAATTTTGTTATGCATATCCGTTGTGACAGGTTATGTAAAAGGAAAGCAAATCACAACTCAAATTTGGTATATATTTAATGTCAGGCCTATTACATGTTTCGACCTTAGGAGGCTAGGATCAGGTATTTGTATTTATAAGAATATTTCGAAAAAATTTTAATAAAGGTATTAAAAACCTGTTTTAAATTTCACACATGTCTGTAAAAGGATGGGATATTAATCTTACCCATGAATTTGGTCGTGCTGTATACAATTTTATAAATATTTTTGTAGATACTAGTAGCTGATAATGGTATTGAAAGGCCGAAACATACAGCAATCTGACATTAAATAACTGCCAAAATGAGTTATGATTGAAGTTCCTTGTTCTTTTCTTTTATATATCCGCCAACCTCATTCGCTTCAGCAGTTCCCCCAGCATCTTCTACTGCCTACAGAAATTTTAAGGACAGTTCGAGTCCTTCTGTTAAGTCATTTTAGGGCGTTCGTTGGAAGTATTTCATTTTGTCGCTGTTTTTCTGTTTGTGCTTGTTAAATATAGACAAGTTCCACGAGTGCATTATTACTGAAGGAACTCTGAAGAGTGATGTAGCCTGTAACTAATGGTAGATAGATGTGACAAGAATTGGTGCCATGACAGGCCCTTATGTCACTGAGAGGTACGCTGCTGCTCCACAGACATTACGACGCGAGTTCCAAAGAACGTGTTACCAAGCAACGAGGCAATCGTCTAGCTTTCAGACGCGTGAAGACGACGGCTAAACAGACAGAGTACACAATGCTGCCTTCTGAGAACGGAGTGAGGGTCGCTTGGTTGGTTTCTTCCCTGTCTGCCAAAGAAGTGAACAAATTATGAGGATGTGGCCGTATGGTTTAAGGCACAGGTCTGCTGCCGCTCGACTGCCGGGACTGCGGTTTCGAATTCCGCTGAGGGCATAGATGCATGTTTTTTGTTTGTTATGTGTTTTGTAAGTAGCATCCTCTCCGACAAGCTGATCACTCGTCCAGAGGGGCCCTACCGCGTGTATGTGTCTAATTGTGTGTGGTCTAGAAACCTCAATAATGAGGCGGCCTAGGATCGAGTTGGGCTGTGGCACCACAGAAAAAGAAATCTGTCTGGCTTCCTGCATATTTAATTCATGAAACCACGTGGCCTGTCTGAATAATCTGACGTTGGAGCCCCAAACAAAAATAACGAAAAAGAAATTTAATTTTCGTCCAACTCATCTTATGCAAACTGCTATTTACGTGATGTTCAGGTAAAAATGTTTCGCATTTCTCAACACAGGATCATGGTAAGTAACTAGACAGGTAGCATTAATACATGATTTACTAAAGCATGTGCTTTCTAATAAATACGTTTTTGTTAAGGTGTAATGTTAACGAAGTGAAGAGGAAAATGAATTCACGCTGTGTAGCGTTTCTACTGTTACGGGAGTTTACAGCAAGAGATTTGAATATGAAGTAAACTGATATCAGTAACAAGGATGGAGGAAATGCCGCAAACAAAACAACTTGAAGAGGTCTTTATATTTTAGATTTGTTGTTCCCGCTTCATGGCCGTTCTCATTGTCGATTTCTTTATAAACATCGACTGGAATTGTGAAACATCAGTCACAGTTGCGAAGAATGGGTGTCGTGTTTCTTACACACAGTGCTTACAATTTATAGGGCCCATAAGATGCATTGCGTCACTTATTCAATTAATATGTTTATTTGTGATTTATTTAACGACGCCTTCACTGTCTCACACTTTGGGATCGGGACGGACTTGAAATTACCTACCCGTTTTCCGTCATTGTTCTCATTGTTAAAATCTTCTCATTCTGGGCAGGCAGATTTCCACTAAAATTGTCTCTGTTTGCTACGCTGCTGCCATGGTTGGTCACATGTTGCGAGCTCTCGAATTTCTAGGGTATGGAAAAGCTTAATGTTTTCAGGCTCCTCCATATTAGCTACTAGGCAAACAGCTATGGGACTCATGACATATGAGGAACAGGCTTTTCTCGAAGGACGGTAGTCCCGAAGTTCGTGAACCACGGCTTCTGGATTTCGACGTTTCGTGATTGCGTCTGACGAAATGGGATGAGACACGTGGCTGGCAGGTTGGCTTCCCCCAGTATGCTTCAATTGCGCATATCACTGTCAGCTCAGTGAATCTATCTCTTTCATTAAGTGACGTTGATATTTGTCGTGCTTTGTGTTCTCCTTCAGTCAATTAATGTACGTTGTGCTTCCAAAGTGTATGAATTTTATTAAAAGTAAACCTTAATATTTTATTATTTTTATCTTATTCACACCGTGAATACTATTGTAATTAATACATTAACCAACCTAAGAGCTTAACAAAATACATTTAGAAGCATAAAACTCCTATAAACTCCTACGTGTTTCGGCAACGAGGTGCCATCATCAGGGAGTAACTCTGACAAAGTAGTATAAGGCCAGCACGCTTAACTATTTGTTAACTAACCTTGTTAAGCGTGCTGGCCTTGTAGAACTTTGTCAGAGTAACTCCCTGATGATGGCACCTCGTTGCCGAAACATGTAGGAGTTTAAACGAGTTTTTGCTTCTAAACGTATTTTATTAAGTGCATATGTTGGCTAATGTATTAACTTAATGTTTTATGTTTTTGAGGTTATTTTATGATTTAACTATTAGAATTTCCTAAGTACTCGGAACCAAATAGGCTTTCGCACTGCAAATGGAATGCGATATTTGTTTTTCCGACTTTCCTGACAGTTTTATCAGTGCCAATTAATTACGAACATCGAGAGTGCTGTGTACGCGGGTTTGCCGCTCTGTACCACTCTACCACTGCTTTCTCTTCATATTTAATTCATCTGCCATTGATGCTGTGTAACCGTAGCCATTGACAGCGTCGTTAAATAAATCGCTTCTTTCTCTGTGTCAGTCACGTATTAGAGGACCATAAATATTTTTAGTAATGAACTGTCACTTCACTGCCTATCTCTCTGTCTCTCCTTCCTTCATTCACACTCTCCACACAATCTTCAGTTTACGTAACTCTTGTATCCAAAAACAGTACGACCCAGTTAAGGCGACATCGGTTTGTACGACACCTCGCTTATAGCGTTACATATTCTATGGTACCAATTAATTCGTAACTCTTAAACATAACATTATATTCCTCGGTTATAAGGACACTCTTTATATTTTGTATCTTTAACACAAAATATTCAGTCTCTTTCCTGAAGTTATAACCGAGTTTGGCTCTATTAGTTTCTCGAATTGATACTGAAATGGCTCCGGCTTAAAATCACTTAGTTCACTATAACATTAAGCATAGCTTCGTCTGTAACTGTGCCGTCCTTCCGCATTCTCCTCACCTCTTGGTTCAGCGACTTTCAGACATCGAAACGGACCCCCCCCTATCAACGATCAGGAATCCAATAACTAGCAAGCCCTTCCAAAAACAAATGACGAGAAGGGGCCCCCCCCCCCCCCACCCATCCAGATTCCCTTGCGGTTTGTTCCCCAATTTGTTGATGCAACGAACCTAAGGAACTGATACATCTGTGCCCTGTACACTGCTTTCTCGTGACCACGACGCGTCTACATCTTGTCCCCTTTCACTGCTGTCTCACGTTCGCAGTCATAAGACATATACAGTCAGGTGTATTTAGGTGCACATTTAGTCTAAAGGCTTCTCCTGTCTCCGGCCAGTAGACTCCAATAACCTCTGGCAACACTTGGTACCTTTATGTCACTGTCATCTTCAAAAGAGAAGAATAATCAGAATGAGCTGTATTTGAAGTTCTTACATAATTCACTATAAAGTTAATTTATTTTTGGATGTGACCGGTGGGTGGCTTGCTAGATAGGTGCTTATGTTTTAGTGAAAAGAGTTGCTCCAATCTCAAGGAGGCAGCAAGTTGAATATGTAACAAAAATTCTACCTGCTAATTAAACCGTTAGCGTTAGGGAGATACTTGACAGTAAATTTGTTTCAGTTAGGAAGAAAATCTTACCGAAATAGTAAATGAGCGGTACAGTAGTGCTTTAGCCTTCTGTTTGAGTGAAATTTCTTCCTAGTTTCGGCTATTCTTATCTAACGGTAGCGGTGTTGTGATTTTTCCCCTGGTCTTCTCCGGGTAAAACCTTTTACAACCTAGTGTTTAGTGCACGTATCGTTGGGTTTAACACTGTCCGTACCGTGCAGCGCGTATTTTACAGCAGTATATGCTAACACTGTCCGTACCGTGTAGTGCGTATATGACAACAGTATATGCTAACACTGTCCGTACTGTGTAGTGCGTATATTGCAACAGTATATTGCTAACACTGTCCGTACCGTGTAGTGCGTATATTACAACAGTATATGCTAACACTGTCCGTACCGTGTAGTGCGTATATTACAACAGTGTATGCTAACACTGTCCGTACTGTGTAGTGCGTATATTGCAACAGTATATGCTAACACTGTCCGTACCGTGTAGTGCGTATATTACAACAGTATATGCTAACACTGTCCGTACCGTGTAGTGCGTATATTAGAACAGTGTATGCTAACACTGTCCGTACTGTGTAGTGCGTATATTACAAGAGTATATGCTGACACTGTCCGTACCGTGTAGTGCGTATATTACAACAGTATATGCTGACACTCTCCGTACCGTGTAGTGCGTATATTGCAACAGTATATGCTAACACTCTCCGTACCGTGTAGTGCGTATATTACAACAGTATATGCTGACACTGTCCGTACCGTGTAGTGCGTATATTACAACAGTATATGCTAACACTGTCCGTACCGTGTAGTGCGTATATTACAACAGTGTATGCTAACACTGTCCGTACTGTGTAGTGCGTATATGACAACAGTATATGCTGACACTGTCCGTACCGTGTAGTGCGTATATTGCAACAGTATATGCTAGCACCAAATCATACACAATATTAAGACACAATATGCAGTGGCTTTGCGTACACGCCAACATGTTTCGGTACACTATTACACCGTCTTCGGGGGGGGGGGGGGGCCCGGCGGCATGTTTAACACATAAAACACATAAGACGAGTTGTTAAAATGTTAGCAACTGGGTTTTGTGTTTTAAGCGTTAAATGGGTCTCACCCCCGCCTGAAAATATTGTGTTAGTGTCGGTGTTTATGTAATGTGATCGCATGTTGTGTTTTAATATTGCGTACGATACGGTGTTAATGCGTACTGTTGTAAGGTACCGTTGGGTTTAACACGAAGAACTTCACACTACACACACACACACACACACACACACACACACACACACACACACAGTGTTGTGGTATGTTCAGTATAACCATTTCTAGTTCATACGGACAGGTTCAACACAACACCTTGTTTTACAGGTTTTGTTATTAGCACTAGAGGTTTCGGGTTCGCGAAGCGTCCATCATCAGGTGAAATTCAACTTTTTAGGAAAAAGTTTAAAGGCGGAGGCCACCCCTCCTTACATTAAGATAAGATTATATTACAATAATTTTTTTAAATATGTATGCTGTTCTTTTACCATGAACAACTCTTATTCTGCTATGCAGCATCGATCGATTTTCTTATGGAAGTATACTGGGGTCTTTGTGAATTACGAATTGAATACTGATATCACATGTAGACTGATTTAAGATTTCAAATGGTTAACACGCGGCAGCAGCTTACTGAACTGGGCATGAGAGAGACTTCTGCTGCTGCTTTGCTTCACACTCCATCTTCACAGGCCCTCCAACAGACATAATCTGGTGATCGCACACCCATCGATCAACTTACCGCATGGAAGTAGACGAACGCAGTGACACCCGACAACATCACACGCCAAAAGTTAATCTAGTGAACAGAGGCTCCCTTTGTCCGTCTCAAGCTTCCTTCCTGTTCCCTGAAACTTTGAAACAGACACTAACCGAACGATTTTCGCTGAAGTTAGTGTAAGAAGCATGAATGCTGGATAATTCTGTATCTTTCAGTATCGGTGTGCCTGTGGTACTGGGGAAGTGGGAACAACGCCTAACGCCGTTCATTATAGATTTTTGAAGGTCGGTATGGCAGTACGCCTGTGAAAAGTGTAAGGGAAAGGTGTCTGGACCTCGGCACGCTACGAAGGCGTATGGGAGATAGGAGTTTGGCTCCTCCCATTCTTAACTTTGGTCCCAGATGGAAGTGAGTGATTAGTTTCACGCTGGGGCCGTTTTAGTATATGCAAAGGTTCACGTTAAACTGGATGAATTCTTTAGGAAAATGTAAATTAGAAACATGGCAGCAAGAAGTATTTTAAATTTATGATTGTTAATTTTATATTGCTCATGCGGTGCGTATTCTTACAGTTAATACATCAATCAAGAAATTCACTTACTAAAATACGATTCATGACAAGTGTTAAACTCCTACATGTTTGGGCAACGGGGTGACATCTTCAGGGAGTTCTATAATAAACGTATAGAAGCCCGTCGCTTTGATTTAGGTACGACATTGCCCGTGTTGTAATGTTTAAAATGTTACAACTCTTAAATTACAAAAAAAGCTGCTAAGAATAAAAATTACAATATTGTGATACCAAATTATATGGTAATGAGCAGTTGTAGATTAAGTCCAGAGTTGTTTACGTTCTGCACGGAGTGTACATACAAACATCTGCGTCCTTCTTGTGTGATCGGACGGGATCTCGCCCAGGTGGAGCGTCTGGCGCGCCGCGCGGCCCCCCCCCCCCCCGGCAGTATGATCATCACACACTACATTGGACGAGATCCCGTCCGATCCCCTAAGATCGAGACAGATGTTTGTATGCGTATTCCATACAGATTACAAACAACTATGGACTTATACCTGGAACTGCTCGTTACCGTATCATTATAATATCACAATATTGCAATTTTTATGCTTATCAGATTTTTATATATTTTAGAATTTTAGCACTGTAAACATTCCAGTATGGGCAGTGTAATACCTAGATAAAAGTACTGGGCTGGTATTCCGTTGTTCTAAAACTTACTGAGGTTGGCACTGCGGTGCCGAAACATGTAGGAGTTTAATACTTGTTATGAATTGTGTTTTATTAACTGAATTCGTTAGTTTCTGTAACTGTTATTGGTATGGCAGCTACAGACACGTGTACGAGTGTTGTAGAACACGTTTACGTCTTACTGCGTAGCGGCTTGACTGTAAAAATATAGAAGTGAAATAAAGTAACCTCAGTTATGTGTCAGTCGTTGTGTCACACTCAGTGAAAACTCTGGGTTAGAAATTATAAGGCTTTTGGGAAATCACAGTAAAACTTACTTTTCTGGTGGCTGTCTGTCAACTTCTTATGCCTCGGCACTCTTTTAAGACGCACAACGATAAGCAGGTGCGTGCGGTAGCCGTCTACGCAGTATGTCTCAGCGTGTCACAGCCTCTTCACTTCAGTCGTGTCTCTGCGTATGTAACGCAGAATGTGTATTGAATTTAAATTTCACGTGGCCTGCTTTTGTTAATAAACCTTGTCCATGACTCATGAGGTCTCTAAATCCAGTTAACACTTGTTGCAGTGTGCGGTGATTGCCAACTTAGAAACACTTATGCTTAAGGTTATGGTGATTATTATAGTGCTGTGGATTAGTCTAGATGCTGAATGTGATGCAGTGTCTGTCGCGTTTATAATAAAGCAAACTTCCATGTTTGCAAGATACGGTTTTTGTTACGAGTTTATATTATTCACTTCTGAATCATACTCTTTATAGGAAAGAACTGTGAATACAAATAAAATTAAACAGGAAATGCGCGATGTTCTGGGATATTACGCAGCATCGAGTGGTAATCCTTTACCGACGTTTCGGGACAGCCTATAAATCCCATCTTCGAGGGTCAAGAATTCTACACGTATGGATTTCTTGACCATTGAAGATGGGAACCATAGATTCTTCCGAAACGTCGGTAAAGGGTTACCCATCGACGCTGAATAATATCCCAGAAGAGCTCAGATCTCATCAATGTTGCGACGGAAACCAACATCCCAAAATTAAACATAGTTTTATTGAGAATATCTGAAACTGTGCAGATTGTTCGTACTTGTAATCACTACGGGTCTTTGTGCGTGCCCCAGGATTTAGAAAGGGAATTTAACAGGGTAGTTTGATATTTTATTAAATCGCTTTTCTTAGCAGCAAAACTCCTTACATAGACTGGGCAGCAGCCATTTTTTTGGATGTTCTTCCATACGGACGTCTTTCTGCAGAAGTAATAGAAACTTTCGGAAGTGGAATTAATATATGCAAAGTAAAAATATTTCGCTGAATTTTTACGTGTGAGAACAGTTGAGAAAAGGCTGTTCTGAAATTACACACCTGTTTTAAATCCGCCACTGCAGAGTCATAGATCCCCAACACAACGGGACAAACACGCGTTGCCCTTCTAATGGATCAAGTGGCTCCTAATGTTCTCTGTATATAGCTACAACACAGAATCTCGGTAAATCCCTGCACTCCGCTGTTGCTACCAGGAATGCAATAAAGCGAATTCCAACAGTACGCCGCAAGGCTGCCAACTAGTGTTACTCTGTCGGACCAAAATCGAATGTATCTTGTAGAAGTCATGGACTGCCGGTAACCTGCACCTGTGTAACACAGGGACATAGGCTAATAGAGTTAGTGCTGGAAAAAAGAACTATTGATTGAAAAACACCGAATTAAGGTCTTTCAGGGATGAAATTAAGCAAATAATTTCGGTTCTATGGAGCAACATTATTCGATTTATGTGTAATTATAAGTCCTGAGTCTTAGGCATTTATAAATTTAGATTACGTCTTGAATCTATATGAGTATAACGAATTTACCTTTTTTATTAGTGAAAACACGGTGTTAATTTTCCAAGGTTATCCGTTATTGGAAGTGTTACACTCCACAGGTATGCGAAAAGTGTAGGTTAGGTATCCATATATGTTAAACAAATCGAAGAATGTTTTAAAGAATATTAGTTGAATATGTTAAGTTGTGATGTATAAGACTTTTGCGTAATTACTCAGTTAAAAAACAGGATCAAGTTCCATTTGGGGTAAATTAATATTAGGATCAGTATAAACGGACACTAAATTCATCGACAAAGCCTAGTGTGTAGCCCGGAGGATCAGCCTACACCGAAATTTGTTACGCGGTAATTTGGGAGACTAATCGTGCCGGCTCAGATATGAACGAACATCTACGACCTACACATTCTGCATGAATTCTGTACCTTTGTGGCAAATAACATTTAAAGTAAAATTAAATTAACCCATCTACTCAAAGGCAACAACATTTGGTTTCGTATGGTGCTGAAATTTGGACACTTAGTAAAGTAGATCTGAAGTACTTGAAGAGTTTTGAAATCCAATGCTGGAGAAGGATGGGGAAGATCAGTTCGACGGATCGTATGAAAGATAAAGAAGTATCATGTAGAGTAAAGGAGGAGGGCAATATCTTACATAGAATGAAAGGAAGGAAGGGATGAAGGAAGGAAGGAAGGAAGGAAGGAAGGAAGGAAGGAAGGAAGGAAGGAAGGAAGGAAGGAGGGAAGGCTAAGTGGATTAGTCACATCGTGCGCAGGAACTGCCTTCTAAACCACGTTATCGAAGGAAAAATAGAGGAAAGGCTAGAAGTGACGGGAAGACGAGGCAGAAGATGTAAGCTGCTGCTGGATGACCTTAAGGAAACGATAGTGGAAGTCGAAAGAGAAAGCTCTAATCGCACTGTTTGGAGAACTCACTTTGGAAGGGACCATGGACCAGTCGTAAGAGAGGCTATGTGATGATTATGATGATGATGATGATGATGATGATGATGATATAAAATTCTAATCCTGATGGACAAATCCGAAAGAAAACGAAACTCATCCGACAGTTTTCACTGCAGAAGCCAAACAAATTTATTTGTTGAACTGAGCAAGGCAGAGGTACGTTCTCATAAGTTTCATTACCCCTATTGCTGGGAATAATTTTCGACCTGGCACTCTGTGGCTGTCGGAACACTGACGGGGATTGAAGCCACTTTAAGTGAAATTACCTAACAGCAAAGTTATTCTAGCCCGCATAAAGATGCCTTTACACGCTGAATTCCCTCATTCTCCCTATTTGATCTTCCACAAGCTCAGCTCTGTACGTGCTGTCGTGGCGAAGATGGCAAAAGCTACAACCGCCCCGAAATGTCGCGTAATGTAAGTCGAAAAGCGGTGCAGCTGACACGCGTACTTTTAAGGACCTAACAGAGGCGTATAGTGAAAGAGTTATTTAATTTCTTAATGTAATCATATTTAGAGACGCTTTGGCTATAGAATTACCCAAGGATGGTATAGACTTTATTTCGCAAACAACTAATACATTTTGGGGACATTTTTAGCTACGGATATTTTGTGGATTTTTTGGCATTGTGGTTCGTCGAGGAGTTTTCATACTAACACCTGTTCACAGCAAGTCCACCCTATCCCAAGACATGTGAGGGCGGATTAAGAAATTATTGAACACAAAATTCAATACGGAATAAGAAGACAGTGCAAAAAGCAGCCAAAGAACAAGTCTCATGGGCTGCGTTTTTAATGAGGATCCTACAGTCCCAGGCATACGAAGAAAGCAGAAGGTGGCCCATCAACAGCACTTGCTCTCTCCATATATCAGGCTTAAGTTTCCATCTTTTGAACCCCAATCGGCATTGAAAATTTTTTATGAATCACCGAAACAGAGTGGTGAAGCTGAAATATGCTAAACTTTTAAAGCGACAGTGGTAGATAAATGAAGTCCTGAGTATGGAGCATTGGTGAAAAGATACTGATATGCGAAACTGAAATACTCGAAGATAAACCTATCCCAGCTGTCACATTCTCCGCTACGAATCTTATAGATGTTGGCTTGTGACCGAACCTGGGACTCTTTTATGAGGGTTTGGAGATTAAATGCCTAAGCCATAGCACGGCTGTATAACCGACACAAGGATATGCTGGCGGAAAAAGGATTTGATATATATGTCAACTATTTAGACCTGGAAATTCCTCGGAGACCGAATTGCATGTTTATATGTACATTGTTCAACAGAAGTATGAGTGTGAGAATGTGCTGTGTTAGTGAGTAGTGTTTATGTGTGCACGTAGAGCAGATTTTGTTCCATTTTGACTATGTAACAATCTGTTTTGCTCTCTCCTGTGACGTCGGCCGCTGAAGCCTGACTGTTAACACAACGACGAATGACGCGCCTGCAGATATTTGTTTAGACTAAAAGCCACTAAAATATGTGAGAGAAGTTGCCCCTTCTACTAGGCATTTGTGTACAGACAGAGTAAATTTTCCTTGCTCGCGAATTCACTGTATTTCCGAATTGCTTTATCGGCGTTAGTTACCACTTTTAATGTAGGGCCCGTCTATGACTTCAGCAAAGAAGGTCCTCTGCCATGGAGGTATATAGATGAAATGCTGAACAAAATCAGAGGTGAAGAACAAAGAAACGGAGAGGAAATTTCAAGAAAGAAATTTTACGAATTAAATTACAGGTCGACCTTTTTTTTTTTCCAGAGGAACTTGTACCTTTGTTAGCTATATCAGCATTTACACAAGAGTAACCTGTTGACCCAAGACACAGGTCGTTCCTTACAGCCGAAGTTACATCAAATTTAGACTTAAGTGTAAATATTTGTGAAAGTTGCTGACATGTTTTGAGCGAAAGGTGTAAAAATCTGTATTAATTACTGTGTGCACATTACGAAGATATAGATTAAGCAGTTTTTAAATGCTGAAATATTGTTTTATGAAGCTTCATCAATCTGCATCATGACGCTTCCAAGCGTCTCCTCCATTTGCGCTGCAAGTCTGTCCCATCAATACTTCATATTTTAGATACACTCATTGCAAAACTGAGAGCGAGTATTTCTTAAGACTACTCCAAAATATTGTTTTCACGTAGTCTACAGTTGGAAGTGAAGCGTGGACTGTGGTAAAGAGTTACAAGAGGCGAATTGAATGTGTAAACGCAGGGTTGCTTATGACATTATTAAGGGCTACTACTACTAGGAGAAATTACAAAATGGGGAAATAAATTTGGGCTGAAAGCAGAAATTCAAATATTTGGGAACAATCCTAAAAATAAAAATTGCATTCACGAAGAAATTAAGACCAGACTGATCTCAGGGAACATTTGCTCTCATTTGGTCCACAATCTTTTGTATCCAGTTGGTATCCCAAAATATAAAGATTAAGGCATATGGAAATCTAATTTTGCCTGTTGTCTTGTATGGGTGTGGAACCTGGTCTCTCACATTGAGGGAGGAATATAGGCTAAGGCCGTTCGAGAATAGGGCGCTGAGGAAGATATTTGGGCCTAAGAGGCACGAGGTAATAGAGGAGTGGAAAAGACTACATAAGGAGGAGGTGTACGATTTGCACTTCTCACCAAATATTATTCGGATGATTAAATCAAGGAGAATGAGATGGCAGGGGCGTATGGCACATATGGAGGAAAGGAGAGGTGCCTACAGGGTTTTGGTGGGGAGACCTGAAGGAAAGAGCCCACTTGGATGACTTAGCTGTAGATGGTAGAATAATATCAAAATGGGTCGTCATGAAATTAAAAGGGGGCGTAGACTTGATTGGTATGAATCAGGAAAGGAGCAGGTCGCTGAGTCTTCTGAATGCGGCAATGAACCTTCGGGTTCCAAAAAATGCAGGAACTTGTTGACTAGCTATTGCATGTACTAGATTTTGAAGAATGATGCTGCTGCATGGAGTTATGTACTTAGTTAATAAGATTGGGAACTGAAAAATAGCTGGTGATATAAAATAAGCCTGTTAATTTGGAGAAAGTATGTACACAGATTCTAAGAATCCCAAGAACGAAACACGTGGTCATGCAGGAAGATGAGACACAGAGGTACGAGTAGAAGGTCATTAGAATTTAAAAATGTGTAAATGTCGGGAATGTCGTAGTTGTATCATGTCATTTGGTAGGGAAAGTACCTCAGGCCTTAAGGGGAGAAATCCCTTGCTGTGTCATCGCAGGTGAGGTGAGAACTGACATTGGGCCTTGGCTCTCATCTCGAATAGCCCCACCATAGCAAAACACCCTGTGTCACAATCACGCAAACAAACGAAGAAAATACTACTTTACATATAATTTCATGAGCTAAAATGACTATAATTTTGTACCTGAAAAGAAACACGCGATTTCTGAATCATTATTTTTTATAATCTTTCACAAATGTCCTTTCATTAAACTGTTTCCGTGTTCTGATTTTGAAACTGCCTTGGCGGATTCGCATGTAGCGTCCATATCAAAATCCGCTTCTTGTGGCTCTGCACTGTTGTGTAATTAACATACACTTTCTTGCTTTACATCACAGCAGTGCGCTGTTGTGACAAACTGAATATACGTCACACACTGTGATAAACCTAAGTGTGAGCGGTTTCGCATCTCAAAGCGCCGCGGCTCATTCATTCGCTCTGCACGACGCTATCTCACGACATTTCCAATTTATTTACCACAGGACATCATTACTCATAACTAAGAAATCGATACGTGTGATTGTATGTTAAATCAAAAGCGTGGCTCATCAAAGGTTGTTTTGATGTTTTTATGCCACATCTGCTGGAAATTACCTTCCTATTGATGAAGATGTAAGACAAAGTATTTCGAAGTTACTAAGTCGGGAACATTAAGCTGTTCGTACCCCCGGGCGCCTAGGGCAGTAATAACGTCGTGTGGGCCTTCTCATTACTAAAACATTGTTAACGTGGGCGTAAAGCAGGGTGTGATATTCTTCAGGTTTATTATGCGCTTTAAGCAAGAAGAACATGTGACGAAAATGTTAAGGCAAGCCATATTGTCCTGCTGAAATTTAATGATTATTGTGTTCAATGTTCCCTCTAAGCTGCGCAGGTGTGGGCCGCGCAGTAACTAAAATGCTCCCGCGCAAACTGAATTGTTGCCGTGAAGCTGGAATTTTTCAACTTTCATTGTAAATATTCTTATTATACATATTAAAAGAACTTTTAAAGTGCCGCGCAGTTGTCAGGTCGTGTAAAAATTTTCTGTTCAGAGAAGCAGCAGATCCGCGCAGCTGTAAAAATATTAGAGGGAACGTTGATTTTGTATCATTATTATTGCTACTAATGCCACTATTAATACTACCGCAACCATCACTGCCGCTGCTGCTGCTGCTAGTACTGCTACTACTGCTACTACAACTGCTGCTACTACTACTGCTACTATTACTTCTGCTACTACTACTGCTACTACTACTACTAAAATCACCACCACCACCACCATTACGGCTAGTAGTACACACTGACATTCAGTTGGACTTATCCATTGTCTATTTGAAGTACATTCTGAAACACTACACTCCAGAGACTGTCCCTTTCGTGCTCGTCTAAACACCATGCATTAAGCAACACTGCTGGGTTCATTAGACAAAGAACATCTTCATTAGCAGGCCCTTCAAGGTCTCCGCCAACTGTTCTCTTGGCCGCGCCGTTCCTCAGGCGTTGGTGGACGGAAATTGACCGACAAGGCCCGAGTTCGGTTCCACGGCAGATTATGTGGGAATTGTGGTGTAGAAATTAGCATTGAGGGTGACTTATCTTTGAGCACCTAGATGTTCTTCTGACAATTGTCATTCCAGTATTGCTTCTTATTCACAGACGTATCATCCGGGGGATGGACAGTGTTGAAATTAGAGTCCGTTTTTCATGAGTCATTCTGACCCCAACAAAAATAATAAATCTAAACGAGGCTTTACTACTTTTATGTTCCTTTATTCTAAACGTAATCGTCTGCCGATTTATCCCATATAGCGATTTTTGCACTTATATAGAGTATTACAGGTGCAGATTAATTTTAGATTAGCTTCCCCTCGTTTGCCTAAAAGAACAGACATATTTTGATTCCCTTTTAGCTAGGGACGACAGTAGAATAAGTTTCCGGAACGTAGTGTTTTATTCATGGTTGTACTTTGATCAGACAATAAGAAGAATAGGGTTAGAGTGCCAGAGTAGCAGGAGGATTCGTATGTCCGCCATTGCTTTAACCCCCGAAATCCACAGATTTCGTACTGCATACACAATAGGATGTAGAAAAAAATATCACATGTCAGAGCTAACAAATCCTTCTTAAAACTGAACAAATTGAAATAATCTAGGGATACAGGAACAAACCAAAATTACATTAATAAATATTTTAGAGCAGACTTGTTTCTGAGACTTAAATTAGGAACCTCTAAATTTAGACCTGCAAGATAGTAAAGTTATTACAAGTCAGATTAAAAAGTGGTCTTACAAACAGTGAAGGGACAGGCGGTGGCGCAGTTGGTTGAGGCACTGCGCTACAAGTACGAAGGTCGCGGGTTCGATTCTCGATTCGGTCACCTTTATGTCATTGATCTAATCCTTCCGGCCGCACTATGGTCCTGGGGTCGACTTAGCCTCTAACAGAAATGAGTACCAGAAATATTTCCTGGGGGGGGGGGAAGGTGGTCGGTGCTTAAGGCCGACAATCTTACAGCATTCATGTCCCTGTCGTTTTGAAATCTGGGAGCTTCAAAATTCTAAAGCCCTCAGAGTCTGTCCAGGTCTGCAAAGGGGTTGATTTACCTTTTTTACATGATGGTGATTATAAAGATTTAGAACTGTATGACGATACGAATATAAAGGTGTCAGTTAAGATGACTTAATTTTCGCGTCTCCAACGATTTGTAAAGTTAAGCGATCCAAAATTCAGTAAATTTGTAACCTTAGCCAATAACCTTGTCACGGGTGTTTAGACTTATATTAAATTATCCAGTCTGTGAAACCATTAAGAATAAAATTAATTTTTATCGGAATCACAAAACCTTTCCCATATTATAAAAGAATAATAGACACACACATAACGGAATTATATAAAGCATTTTGGGTGAAACTTTGGGGAAAACCATCCTTTCTTTTCCAATTTAGCGATTACTGTACACACACAAATCCATGTCTGTTTCCGCCAGAAACTTTCGGCTCAACAGATGATGCTTTGAAGTAACAAGTTCCTGGCGTACCAACTGACTCTTCGTTGACTCCCCTAACCTCTTTAGCTTCGTGCAATACAATAGGTATCCAATATCAGAAAAAAGAGGTTCACTTCATTTTACCTCGGTCAGGTAAATTTGCATCCTCTGTACTACATTAACTTCACGTGACCACAAAATCTTTCACTGAATATTTGCTCTTTATTGGCAAGATGAAAAATTCCATAGCAACAGAGTATTGACTTTGCTAGCCGAAGTTTTTCGCCTCTTCATTTAGATTTACCCGTAGTTCTGAGGGCATGAAGTCTGTGATTAAGTCAGCCTCTATGAAACGCGTGGAAATATTTTCTAAATTCGTTGTTGGGTTGGAATTTTGCTTATGAATTTTGTAACAAATAAGTAGCCTACTGGATTCCTAAACTGTCCACTGCATGATGTGTTTGTAATGAAACCAAAGCTGTTGCTATGTAGTATCGTTGCTTCTATCACACTCGCCGCCATATATTGTATCTTCCCATTTTACACACAAGAACACAGTAATTGTAATGTATAAATTAAAATTTACCCTCCCTTTTCAAGGGCTGACAGCTGAGATATGCAGAGAAACGTTATGAAGGGATTATCTGTTCTTATGAGAGGACAGTAATCTGATTTGAACATGTAGTGTGTTTGTAGCAAATGAAAAATACAGAGAAGTTGGTGGGAAAACGTACAGGGAAAATACTGTTTTGCAGACGTCTTTAGCTGGGAGCATAATACATTTTAACGAAACTAAATGTAGGTTGTGGATGGTATTAGACTGGCTTGAGAAAGGAAGTCTCCTGTCAACAATAATGAATGGTAGGCTTATATGACAGCACTACTGTGAGATTCTCAAGAAGATGTGTTACTAACCGAGTTAGTGTTTCCTACAGTAATAATAATAATAATAATAATAATAATTGTAATTGGCCGTTAGATTTTTGAGTGCGCACATAAAGAAAAATGAAACTGAAGTGGAATATTATTAGTTTCTACTTTTTTACTGTTATGTTCATGGCGATAGTGGCATGAATTGTCAATTTTTTTATAATTAGGAATGTAGTGTTTTCGGCCCGTTTATGGAATAAACTCACACTACAACAGAGAACACACGTAGTCTTAATGCCATCCGGCGGGCAGTAATAAGGGTTAATAATAACATCACAAGCAATTTTAGTTGTGGCTATTAATATGACCCTGTTACGTGAGGGTAATATTAATGTGGATCTTACAGAAATATTGTGGCTGTGTGGCTTCAAGAGCCCTTAGCGGGCTTTTTTGAAAAATATAATCTACCTCTAGGATGGGGTTGCGGTTACTTGAGTAGTTGAGATAGCATTGACTGGTCAAAAAGAACTCTACCCTACGAAATTAGTTACTGTTCATAAAGCTGCAGGACACAGTGTACATTTATTTGCTGCTTTCCATAAACATCAGTGGGTGCTAAGACTTGGCCCCCTGGTCTTTGTGTTAACAGTCATAAAATTCAGTATCATTACGCATAACATGTTTGCATCCATTACATAAGGATATATCTGGTTTAATTCCCCAAGTCCCTACGTCTGAAGCTACCTCTAGGCTATTTGTTTTATCATATGTTTAAACAAAAATCCTTATGTTGCGTGTATTCATGTTGTTTGCTTGTTGTTTGAAATATTCGTCACAAGCGTATCACCACCAAAGTCTGACGCACCGTTATTTGTATATAAGTTTCTCCACAGCTTATTTTCAGAGGGTTTTAATGCCCCGTGTGTTGTATCTACTCGTACTTCCTCGCCACAGACGGGGCCCTTTATGTTTCGAATGTCACTGCTTCAAGCTTTTAATCTCCATACACCGAATTAAACCAGTAATTAATGTTTTTGAAGTACGTAAAAATATGTGAATTTTGGGGTAGTAGTTGTGGTTATGAGATTAATATTTTCTGGAATGTGACGCCGTGCAGTCTGGTAGACTTGTATACACATTGTGAGGGAACATTGCTTTCATCCTCAGTGATCCTCAACGTCACTGTTCCTCCCAAACTTAGGCAGCTGTCTACCAAACTGCACGGTGTTGCATCCCAGGAACTTTTAAGTTTAAAATGCATAATAACAGACAGCCCCACTTCGTCTCTTAATAATAGACAAAAGAAATATTTCGTTTACCTGTTCGTATAATATTTCCACATTTTAATATCTTTCAAAATTCCAAGAGAAAACATAGTGCAAGAAACTAAAGTAAATAAAACAAAAAGACTGCAGTTAAATTACCAGCTGTACTTCTGCAGGAGTAGAATTACCAGTAACTCTTACCCTGCATCAAGATATTCAACCACTGAAACTACACACGCAAAATTCGGTGGTATTAAATACGTTTAATACAGTTTGGAAATTTAGTTTGACTTCCATATGAAGATATAACACTTCACGAGGGTTGCAAGATTGTATGCATGTATAATGTCATTTTTGGCAATTACATTAACCAAAATGGCACCCTAAACCCACATATGAAATTTAAGAATGCGTAATGATAATGGTGGAAGGTAGAATTTTCCTTATTCACACCATGAAGAAGGCATGCAGAAGCAGTATAGCTCCACTCATTCCTAACTTCGGCACCAAATGTCTACAAGTGTTTAACTTGATGCCCCGGCTACCTTTTGAGTAGGGGGCTGGGTGGGCCTCAGAGACACTTTGGATATTGTGGAGAATGGAGAAGAGAATAACGATTTTCTTACCGGGGTTCGAACCCTGGACGATCCAGCCCGTATCCCAGCTGCAGTACCGACAACGCTACCCCGGCTCACTGAGTGAACGTACAGTGTAGAACACATGCGCCCATTCATTAGCCTACAGTTTTTCTCTTCGCTAAAATAGCTAAATTCTGGAGAGATTAAGGCGCCCTACGTCGTTAGGCCTGACGCTGTCTGCGAGATTAACAAAATCAGATAATAACGGAGATCCTAAAGGAGTTTAAAGCTTTGTAACTCGAGTTTACATTTTCCTATGAATCAGTATAATTTCTAGACAGATCTGCTGCTGCTGCTTCTGCTGCTGCCTATTTAAATTTTATATCGAGCTCCACACAGAGTTTCATGGTAATTTGTTTTCGTCCCACCCGCTTTGATGATCTAGCCAATTAAAATTCTGAAATATGCAGAACGCCATCTGTTTTACTGCGATAGAATGACGCAGTCGTGGTAACAGCCCATTGTTTATTACGCCTTTGATAGTGTCTTTGATCGTATACGAAAAATAATTAAGCCAGAAATAATTTCTGTGTTGTTATAATTCCTTTGTGTCGAAATAGATCGGACAGGCAATTACCGAACTCTGGCTAGCCTTTTTTTTGGGCGGGGTGGGGGGGGGGGAAGCGGGGATACAGATGTTATTTTTTTGTGAACGAGGTTCATAAAATAACTGCACGGTGTGTGATGGCGGAGGCGACAATTGTGTCAGTGCGGCTACTGCAGCTGTTGGCTATACGGGACAGTACGACGTACGTTCGAGCAATGACAGGGCCCTATTGTAATCTCCATGGGAAGAAGTTCAAATGCCTTCGAAAAGTGCAGAAGCAACATGTACAAGAACTGTAATATATTAAAAGATTTAAACTACCAAGAGAGAAAACTGCATACTTTTTTTAACGAACGTCATCCCGTTTTGATATTAATGGTATAACAATTAAATAAATATCTGTTAAAACACAACTAAATTCTATTTATTATATAGAGCTGCACGTCGCGACCTATTTCACCTCGTCCTCAGGTTCACAATTGGTCTTTAAAAGCATACTGAGGAAGAAATATGCATTATGTAAGTCCACAAAACTCAATTAAAATTGTTAAAATTTTCACGATCATAAACAGAAATAATATGTGTGGACACAACAGTTACAAATACTGTTTAGCGACCAACTGTGAACCTGAGGTTGACTTGGAATAGGCCGAAACATGTAGTTATACATAATAAGTAGAATTTAGTTGTGTTTAAAGAGATATTGATTTGGTTTTTTACTGGTGACAAAACAAAGGGATGACGTTTGTTAAAAAAATTTGCGTACTGTAATTATCCTCGTCTTTGATGTTCTCAAAGAGTTAGGGTTCTGAATACAGGACCTTCCGCATTTTGCAGCCCATTTTGATTTATACAGCCGGTGGGCTGTCCCGCATTTAAATTGTTTTAATGAATAATATATTTAAAGCGACACCACTGATGCGACATTAGTTTTAGATCATCAATTATTGAAGACCTTTTAAACCTCTGCAAATGTACAGCCGTGCTTCAGTCAACATTTTGACTTCAGTTAATGAATGCACTTAATTTACACACAAATCTAGTATGATGAATGTTCCTAAATTATTCATAATAGCCTCCCACTCTTCCTATTTGTCTACTAGAATATTAATATTGAACTATGTAAATACTGCATTATCGTAATTGGTTTCTTGCTCCGGTGGCCTGTAAGAGATCGTACGTTCCATGCTGCAGCGCTATTAGCGGCATTTTGTTACACGTGTGACACACGTACAACCTTCACTTCAAAGCTGCTGTTCGTCAGTTGTCAGTGATGTCGCAGCACCGGGTTCATGTACCGTTTTCGACCTGAGTAGACATTTACTTTGGGACTGTGCAGTTTCTTTCTAGTACTCCTCAGCTTTCTTCTCCTCCTTCGTCGTCGTCGTCGTCGTCGCCGCCGCCGCCGCCGCTATTGTCATTTATTTACCCATATTCCCCCCAGTCGTGTTTTGCCTGTTTCAACGGACGGCGTTTCTTAATAGGGATCCGTACTTTATAAATATTCTTTCAGGGTCTCTTCCACTCTCTCTGTGCGTTATGTTAGCGCGAGAATACGGCTTATTTTGTAGGCAAATCTTTTAATCAATGCTGAATCGGTTTAATTCATTCAAAACAACTTCCTCACTTTCCTAGCTTTTGTGTATATTTATCGTTCATTTAATGAAATTTCATCTCAGCAGCTGTGATTCTGGATTTGTCTTTCACAGGTTTTCTTCAGGGTTTACTAATACAGAGGAGAGCTGGAAGAATTCATCTATAGATTCATATTCTTTTATTTTTCTTTAAAAAGTGTGATGCATTTTAAGTAAAGAAATCCCTGTACAGGCCCTGAGGGTTCCAGGATGTTGGGGCTCCCAGATTTCAAGACAGTTGGCACATGAAAATGGTAAGTTTGTCAGACCATGGCACCGGCCGCCTTTACCCCCAAGAAATATTCCTGGTACTCATTTCTATTAGAGGCTGAATCAACCCCAGGGCCATAGTGCTGCCGGAAGGATTATATCAATGAAAAATTTTCATGGTACTATCGGGAATCGAACCCACGATCTTCAGGCTGTGGCGCCGTGCCTCAACAAACTGCGCCACCGTATCTCTCCTTTCAACCTGTACAGAAGACGATTTCCGAACAAAATCGCATTTGCTGCGAAAATCATTAAGGTTCAAAATCAGGCCATAAACGTGTTGGAATATATGCACCACCGCCTGTTTTCCCCCCATGGCTAGCTCTATATATTATTTTCCCGAAACTCTTCATTTAACAATGTCGCTGTTGCAATTATTGAAGGGCATGGACAGCGTATAAAAATGATACATAAAAAACATGAAATATTTTATAGGGAGAAATGCTTGAAAGTTCAAATACAAAAATATCTTTGTTGATTAAGTATTGTATTGTTTCTACGTGCCAATTACTCAGACGGGTAGAACTGGTCTTTAAAATTAGAACAACAAAGTTCTGAATTGTTTAGTATTTTTTTATATGACCATTTGTACACGTATCTAATACGATCAACTCCTATATATCACGTAAGACCATCTACACATACACCACTTACATCCACCTATGTATCAGATCCAACAACCTGCTAGGACCACTTGCGCGTGTGTCAGGTACGATGACCTGCCCTTCTCTACAGGATTATGAGCTTCCCCTCTACGCAAATGTGACAGCACAAGATTTGCAAGACTATTTGCATGGGAAGGTAGGCTGTATTAATCATACTCGGAACTCGCTGCTGTCCGGTTAAAAGTATTATTCCGTATTTGCTTAACAATTCATTTAGTTAGGCCCTTCTTAGCTGTCAGTGATACCTTTTCCGATGCAGCTATTCTTACTTGGTGTGCATGAAAGTAGCGGATTTATTTATATCTGTAGATTTGTATTCATGTTCGTATTCTCGTAGGAGTTCACTTAACTATATAGTCTACGCAGACTCTGTTGTTCTAAAATAAACAAAGAGTCATCTAACTGTAAGTTCATACTGGAGACCATATACAATTAATTACTTCACGCGTTCTTCTTCGAAGATTAACCAGTTTGGCCTCTTCCCTACTCAGAACATAGGACTATGAAAATGTGGTACATAGTTATGAAATGTGTTAAGGCAAACTGGTTTGAGAATCAGTCAGTTGGCATAAAATATTAAAGCAATTTAGAGGAATATAGGAAGCAGATCTGCATGTGTCAGGTGAGATTAATTTGCTGTCCTAATTTTAAACGTCATACGAACACGTGCGGTTACGTCAGGGCACAATACCACAGAGAGCAGATATAAGGCAATGAGCGTAAATAAAATAAAACACAAGAGAGAATGTACGTATAACGTAACATTGCGGAGCGTTCGCGTAACCACTGTTGCCGTGGAAAAGCAATAAGTATTACATAGTCTGAATTTGTGTTTGTAGACTTAGTTATCCAGCATGCAAAGCGCATGCGCCGTATTATATTGTCATGTAGGTTGTCTGGCTCTAAATATTTTTCCACATTATCTAAAAAAGGTCCGATTTTCGGAAAAATGTTTTAATATAAAATGTGTGCTTTGATTTTCTCTACATGTTGTGGCTGAAACGTGTCTCATTCTAAAAATAATTCATCGAGGTATTATAATAAATGTACAGAGATCGTCATGTAAAGTAGCCTGCTGTTTCTTGTCAGATTGTAATCACATATGAAGTTTCTCGACAAATTTTCGAAAATAATCAAACATCAAATTTCATGAAAATCTGTCCAGTGGAGCCGAGTTGTTCCATTTGGACGGACGGACGGACGGACGGACGGACTGACACGACGACGCTAATATTCGCTTTTCGAAATTTTGCAAAAGCGCCTACAAATGAAAACAAACTCTGGCATTTTATACTCACTTCTTTATAGATGCAAAAGAAAATGATATGAGAAAAATGTGTGTAGGGCACTGTGATTAATTAAACGACACTGTTTAATGTTTGAAGTGAAAATACATAATTTACACTTCCAGTCTCTAAAAATTCAAACAAAATATTAATTGCCATTTTATCATGTTCCCATTGCTTTGTTCAACAAACATGTGTATACAATTGTAGGGAACAAGCTATAAACAATACGTTGTAGTGCACGTCTGTCTCATTACATTCTACATAAATGAGTTGATACCGTGTGGTGCATTTCATTCGTTCCGTTGTATTTGTGTATTTGTAATTGCTGGAAGCCTGCTGTCAAGTTCGGAGCGCATTATCGTGCGGCTTTACAATGTGTTTTACTCATTTGTAAATGCTTGCTTTGTGGGGTTCAAAACACCTATTGAGCTCCATGTTACGGATAAATGGAGCCATTTCCAACTGAACAGGTTTGAGTGAAGGTATTGACAACACACATTACAGAGAAGCTGAGACATAAACCTGTTATGAGGCAGAATGAATCAACAGTCGGTGGTATTTTAGGAAATACGAATGTATATATATGTGACCAAATAAAATATTTCCGTCTTATGCGGGCTTCTATTATCTCCTTTGAAGAGTAGGAACTATTTAAGAGACGCATGTAAAAGAGGTAATAATATTAAAATGGATTTTAAGAATTTCTGTGACGGTATGGAATTAACCTTTTAAAGCCTAGCGGTAACTTTACGTACGACCAGGTTTAACATTAAAAAATTCTACGTGGTGCCCACATTGCGTTTATGTGTTTTGTACGGATCTCAGAACAAACAGCAACTTTTGCCTTATAAAATATTAAGAGATTGGTTTTTATAACCGAAGTGGAGAGTGTTTACAGGGCGGTACGCACTGAGTCCTTATATAAAACAGATACGCTTCGTCTTTAAAGGGTTAATTCAAGTGACACAAGGTAGAAATAAGTGATCGGTTCTTTTGCGTACGGCAAGGAACCAGTTTTAAGTGCTCGAATCTCCTTGAATGTCAGAGCAAACCTCGAGTTCTAAGGGAGGAATTATTTGCTTATATTTTCACCACCAATAATATTTCGGACCTACCCTCTGTCCTAAATTCTCCCTTGATTAGAATCCGCTTGCAGGAGGAATCTACACCAGAGACTGTCGGACGCTGGCACCGATTGTTATCGGCTAGCGCGGGATTCCGGCTTTTGTCTATGTTTATTTCTGCAGCCCCTTGATAATCAGAAGCACACCAAGTAGTAACTCCTAATTGTGCTATAATTTTCGTTGTTGCGTTGTGGGATATTTTACAACTTTATCGGCAGCCCAGTCTACATATCGTCGGTGGTAGGATGATTAATGGAAAGACTGGAAACGAGATTAAAGCAAGCTGTGGCTCTCAAAAAGCGAGAGCTGAGACTTGAATAAATGTCTACAAATGTAGATGAAGAGAGAGGGTAGGCTTGTATCTTGTAAAGTCATTCAGGCGGTACTAGACAAGTGAGGACGATTGGCACCATTTCTTGCAGGGAAGTAACTAATTTAAATGTGGCGCTATGTAGTTAGAAGGTTGGCATTCCTGAACCATGTCTTCATTCTATAAACCGAAAGTAACTTTGAACAAGGTTACACTACGTGAAATATGAGGTTCTCACAGCGGTTCTGATGTACGACTGGTGAGGAACAGTCACATGCAACAATCTCAGTGGCTGTTTTATTGAAGTCTTCGAGGTAATCTTTGGTCCTATAGGGGAACTATTAAAACAGGCCGCCACCATTTGTCTGACACACATCGAGCAGCCTGGTGTAGGAGTAAAGACCTACATTTGTAATCGATAGGGCGTGTGCTTGATCGTCAATGGCGTAAAAAGTCCGCTGCATACCCGCTACGAGCTGCCCCCAAAACGTGCAGAATACTAGCCTTTGTTTTGTGGGTTTTCGTACTGGATTCCATTCTTCTGAAGAAGTCAATATCGTGGATCCCTGCTATGAGTTGTGGGAGTACTTTCAGTGATAATTATAGGGGGAGGCAAAAGGGTTTAACTTCTTTTTCTTTCTTTCTTTCTTTCTTTCTTTCTTTCCTTGCTTCTTTCTTTCTTTCTTTCTTTCTTCCTTTCTTTCTTCCTTTCTCTTTCTTTCTTTCTTTCTTCCTTCCTTTCTTCCTTTCTTTCTTTCTTTCTTCCTTTCTTCCTTTCTCTTTCTTTCTTTCTTTCTTTCTTTCTTTCTTCCTTTCTTTCGTTCTTCTTTTCTCTTTCTTTCTTTCTTTCTTTCTTCCTTTCTTTCTTTCTTCCTTTCTTTCTTCCTTTCTTCCTTTCTCTTTCTTTCTTTCTTTCTTTCTTTCTTTCTTCCTTTCTTTCGTTCTTCTTTTCTCTTTCTTTCTTTCTTTCTTTCTTTCCTTCTTTCTTTCTTTCTTTCTTTCTTTACCTTGAAGTCTCTGTACCTACTCATTGTAGGTGTAGAGGGTTATTGTTGCACTTGATCGCACTCAGTGACAGACACACTCGGTAGGACTCCTCTGGTCGAGGGATCGGCCTGTCGCAGAGACCTCTACCTGGCAACACACGACACTCACAAGAGACAGACTTCCATGCCCCCGGTGGGATTCGAACCCGCAATCCCAGCAAGCGAGCGGCGGCAGACCCACGCCTTAGACCGCGCGGCTACCGGGATCGGCCGAGTCCACGCTACAGAATAGCCGGTTCGTATTTCGGCGGGATTACCTGGTCCACAGGCAGGTTTTTGTGGTTTTACATAGCCTTTCCAGTCCAGTATCGGCATTTTACTTTGAAACAAACCACGATAGCTCCTCAAGAATCAGCATGCCCGCATCATTACCGTTCATATTTCCACACAAGTTGGAGGTGTGCGATTGCGTTGAAGAGATTCGTCACATAACCGGAGAAAGAAATTTTATTCTGCAGCCGTTCCAACTGATTGCGAAAAATGAAGGTATCATATAGCACTGGGAGCTGCAGTGTAAGAAATTAAGCTACAGAGTGGTGATTAAAGTAGCCTCAGATGGAACACGTCGCTAGATGTTTGCAAATACCTCTTGCGACCCACCGTTTTATATGTCCCGTTAATTTCAACATGCTGTGTTACCAACTGCACAAGCGGATAACTGGAATTGTTGTCGCCTGCGAAACCTTCCAGTGAAACCAACTATTTAAAAACAGATCGATAACCAATATTGACTGCATTAAAATGAGGAAATTCCTTTAACCTCCGACGTAAAGTTATCGATTAATGATTACCAATTCCAATCACATGGGCTGCTCATCTGTCGCGCTGCTGCACTATGTTGCAGTGATTTACCTTCAGGGTGATTACGTTGTCTTCTGTAACAGATCGTTGCGCAATTGGTCTTACGGCCACAGGTCCAGACATTTCCACTCCGGTCGGCAAATGAATGTTTGATTATGTAGAAACTTAAGGATAGAGCTGTTTAGTGCCATCGCATACTGGTTCCTCTAGGGGATGGATAGGCATTCGTAAAATCGTCATGCTCTGTGTGTGTGTGTGTGTGTGTGGGGAGGGGGGGGTGTTTGGTTGGGTGTGGGTGAGTCTACCTCAAATTTTAAACCAGTTGACTAATTTCCACGTAATTTGGTACGAACTTCATGTAAGTGGTGATTTCCTCGAACGTCATACCTTCTCATTTAATACGAACAATAAAAGTAGCCTGGCGGAAACAGTTTAACAATATGGCGGAAATGGTAAAACAATATGGTGGATAGGATATATAAACATAGCGGACACGCAAATCTTCAATTCGTGGGAGACATTAGCGCCACTTATTTTAGGCTCATATTAAAAGATTTTGGAAAAACATGCAACTTTTTGAAGGTAATATTTCTGTAGACTGTAAAATACAAATATTTTCTTTAGATTTCCTTTAGATCGCAATAATTGTGAACAGCTGGAGATACGTATCTGAAATCTTCTACATAACTACTGCATAAACATACACACACTGTACGCAATATTTCATATGAATCAACACATGCAAACATGGTGTCAATGCCAATGTGCGAGGCTGTGTAAGACAAATTAAACGTAGCCATTTACATACTCTGTGCCTGACTAACAGTCATTCTCAAAAGAGGAAAAGATGATAATAATGATAATAGAAAGCAGACCTGCCGGCCTGGAAATATTTGTATGGTAAATCAGGGCTTAAGTTTTGCACTCGAAACTCATGTTTCTCTAATGCCTTTTTTGTGTTGTTCTCTGAATTTGGAGACCCCGCCACAGGCCTCACGCGAGGAGGTCTGCACTACTGAGTGATGCATGGCTTCAGAATTAATAGCAAATTTAAAGATACGAGACACAAACCATGAGAACGGAAGCAAAATTTGCATAATCGGCCACGAACTTTAAATTTGTGCGTATCTACACGTATTTACATCTTACAGAGTGGTGTATTTATTCAGCTGCTCAAGAAATTCCCCTTCTTTATGGAACCCTAATTCCAGGCACTGTACTCTCTAGTCTAAGCTATTTTAAGTCAGTTTACATTATCTTGCTACCAATTCCAATAAACCTCCTTCCTGAAATTCCAATACAAATTAATTATGCGTATCACTTCAAGCGCCTTGCCTCGTAGCTGAGTTGGTAGGCTATAATTGGAACTTATTTTTTTCGCTGTTATATCCAGACTGGCTCTGGGATTTGCAGAGTACTGCGTCTAATAGGTACCGGGATTAGAACGGCTGGAGCGTGACACTGGCCATTCATCTGTATCTAGTAATAAGGTTAAGAATGTGTGGAGATTTATTTCCTCCCCACCTATTCACATGTTACTTATGCAAGCGAGGGACTTCATATCACTCTCAGGTCATAAAATCTGGGATTGATAAAGATGACGAAGGAATAAAAAGCCGTTTAAGTTTTCACCCACTTCCAGCGAGTAAGTTGGCTGACCTGTCAGGATATCTGACCTCTGTTCTGAAAAAGGCTGGTTTGTCTCCCGACTGGGCTACCGAATACATTAAATGAAGTTTTTCTAGAAGAAAGTGCTGACATATTGGGGCCCACATTACATCCCCACGGAAGGTATCCTTACTTTGATGTAGTGCTGGCTCTTCCGTGCTCAAGGAAACCTGAGAGCTACGCCGGCGGTAGCGTGACTACTGGTAGGGCCTCCACTGCCGGACAGGTCAAAGGTGATGGCCCAGACTATAAGGGATACCCCGGTCCTCCAGGTTGGAGGTTGGGCGTGGAGCTAAAGACCCCACCTCTTAAAAATATCACTGTCACGCAACCTGAGAGGCGGCCACTTCCTACCCATGGATGTAGCGCAATTGGAAGACGAAGAAGAAGAAGAAGAAGAAGAAGCAGGCGATTACATTCGGCTACGGCAGCTTCTTCCCACACACATCCTTTTCAACTCATTTTTCTCTGCTGATCCAGGATCCCTTATCCGCAATCCTGGAATCCGAAATTTCTGAAAGCCGAAAGTTTTGAAGCACGCCACACATTATACAGACGTGAGGCGTCAGATCTGTCTCAGTGCGCCTACCGGTCACACGCGCCTCTGCTGTTGGCTGATATTTTGTGCTTTTTTGTTGTTGTGTGATATTTTGATTAACTGCACTGTGAAAATGTCAAGAGGTTTAAAGCTACCCCTAGGGATAACAGTAATATTATTTACAGTCTTTATTTATCCCACTTAGTGTGAATAGTCATACGTTCCGCCACAAAAACAGTAGCGTATTTGTTTACGGGGTGCTGCCCCAGACCCCGCTGGGGATCTTACGTGATATACGGTATATGCACCGTATTTTTTTTTTTCCATGGTGCAACAGCCCTTAGTGAACCAGGGCCTCATTGTCGAGGATTCACAATCACACTCAGACGCACCACACTTGCTAGGACTCCTCTGGACGAGTAGTTGGTCCTACGGAGGGACCTGTACGTGACAAAACACAACACTCACAAGAAACGGACTTCCATAACCCGGCGGGATTCGAACTCACAATCCCAGCAAGCGAACCACCGGAGACCCACGCCTTAGACTGAACGGCGACTGGGATCGGCTGCACCGTATTACTTTCTTAAAATGCGAAAAATTTTGTGTTCCAAAGGCCGTCTGGCTTCAAGTGTTTCTGGTAAGGGCTTGTTGACCTGTATTTTAATTCGACGGTGTACATCGTGATTCACTGATAGCGTCGACAAATAAATTACAGATAAGTAAACATAACCCCTGTGTGTGCGGTGTATGTTTCACAGTTAACAGCATGTGAACATGACATTGAGTGACAATGACGCAACGAGTGAGATTTAAGGCTATCAGCGGGGCGACTGCTCGATGTAAAGACACTATAAGCATTCGTCTGGAAGAAGTGACGTGCGTTGTCACATTATACTTTTCCGCGGCTCAAACCTGAATATACCGCTGTATTCTGCGGAGAGTAGTTGTGGCTGGAAGAGTGGATGACGCAATTAGTCATCGTTATTTAGCAGCGGAAGTTTATTTGCCGGCACATATGTGTCTTGTTTGCACCTGTGCATAAAAATGAACAAGTAACGATATTACGCCGCTCCGCCCCATCGTATTCATCTCCCAAAACACCAGACAAATTGTGTGTGAGCTGTTTGGTAACTTACACTGTTTTTTTTATATGGTCTGCTACACAGAATATTTTACTTGGAATGAAGTCTCGCTTCATAATTTTTCGGACAGGCTTCTGGGTCAAGGGCGCTGCCATAACTCATGCCTTCATCCAACAGTCTCTCACCACGAAGGACCGGGTATGACAGACTGACCCTAGGACAGGTTTCTGTGTGTACTGAGATGTTGCCATGTTAGAATCATTCCTCCATTGCTGCTCAATATTCGTATTTAATGGATCTGTTACCGACGCCACAGAATCAGAGAAACTGACAGTTCATTAAATAAGACACACATGCCGTCGACTTATACACATAGAACAGGCCTGATCAACCCGTAGCTCGCGAGAAGCATGCTGCTCGCGACACAGATTTTTTTTTCCCCGCAGAGATATTCGTGATGATAAACAGTCTTGTACCCGTTTGCCTGGCAAAACTGCGACAGAACGCCGAAGAAGTGTTGAAAATTTGTGAGGTTTTTATTTGCATTACGAATTCACTTTGTGAACACTTGACAAAAGTAGTGACACCCCAGCCTACGTGTAGGTTTTAAATTGGTTTTTTTACAAAAGTTCCTTACTATTATCAGGACACTTTTATCACACTTTATGTGTAGAAAACACAGGCAATGTACCTATAAAGCAATATTGAGGCGCGTTCGCGTTACGGTTGTTGCCGTGAGAAAGCTATAAGTATTAAATATTATGAGTGTGTGTCTGTAGCCTTAGTTATCCAGCATGCAAAGCGCATGCGCCGTTACATTGTCATCTGTGGCCTGTCTGGCTCTACCGTATTTTGCCACATTATCTCATATACCTAAATGGCACGATTTAGGGAAAAGTTATTGAACGTAAAATGCGTGTTTTGCTCTTCTATATAAATTTTGTCTGAAACGTTTATCATTCTAAGAAGAATTCAGCGATATATTATAAATGCACGTGCACCTTCGTGCAAAGTAGCCGTAACCTTGTCAGATTTTAATGACTTTAATTTTCTCGTCAGATTTTCACGAAATGCTCTTATATCAAATTTCATGAAAATCCGTCCACTGAAAGCAGAGTTACATGAGCACAAACTAAGAGACGGACGGAGAGACAAACAGACATGTCGAAGTTAATAGCTGCATTTCACAATTTTGCGAACGCGCCTGAACATACACAGTACAAGTACAAGGCTAAGAGCTAGTGATTTGTTCTTGCAGTTCTTTGTTCTGAATAACTGCCAGATGATGGCACCCCGTTGCCGAAATATGTAGAAGTTTCATACTTGCTTCTGAATGTATTTTATTAAGTGCATAAGTTGGTTGACGTATTAACCGTGATTTCGATGTCCGGAATGCAGGAGGTAGTATACACCTTAGACCACGCGAAAACTGCGATTGACTTGTACATAAAACATTTAATTGACACTCCTTTCAGTACTGCGTTGTGATAAAGAGAGGCGACGTAAGAATTTCTATACAGGGCTCTACTTCAGATGACTTCTTTCACAACCAGTTTTTAGTACACGCCGTCTGAACATCTTACTGGCGAGCAGCATTTTCAGCAACAAATTTTTATGTCTGTTAAATCAAATCAAGACCAAATGTACTGAGATGCAAAATAAAGAAGGAAAAACATTTGGAAACTACGGAATGGAGTGTCATATTTCAGCTGCCGTTCTAAGCAAGTGTAGCTAGCTGCATGAACACTTTGGCTCCAAACGGTTGATGCGATTACGGATGCTCGAGAGACTGACTGCCGAATGTAATACTCGTGAGAGGAGCGCCGTTTCATAAATGCGATATTCTGTTTGCTATAGCCGTAGGAATCACTTCAGAACTTCGAGAAACAGTTCAGAGCTTCTTAAGGGCCTTGTAAAGTTACAAAATGTACAACAGCCCCCTTAGCATCATCCTACTCCGTATTTGAGTTGTGAAGTGTTATGAACCGCACATTTCAGACTCTGCTTCAGTTACACGCAACAGAGGAGGCCGAAGCCAATGAAAATATACACAGTGCAACGTGCAGTTATGGTGCGTTGCTATAATTCAGTAACTTCTTACCACTTTAAATCTTTTTCAAACTTGCAGGTGTATGTTAGTCTCAGGAACAACAGAGTTTTTTTTGGGGGGGGGGGGGTGAAGGGCCCCGCAGCAGATGCTATGGACCCCACATCGCAGCCTTGAGGCTTATTGTGCAACGCGTGTGATGAAGGTTATTAGTTCTTTCGTTTTTCCTTGTAATGGAGCATGGCTGGAATGAAACTGACAGGGGAAAACCGAAGTATTCCGGGAGAAACCTCTCGCATTGCCACTTTGTCCACCACAAATCCCACGTCGACTGACCCAGGATCGAACACGGGTCTCCGCGGTGAGAGGCCGGTGACTAACTGCGTGAGGCATGGCACGGCTAACAGATGGTGCTAATTTGGTTACGCTTTTTCGACTGAGTTGTTTATAAAAGGACAGTCAATTTCATGTGTTAATATATGCCACAAACAAACCTCTTTTGTTCTGGTCTGGATCATGAGACAAACGAAATGGGCATTTAATAGTATATACAAATTAAAGAAATTTTGTAGAACAGTAAATCTGGTGACTTAATTTAGACATTGTAGTAAGTCAATCCCCGATACAACATGACCCGATACAGCGCAATCACCTAGCGTCCATGAACATCTGTAAAGTGGAATTCCATATTGAATAGGACTTCAGTACACTACCATCCTCAATATACCGTAACCAATTGCGGTGACAGACAGCAGCGCTATAGCGGGGTTTTACTGTACTAGAATTGGTGTTATGTAAATGGAGCGTGAGCGTCTGTACTAATTAAAATGAATTTGGTCCAGTGACATGCTTTTGTTAATATTGTAATGAAAATTCCATTTCCAGATTCATTTTGACAAATTCTTGTTTTTAGCGAGGATTGTGCTCCATCGAATTATGGTATTTCACATATAGAATTCCTGCCTGTGTAGAAGCGTTGCTCTTTTGGAGATTCTGACTGCGAAAGCTGAGACGCACTGGAATACCCTCACTGCGTAAAACAGATCGATTTCAATACGAAGGACGCAGACTTTCATGATCAAGTTCATATGTGGACTCCATGCAAGGTTTCTTGTTGAAACACAAAACTCAGTTGTGCACAGATAGATAGTAAAATAGGCTTACAAATCATAAAAACAGCAGGTAGTACTAATGGAATTGGTGCTGTACCCCGTCCGGTGGTTGGTTACTGATTCAAAGGTTATTAAAGGATTAGAAGTCGATTTATATAACGATTAGCTTTGGAAGCACTGCGGTTCCAAATGGTTATTGCAATAGACCACTTCAACCCCTTCTACCATTGCGCGCTGAATTGAAATCCCGCATTTACCCCCTACTTGTATGATACAAATGTTGCATGTAAAGTGTACTATATTTTGTGGTGCAAAACCAACACGAATTTTCAGAAACTATTGAAAATAAAATATAAATAAACTTCAAAAACTCTGATTTAAATGGTATAGAAACACTGCGGATGGGTACACGCAGGGATGTTATATTCTGTGCAGAAATATTTACGTGGCCAGTTCAGAGGTCAAAAAGGCAAATAAAATCGTTGTGTAGGAAACAAGTGATGCACACCCACAACACACAGAGTGGCAGGTCTGTAAGTTTTGTGCCCGTGGTTTACAGGGTATAACAGTAGAAGACAAACAGCAGTTGCAAGACGGAATGAAAGATTAAATTTAAGGCCTTCTCAAATCAGACAGATCGACAAGAGTGGTCACAGAGGGTTGAAGAGCCTGTTGCTTCTGAAAGATTTCAAACAGCAGGGACACAACCAATGGCAACAGGAAATAGAGATAAAGAGTTTAAACAGAGAACCGAGTGAATTTTCGGATATGTTATGAATTTAGTGCGCGTCTTAAGAAGATTCCCTACCACAATGGTTTGCAGTATCCGGTGTAATGGAACGCAAAATATCGGAGTTGTGAAATGCTCACAGCGGCGTTACTGAAGACTCAAGTCTTCTGAGACGTGGCTCTGTGACATTGGGTGAGTGGTTCCTGACGTTTCGAAGGTTAGTTTTGCCTTCATCTTTAGCGTCAAACCGTCGAAAAATAATGATGCTTGGCCCTGAGGATCATAGCAAAATAATCCTTTGAAACGTCGGGACACACCAGCCCAGAGACACAGGGTCATAACGCGGAAGATCAGGAGAACGTATTAATTCCTGCATGGGATTTACATCGTTGTTTTATTTAAGGAATTTTATGGGCAAGATGGCGAAATAAATCGTGCTGTTAATAAAAACTACTTAATGGTTTATTATGTGAGTTTTTCGGTCCATAACTTTGGTGTGTAGATATACGTCATTACCGTACTCACAAGTTCAGTTCGTCTCAGTGTCTGTGCAGCATTTCGATCGTATAGACTAGCGATAAGCAAAATGTGACCCTTCTACTTTTCAGTGCTGCACACTATCTGATTTCTGAAACACGAAGCAAACAGCTATGAATTTCGGCGAATAATTATTGTATACACATACGTAGAAAATATTATTCGGGCGTACGTTTTATTACTAACAGCACAACAAGCCTGCTGACACTAACAGGAATGATGATAATATTAAGATTCTTCGACATGTATTTGTCTCTCGATTCCAAGACTTTAAAAAGCATGAAGCCACTTTCAGATTTTCCTTGTTACCGTCTGATGTAAATGTCGAAACTGTTCCAAGTGAATTTAAATTTTGAAATTATAGATTCTCAGTGCTGTAAATCAGGTGCGCACCCAGAATTTTTCATTTGGGGGAATGACCTTGAGGCTATATATAATTTATGTTTTATTTTAAATTTGTGTTGTAACGATCGTGTCATAAGTATAACATAGCACCGTTTGAAACTGCATTTATGTACATACGAATATAACTACATGTTCCATGACTCAGTCACAATATCCTATATTCTTGTTTTTTGAATTTTATTAGTTTATTTTTCAAAATTCTAGGGTACTAGTCATCAGCCGATTTAAGTGGCTGATTTCGGCTCAAGGGTAAATAGTGTAAAACTTTTGATATCTTAATACCCATTAAAATCTGTGCTTTTAAAATTTCAGTTTTGCGGAGTTTGGGGGGGGGGGGGTCTGCTACAAATAGTTAAAAAGTAATTTCTTATTACAGTCTGCTATTTTATTCTAATTATTGAAAGATCTACGATTAATTTTGTAATTGTATATTGTCTTCAGCCATGTGTTTGTGATTTTTTAGAGCCTGAAAATAACCTAATTTAAGGTCGAACATTTTGCTGTATTAGACAAATTGACTCCTTGTCTAATAAGTATAGTTTTGTGGAGAGTGATATTGATTTCACTAATTCGCCTAAATAGTAAGTTTCGTGATTATACACTGTATTCATCTCGTGCTACGTTTCCAGTGCTAGTAACCATGCGCTATAAATGATAAGCCTTTCTGGAAGTAATTGTATTTGTGAACAGTTCTTTTCAAAGGCAAATACTTTAAAGAATTTATACATAAATCTACTCGACTATGAAAGATGAGAGAACTGTCTTCGTGTCACAACCTTTAAAATACCCCCATGTATTAAGATTTAGTGACCAATAAGCAGTGTCAGTTTCAAGTTTCCTGTTTTCTCACTGGAATCCTTTCTTCATGAACAGTGGCGAACAGTGATAAACAAGTGCATTAGAAAGGAGAAGCGAAACGTAAATAATTTTTTTATGTTTATTCAGTTTATTTTCTCAGGATTTATTGCAATAGAGACAAAAGGAGGGACTTATTTCTTATGATGAATCTGAAATTTGTTACCGTTAATTCAGTTTTCTAAAGATTAATTTCAAAGAGGTTTCACTGCCCCAATATCGGCCTATTGACAACAGAGTATTATCTTTGATGACACGTAAGTGAAAAATATAGATATTATTTTTACGCGGCTCACAATTGTTTTTCCTCCCGACTTAGTCCTTGTGCCCAAAACGTTGCGCACCACCGGTTAGGATCATTCAGCTTTGTAATTTATTTACTGTGTGTCTATCCTGACTATCAATAGGTGAAGATTATTATCGGCTGTGTATAGATGCTATGCCACGGGATAAGATCAGTTCATGTACGCGTTAAGTTCTGTGTTGCATACTAAGGTGGCAGGAGCTATCGGTGTAGATAGCCACGCTGCCAGTGACACACTCTATGGGCGAGTTAGGGTATCTGCTGTTGACAGCTATCAACACTGCCGATACTGTAGCGAAGGACAGGAACAAACCTATTCGTCAGATATATTGCCATTCTGAATGACGTAAGTTACAGACGGAGCTGTTGTCATCAAGCATGTTCAGGTAACCCTCCCTTGGAGCCGGATATTAAAAAAAAAACCTGTTTCGCAAGTAGTCCAGGTGGCTTCCGGCCGAAGAACAACACTGCGAGCCATGAAATAGTTCCATGCTTTAAGACACATTCCTCGTATAAACAATCTATAAGACATGTAAAAAATAAGATAGGCATAAGTAAATAGTATTCGCTGTCGTAACTGTGCCGGTTGCAAGTAATTGTCAGCAATACATTTTACTGTTCCTCAGAAAACACCGATGTGTGCGCGCGGTCTGATTGCAGATTTGGGAGTTGCAGTGATCAAGGATCAGCAGGTCCGACTGGGGTGGTGAAGTACAAACATGGCAGAGAGTTAGATAGTGGTGAGTGGCAAAATATTCTGAACGTTTGAAACAAAAGTTTGGGGGGGGGGGGAATTTGTGTATCAGGGAAGGAAAGAAAGAAATGAACCTCAGAGTTTACTTGTGTTTACATGTCGAGTGATGAGTGAGAGAAAATGAATCAATATGGTAAATTTACCAGCCGCTGTTCTATAGTGACTTGAATGCTAGAAGACTTTGTGTCGAGACAACATATCTTTGAAATTGCGTGAAACCTTTCATATAGGTGACAGGGCATTGTGTGTTGGTCACTTTTGAGTTATGGCAAAGTGCGGTCGGACGTGTCACAAGAGAGCTGAAGACCTTGGAGTATGATGGTCAGTGATAAGGTTACTGACCGGTCAATAGTCGATGTGACCGCCAGCTGTGACGGCCCGTTTCAAGCACTGGTTCTTACGTCGAAAAAAGTGATCCAGTGTCCCATAGCTCTTAGAATAAGGTAAGTTCAATGTGTTCTTTTCATATGTTTCTAATGTCGCATATTTTGTATGTCACTGAGCCAGAGGTTACAGTGAATGTGTAGTCTGACATCTAAATATTCAAACAAAGTCGTCCGTAATTGGGTGTGTGAAACAAAGATCAAGAGTTAAATGCGCCGTCTTACAGTGATTGCAGGTTCAACAGAGCCGATGGCTGCGGAAGTGTATTACGTATTGAGTATTATTTTGTATCCGGTTTGAAGTTAAAGCCACTGATGTGCGCAATTTGAAGTGAAAACTGATAATGGCGTTTGCGTTGTAATTTGCTTGTTTTATGAACGACAGCCTCTTATTTGTCCCAGCTCAAATTCTTGGGGTTTTGTACGTATTGATAACTAGCACAAAGCCCGTTGAAATTTCAGTGGGAAATTGTTGCTCTTCTAAAAGTAATGATTAAATTCTGAGCGATTACTCTATTACGAAAACAATTTCTGTGCATGTGTAACATCATTGCATATGCAAACAGATGTCGTCAAATGTACCCAGCGTCAAGAACAATACGATAACAAAGAATGAAAGGACATTCTGTGAAATTTTGTTTCTTATTAAGACGAAACGTCAATTGTCAATCGCATGAAAGGCTTACAGTTTCACTTTATCATTGTGTAATATTTCACAAAACGTAATGTAATGTAATTTAATTTATTACTATTCCCTGGCTTTAATCCTTCTACCAGTTCATATTATAGACTTCATACAGTTAGATGTTAAATTCCTGTAACATATTATTATTATTATTATTATTATTATTATTATTATTATTATTGTAAAGTCACAGCGGTTTAGCTGGTTTCCAAAGAGTATGGGTCTCACTAACCAAGCACTTCTTATTCACCGTTCTGACAAAACCTTTCTAACTTTACGAAATATATTAAGTACTACTGCTTTCTGGATTAGAATACATAGAGCAAGGCGGAGATTGAGCATTATTATTATTATTATTATATTCGTGAACAAAAGCTTAAGTGAGTCACCTGACTACCGTATTTGGACGACAGCATAAACATATTTTGCTTATGGGGTGGACTGGACTCTTAAATGCATTGTAGTCAGTATGCTTGGAAATAGAAATATCTTAAAATTTAGAAGTATTCATGTTCCGTGGTGCATGATAATAAATACCTGAAATTTGCTTCGTAATGTATGATGACAGCCGAAACATGTAGTCAAGGTCCGCATCAGTTAACAAAGATAAGGCCGTAAAACTGACATCTAACTTTATTCTTTTCACCTAACCTTGCTTAATCGAAAAAACGACAATTTGTCAGCCGCGTCAGAGGCTTCAGGCTTGTAATTATTACAGTTTCAAGTTTCTATGAACCGTGATTACTCAAATAACTTTAGAAGAAGAAATTCTGGAACATTCAAACGAAACGTTTTGTTAAGTACAGGTGGATATACTCGTGTCTGTGTGTGTGTGTGTATATATATGTATGTATATATATATATATTAAAGAGCGAGAGAGAGAAGTAGGGGGGCGGGGGAGAGACTGAGACGTCACTGCCTTATACATATTGTGTCCGGGCGTTGTTGGGTTCAAACCACGACTCGAACCAGAGAGACTTAAGCCGGAGACTGGCAAACTATCCATCTTATATAAATTATAAAGAAGGTGCAAAGAGAGTATTTGGTTAGCGCGTATCTTCTTTCTTTAACCATAATTCGAGGAACTCGTTTTAGATAAAGTTACACAGCGCGGACGATTTACAAGTTGTCTTCTTGTAACAAGTGTCCGCAGTGTATTTGTACATGGCTTTGTGAGTGTATCATCGGACGACCGCCCCTATTTTCACCAGCACATAAGCTCTTCCTTCGCTGTTGGGACACCTGCGACGCTGGACACCCGGTCAACGCAACAGAAAATATGTTGAGACCAGCTTTTCTAGGTAAAGTGAAGCCTCGCGGCGTCTGCGAAGGTCAAACCAGAACGGTTTATTTCAGAATTCCAAAAGAAGCGATAAGTAGCTTTACGAAGCGCATTCTGGCTAGGCGCGAGTCACTCCTATTCTACTTATTTTGGTTACTTATTTTGTTATTTTATGCGACTAACTCCCAAACTACCGTAGGCCAACATTTTAAGTGAACTGTAGTGGATGTGTGATTATAGGTAACAAGGGAGACAAGGTACTTGCAACAATGAGGCGCGTTCGCGTAACCATTGTTGTAGTGGAAAAGCAATACGTGTATAATCTATTCTGAGTGCGTGTCTGTAGCCTTAGTCATCCAGCATGCCATGCACATGCGCCGTATTATATTGCCTTTGTGTGGCCTGTGTGACTCTACGACATTCTTTCACGTTATCTCATAAACGGCATGATTTCGGGGGGAAAAATGTTATTGAACATAAAATGTGTCTTTCGGTTTTCTCTACAACTTTTGTCTGAAATATTTCTAATTGTAAGAAGAACTCGAGAAATATTATCGCAAATGTACGTAGCTCTTCACGTAAAGTATCCACTATTCCTGTGAGATTTTAATAAAACTTAAAATTTCCCGACAAATTTTCGAAAATTCTCAAGAATCAGGTTTCATTAAAATCAGTTCAGTGGGAGCCGAATTTTTCCATGCAGACAGACGGACGGACAGAGAGACATGACGAAGCTGATTTTCGCTTTTTTGCAGTTTTGCGGATGCGTCTAAAATGAACGTATCGATATGTAGTATCCAACTGGGAACATCAAAACCCCACCGGCGGTAGCCGAGATGATAGGACAGGTGCAGCATATCTCTGAACAGGGCTGTGATGTCACTGCCTTGCATCGATGTACCCCTTATCTTAACACGCCTGTGACGTCACTGTCGTATATCGATAGACCACTTATGTTAACACGCCTGTGACGTCTCGCAGAAAAGAATCTACTTCGTAACCACGGAAACCGGTGGCTGTGATGTCACCGGTGTGTTACTTTCACACAGTGCAAAGGTGTTATGTAAGCTAGATTAGTAATGGCAGTCTGAATCGGAATTTGGTTTATGTTGTAGAAATTCGAATCGCCAGTATAGAACAGCCGGCAGACAGATAAGTGTTTTAAGCTCTTCTTTGATGTCGCAAAATACGCGCCATATCGAAAAGAACGACATTTCAAGTATAAGCTGTAAACCCGTATTTCACGCCTTTGTCCATGGTCTTAGTATTCCGAACTGAATACAACGTTTCGGAAACTGGAACTGTTTCGGTCGTCGGGTGATGAGATAGGTAAATAAATATGGCTGCCTTATTATTCGTGTTTGACGAACCGAGCCAGTCTGTCACTGAGGCTAGGGATCTCGGTAAGCACGGCACCAGGCTTTTGTATTAATTTTTTTAGAGGGGCCTGATGCCATTCTGCAGGCCTGATCATCTTGTAATGCGAGAAAGTTCTATATATTTTTTCGTGATGCATCTCTTTAGAAAGTTATCAGATTTGTCGGCTATCCTGAATGGAAATTGTCGTAGCTTTTCTCATCTTTTCAAGGCGAATGCTGGGAAAACATGAATTGGCGACAACTCTTGCCTTCTAAATTTTTATCTTCTCACTATAGCCTATATCCCCTTTTATTCCATACTATGTAACTTCCGCACTTGAAAGAGTGTCATGAAATAAAATATGGTTCATTCAAATAAAATTAGAATTGAATTTTAACGTAAATTCCAGGAGATCTGCGCTCTTCTGAGGCATTACGCAGCGTCGTGTGGTAATTGTTTACCACCGTTTTGGGACAACGTATGAGTCCCATATTCAGGGGTCAAGAAGTCTTTTCTTTTCTTCTTGGACTTCCTGGCCCTTGAAGAAAGGACACACGCGTTGTCACGAAATGTCGGTAAACAATTACCACACGACGCTGCGTAATATCCCAGAAGAAGGCAGATCTCATCAACATCGCGGCGTAAGTGTGAAATCACCATAAATAGCAGGATACTACAATGAATTGCCAGAGGCAAAGAATTGCATTTATTCCACAGCAGATTTAATCGGAACCCGCTGAGTGGATTTGTGTAGGAAAGAGACAAATGGAGCGTTCATTTTACGTAGGTGGAATAAAAGTGAGAGTGCCTGTAGGGTAAAACACTAATTCTAGCACAAACAGGTCAAAATACGTCCCACTTAAACGTCCCTGGTCCGTTATGGTCAGATCCATCTGCTTCAGTAACAGAAAGAACTGACCGGCCTCTTCATACTCACATATACTTAACAAACCTCGTCCCCTGTAAATCAGCAACTGTTATGATTGGCCGCATTTTGCTGACTCCCCCTACCCCCGAAATAATTGACTGACCGCCTGCGCTATGTGCATAATATTTTATTAAATTGAAGTCCTCGAAATGTAAGCCTTTTTGTAATCTTGTTCGTCTAATCGGCGGCGTGATCACTTCCCAGACGAACATTACATCTTGCGAAGATTTAAGTTGTCTAGCAGATTATATATAGTCGGCGGGTACATAGTTACCGAAGTACTGAAGGATATTTTAGGACTGCTGGACTCTGAAGATGAAGGCACAACGATGTTTCGAAACGTCAGTAAATATATACCAGTCGACACGGCGTAACAACCCGCAAGAATTGGGGGTTTGCGTCAACAGATGCTTCGAGAGCCTCTTACGGCATACTTCGGTATTATTTTATCATAGAGTGCCTATATGCTTGCTATCATTCGGTGCAGAATCTTTTGTCCTCCAGGTTGCTATCCAAAAACACAAAGATTAGGGTATACAGAACTACAATTTTACCTGTTGTTTTGTATGGGTGTGAAACTTGGTCTGTCACACTGAGGGAGGAACAAAGACTGAGGGTGTTCGAGAATAGGGTGCTGAGGAGGATATTTGGGCTTAAGAGGGACGAGGCGCCAGGGGAGTGGAGAAGACTACATAACGAGGAACTTAATGACCTGTACTCATCACCAAATATTATTCGGGTAATCAAATCGAGAAGAATGAGATGGGCGGGGCATGTAGCACGTATGGGGGAAAAGAGAGATGCATACCGGATTTTGGTGGGGAGACCCGGCGGAAGGCGACCACTTGGGAGACCCAGGCGTAGATGGGAGGATAATATTAAGACGGATCTTCAAGACGTGAGATGGGGGGCATGAACTGGATTGAGCTGGCTCAGGATAGGGACAGGTGGCGGGCTCTTGTGAATACGGTAATGACCCTTTGGGTTCCATAAAATGCGGGGAATTTCTTGACTAGCTGAGAAACTGTTAGCTTCTCAAGAAGGCCTCTGCTCCATGGAGTTAGTTAGTTAGTTAGTTAGTTAGTTAGTTAGTTAGTTAGTTAGTTAGNATGGAGTTAGTTAGTTAGTTAGTTAGTTAGTTAGTTAGTTAGTTAGTTAGTTAGTTAGACTGCCTATATATTCCTAGGTCACGACGGTAAGCTCTTGTCGCTCCCCGGGACATCAGAGCCAGACATAATCAGATGGCTTTGACATAACCACAAGAAGTTACGAGCCATGTTTTGTAATTCGACACAGAGTGTGTTGTTCACACATCGCTGGGCTGAAATCTTGTCGCCGCAGAGAAGGCAATACGTGCAAACCGTATGTACCGTTAATACGACGTAACTGATAAAAGAGATGTGATCTAACAAAATTCAGTGACTTCGAATTTAATAAAACTCAGTGTACGAGAATCTACATTGGTGCGTAGTATCTTCGTAACAGTTTGCAATATATCTTGCCGGGTGCACTCAGTATTTCTGTACCCAAGAGGTAAACCAGTCATCGCGCGGTCTAAGGCGTGGGTTTGCGACCGCTCGCTTGCTGGGACTGCAGGTTCGAATCCCGCCGGGGCCATGGATGTCTGTCTCTTGTGAGTGTTGTTTGTTGTCAGGTAGAGGTCTCTGCGTCGGACCGATCACTCGTCCAAAGGAGTCCTACCGAGTGTGGTGTGTCTGAGTGTTATCGTGAAGCCTCAATAATGAGGAGGCCGTGGCCCACTAAAGGGCTGTTGCGCCATGGTGGGAAAAAGAGTTAAAACAGTCGTAATGCCGTTTGACGCACTTTCAGTGTACCAAAATTCATTTTTGTGCTCCCGTAACTTAGACCTATTAGTGTTCCTTGTGGCCTGTTGCAGTTTCATGCCCTTCCTCCAGAAGTCTTTTCAAAGTTCTCTTGCCACTGAACTTTTGTGCTATTTTATGATATATTTTGGGATTCCTTTACGCCCTGTTCTTCTTACACGTGCTTTTCAATCACTTCAGCGTGAGAAATATATCGATAATATCTGGGTGGTGTCCGATTCGAACCTCCCCGTGTGACCGGCTGTCCTGCCTGAAGTTTCTCGTAGTTGGCCTCATTCCTTCCAAGCAAATGTTGGGACACTGCCTTAAACTGTTCTACAACTGTTTCCTCTCAGACCTTTTGTATTCATTATTGACTGTTTTCGAAGCATCTGACAACATGCGAAGACGTTCATGCGTTATATAATCAGTATAAAAGTAAAGCAGGTACTTTGTAAATCTGATGATTGGTAAAGCCGATCCCAGTGGCCGCGCGGTCTAAGGCTTGGGTCAGCGGCCGTTCGCTTGCTGGGATTGGGGGTTCGAATCCCACCGGGGGCATGGATGTCTGTCTCTTGTGAGTGTCGTGTGTTGTCAGGTAGAGGTCTTTGCGACGGGCCGATCCCTAGCCCAGAGGAGTCCTACCGAGTGTGTGTGTGTGTCTTGAGTGTGATTAGATGCGATAGTAAACCTCTACACTTATGAGAGTAGGAAGGAAGGAAGGAATGAAGGAAGGAAGGAAGGAAGGAAGGAAGGAAGGAAGAAAGAAAGGAAGAAAGAAAGGAAGAAAGAAAGGAAGAAAGAAAGGAAGAAAGAAAGAAAGAAAGAAAGAAAAAGAAAGAAAGAAAGAAAAAGAAAGAAAAAGAAAGAAAGAAAGAAAGAAAGAAAGAAAGAAAGAAAGAAAGACGGTGACTGGTAAAGTTTTAAGCCTTCTAAACGTGTTACGTAACCTGCCTTTCTCCTCACATTTATTTAGGTTGCCGATAGCCTTTGTTATTTATGGAACTTAGAACAAAATATTGCCCAGCTATTGGGTTGGTTAGCCTAGTAACAATATTAGCCTCCGAATAGTCTTTGAGGTGTTATTTTAAGCGCCTTCGATGAAATGTTTTTACATCCGTGACTCGGTTTTCAGGCACTCCTTAAACAATACACATTGCATCAGGGGTAGGGGAGACCGGGGAATGCATTCGACAGGCTACCAGATCCGCGTGCTGTCCCCTTTAATTCATTAAATAAACCCTTGCGAGTACATATGTTAATGTCAGATGAATATTGCGGAAATTTCACATGAGTTACGCATAACCTAGCGCGACAGAGACTTGCTTTACGATTTGGAAATTGTCTTTGCATAACTTTTGTAGAAGTAACAAAGGAAGTCAGAACTTATGTAGTTTTCAAGGCGGGTATGAAAAGTCCACAGAAAGAAGGCTCTACAAATCTTTACGCCTAATCGCCGTATGAAACCCAACATTCCTAGCGCCAGTGGTCCGTGAGTTTTCTTCGTGAAGCCGACCCTATAATATACATTTGACGAAGCAGTGGTGGTATTATTTTAACGTCATTCAACAGGATACCAACAAGACTGTCCAGCAACAGATCAGTGCCGAAAGAAAAAATGCCTTGCAGGAAGTGAAGTGCAAAGCTTTGGGGCATCGCGCTTATAAGGAAGTGTCACGAGAATTAATGAACTCTATAAAAAGGTATATTAGCTGGAGGAAGATACTGCGGGAACAGAAATACACATATGGGGGACATGGCGCTTGTAGGGAGGTACGGTGAAATCTGGTGAATTGCTTAGAAACTTTGTAATGAGGGAACACAAATAGAATGACAACCTGGGAAGTGAAACGCAGGATGCAGGACGTGGCGTTTTTAAGGAGGAGCCCTGAAAACTGGCTGATTGTTTCAAAATAAACTAGTAAGAAGGCTGAAAGGGAAAGACTGAAAGGTGTCATAACAGGTGAAGGGGAACGTGTCCTCCAGTTGCTTGCACCTATTTTCAGGAAGCATCATTTGAGATTTCACCTTCACAGTTGGCTTTGAAGTTTGTTGCATTTACAAATATAATTTGCCAAAGCTTATCTCGGAACATTTAGTTCACACAATCGTAAAATATACACTACGTTATACGTTCATGATATTAAAATGTTTCAGGAGAGAGAAGATGGTAGCGAGAATTATATGGGTATGTGTAAATTTTTTCTTGTTTACCATAAACAACTGTGAAAGTGTATGAATTTAAGTATGAACTTCCCCACTGTGCTTCGTCAAATGTATATATATAGATATATATAAATATACAGTCGAACTCAGTTATAACGTCATGAAAGAGACAATATTTTCTGTCGTTATAACCGCGTAGTGCAACATTATGGTTAACGGTGAGGAATTAATTGGTACAACAGATTATCTGACGCTATAAACGAGGTGTCATATGAACCTACGCCATTATAACGGGGATCGAATGTGTGTGTGTGTGTGTGTGTGTGTAAGTATGAACTTTGTAACTTGTCGGTAGGCACAAAAATTGAAGTCACTGATTTGTCTTGAAACTAGCAGTTCAATCCTGTACGTTCGGAAACGTAACAGGCTGTTGGATTCACACGTAATTTCTATATACCCATTATATTTTATTTTGAAGAGTTCTGTACATGTAATGCGTAAAATTATAAGCAAATAATAGTGTATTTACACAGAGATTTTTAACTAGTGCCGATTTTTCGACTGGATCTGCTTTTCCTGCAAGAATTTCTGCGGTGATGTTCCTGGAAGAAGGAATGTTGTCAAGGTATCAAGGGGAGGTACTGGAGGCATAAAACAGCCCATCCAATAAATCCGTTAAGGAAACAGCTGACATTTCTTTTCTGTTCTGTAGTTTTTTGTTACATTTCTTTGCTCACAACATAAGAAAAATTATTCTGACGCGTGCATATGATGGACGGACAAACCCTTCTCATATTTCATACCAGTGTCGCTGATAGATGGCGATGAATGAAGTCTCCCTACACGCGCAGGGAAGCTCAAATATTATTGCTTCTCAGCTGAGACGAGATTTCGTAAATGGAACATAAATATTTTACATAGAAGTATCTTGGTTGGCAGGTTCTCGCGCCTGACTTCTTCACATATTAATGGCGAATTATATACAGTTTAAGGCCGCGTGCTTTCTTCGCTGTGTCGGTTGCACAACGACACGTCAATAAACAGTGGTGTTTCTCACATGACATTCTTGCATTGCTTGCCTGACAATTACAGCAAAATGTAAATTTCACCTTATAAAACGCCATGAAGGCCGAAAGGGGGAGTAAAGGTATAGCTTACTCTTTCTTTAACCTCGGCCGTAATGGTGGGGTGGGTGCTCAACGCCTCTACCCCGCCGCCTTACCGCGAGAAAGAGACAAGGTGCCCATCTTACAGGGGGGTTGGCGGGCTTCAAGGCCAGTCTGGAGGGTTGCGGAAAATCTGGCCCCACTGGGATTCGATCCGTAGCCAGTTGCTATACCGACTGGACAATTCCGGCCCACTGACAAGTACAGTACTCGTTATTTTGCAACATTACGTGACGTATAGTGTATTGCAATACCAAAAATTTTACATCTCTAACTGACGTACTGATCAATGGTATTTGAAAGTGACATTATCAGAGCATCAATTTGAAAATGATGTTAATTGAAACAGTATTTTGTAAGGTAAACACAAGAGGCAAGGTATGAAGGCGTAGCGGTCAGAAAGTGCAACTCAAAGAATTGTGTGTTCAGGACGTGCGGACACATTAAACACAACAAATGATTAATACGTGATTAAATGTCACGAAATTTTGACTATATAGCAATATATTATATAAATTATCGAAGGCCTTCCTTACTTCAACCTGCTCGTCAGTTGTAGAATTTAAATGTCTTGTCTTATTTCTTAGTTACCTGCAATGTCAGGCATTTGAAACGTTCTTCTCACCTACTTTAACACAGGTCTTCACCCGATTATAGTGGAACTTACCCCCCACACGGGGCTCCTTTTAAGCTTTAACTAACTTTTCGTAGTGCTACTGTTATTTATTCTCCCACTTATGATTTCAAACATGAAATAATATTAATTCCGTGGACTAAACACGGAAGTGACCAAAATATTTTCTTTTTAAACGACAATATCTGTATGACACAGAAAAGATATAGGTTTAACCTTTTAAAGCCTGGCGGTAACTTTACATACCACCAGGTTTAACATCGAAAAATTCTACGTGGTGCCCACATTGCGTTTATGTGTTTTGTACGGATCTCAGAACAAACAGCAACTTTTGCCTTATAAAACATTAAGAGACTGGTTTTTATAACCGAAGTGGAGAGTGTTTACTGCGCGGTACGCATTGAGTCCTAATATAAAACAGATACGGTCCGTCTTCAAAGGGTTAAAGGCGACAGAAAGAATAATATACATACTAGAGTGTTAGCGTCGGTATTTTGCAAAATACAAAAGTAATCTAAACGCACAGAGTGGGTTTATGTTCTAGCTTATAGAGACTTGTATTCCCACGGAAAAAGAAACTGAAACAGTTTAAAGGGCAATTGAAATGCATGAAAAGTTCCTTTATCTTTGTTCCCGATAAGACTAATTTTCTATCGATATGCACTCGTACAAAATGAAGTTGAACGTATCGAATTACTGCGCGGTGTCTCGTGAGGTTGAAAATTACTCTTGCCGAAGAGGGTCGAGTTATTCTTCTTCTGCCAAATGTTTCTAATACATCCGATTTAGACGCTTTGAAGGAAAGATGGCACGTAGCCTAATTTCTGTACTTGTATCATGCATATGAAAGACACAGTTCGCCCAGCGGCATTAATGCCGCGTCCCCTCATTCACGCTTCAGCGATTTGCATGACTAACACAGGGCGATATTTGAGACACCGTGGAATCAGCATATGGTTTTGACTTACAGAGTGCACGTGTTCTGCTCCGGAAAGTTTCATTACAACGTCACTGTGATTTCATTAAGATAACTGGCTGAATGGTACAGCTGTGGTGACAGAAAGATAATTTATGTTAATCTTTTAACGGGAGATAATGAAGCCGAGTAAATGGGATATTCATTTCTTCTAATCCTTTTCCTAACAACAAACTGGTCTGGAAAATTTAGGCCTATAAATTTTTCCTCCAAAGGCGATTTACTGGACACATTACTCAAGTTTTCAGTACTCACATTTTCTCAACTATTCTGAGCTCACTCATCTTGGTGCTCGTTTAGTACAGATATCTATTGATAGCAAATATAAACAGCTTTTGAAGTATCTTATTTTTAAGCCGTTATATACACATTCTGTGCCACAAGATGTGTGTCAATCAAGGATGGGTTTATTTGTATTGCATTTCTTTTTCATAAGGCACTCTTTAGGACTCGAGAACGTTGAAGCAAAATTAGAGTGGAGAACTTACGCAATTTGAATCTGCATCAGATGAAACGAAATGAAGCTACAAAGTAACGAGACTGTTCTCCCAGCTTATGCCTTGACTTTTGATTACGGAAATAAATATATGCTAGTTACCGCTAATTCCCCCAGTTGCATGGCAAAACACGCTCCCTTAACTTGACGTAGTGCCCCTAGTAATTTTCTTGCAAAAGTCTTTTTAAATTGCCGCAGTCATGCGCAATAAAATAACTGAGTGTGAAGTAAACATCTATAATTTCTTGTGGATTCGAAGAAAAGTTTTATTGGGACTTCCAGTTCCTTGCGTGAGAAGGCTCGTGTGGAGTGGTGCATGGCTTCCGACACAAAATGCTGTAAAGGGAATAATATGTGCATACAATAATTTAATCACAAAATTATATTTTTAAAAATAGTATTGTTATTTCATTGCCACATAACGTGTAAGAGTAATACAATCGACAAGATGAGATAAATTGCAAATCACAAGAAGAAACACGTAAATCTTTTCTGGCGGAAAGTGCCACAAAAACATGGAGGTGTGAAATATTAAAACATATGTTATAAAAGCATAGTGTGAATCTGCGGAATGAAATGAGCTTTTTCTGGATAGGTTCACTGACGAACGTTTGTGAGCGTTGAAACTAACCCCATTCCTTTCAGTAAGGAATATCTTTTCTTGGTCACTGTCAGTTTCTCAAGAACACCATGTATCATGAAGTTATTTATAATAAAGTTACGTAGTCATATTTTGTACAAAGTCACTAACTTACGCTATGGAGCAAATTCCTTCTAAGAAACCAGTAGTGTCTCATCTGGAGAAAAAATTCCCACTTTTTATGGAACCACAAGTCCCTTTACCGTTTCCACAAGGGGCTAGGCACTTTTCCCCATCCTGAGCCAGGTGAACCCAATCCATACACTCCTATCCTAATTCTTTGAGATCCATTTTAATATTATCCTCCGAACTAAGACTAAGTATTCCAAGCTGTTTGATGTCTGCAGGTTTTCCCAAGCAAAACCCTGTGTGGTTCTGCTTTCTCCCATGCCTCCCACATGTCCCGAGCTTCTTATCCTGTCTGATTAGATCACTTAAAATTATAGATTATTATTATAGATATAATTACAGATGATTTGTATTTCTTGTCAAATTCGATTACAATCGAACATGACAAGGAATACAAATCATGAATCTCATTATTATGGAATTTTCTCCGCCTGTTAGTTTTTCTCTTTATACGAAAATGTCCCTCAGCACTCTGCCCGCGAAAACCCTCAGCCTTCTTTCCAGCCATAACGTGAAAGATGAAATTTCACAGTCTTGTGCAACAGGCAAGGTGTTATGTTTTTTTGCAGCAAAATGGAGGGCGAAGCTTCTGAACCGAATGGTTAGAAGCATTCATCGAAAGTGACCTACTTTTAATTCCTTTGCGTATGCGGCGCTGATTTGTTAGTACTGTTCCCAAATATCTGTGCTTTCTATATGTCCTACATTATGTTGATAAGACATGGGTATGTCATACATAAAAGAGTAATTCAGTCATCACAACTGTTTTTATTATAAACAAAGCAACTTTAGTAATATTTGGCTGCATGTTTCAATCTAAGAAGTAATCATCAGAAGAAAATTATACACTATATAAGGAGACTGTAAACGGACAGTTGTTTCGGCGAAAGAGATCTTTATCTTAAAAGAATTTTCTTTTATAACGATGTGTAATGCTATATACAAATTAATTTAACTTCGCTTGTATTATACATACTGTAAACTTTCTTTACACATGTAGTTGTATTATTATGAAACAATTTTTTTCTTTAAAGAATTTCTATATTTGTGTTAATTAAAAGTGGTAAGTAATATCGTCATATATAAATTTTGATATAGAAATAAATATAGATATTGATACAGAAAGACTTTATTACTTACCTTTTGTAAATTACGCAAATATAGAAATTCTTTAAAGTAGAAAGAAAGGTTTTATGATACCACAACTACATGTGTAAGATACGTTTACATAATTCAGCCATGTTATATGAATGTTTATATAGCATTACAAATCATAATAAAAGTTTTTTAAAGGTAGAAATCTCTTTCAAGAAAACAAATAACTATTTTCTTCCTTTTATGTGTGTATAATTTTCGCCTAATTCTGTCCTCTTAGGTTGAAACATGTAGGGAATTTTAAAAACTTGCTTTTGTAATAAAATGTATTTGTGACGACAATGTTTCTTGCACGCACTAGTTTATAAAAACACAAAGGTATATCTTCCGTTTTTTGACTACGTTTTTAGTGTTACCAGAATTTTTTCTTGGCCAGCCTTCTTATTAGTCACTAATAAAGCTTCCGTGATTTTCTTTGTAGTATTTATGGTACAAAAAATTACATGTGCGAAGTATCTTAAATTTCATTGTGAGCTTTTTGTAAGTGTAGACATGCCAATTATAATTCATATTTTCACATCGGTGAAGTTTGGCAGTGTTGTAAGTAGTTACAGCTTTCCGTACTTGCAACATAAGGGCACAAGTCCACTCTGAAGAAGGAGGCAGTATGTTCCCCCAAACATGTGGGACGCCACCTGCCTGACTGCATATTATTAAGTTCCGGGCGACCACGACACCGTGTGCAAAATGTCAACAGTCCACTATAGTGCCTAGGACACACTGCAAAACCGACGAGTTTTTTTAAATTCCCGAGAAGGTAAAACGGTTTCTGTCTTCTCTAAAGCGTCCACTCTGCTCTGACACCCTCCCACCATTATATTCAGTGGGCAATGGCGGGGCCCTTCGCCGGGGTGAATCTGTCAGGGCGTGAAGCTGGCCACACACCTCCCTCTGATCCCGAGGTTAACAATGATTGGAGCTCTACTTCCACTCCCTCCTACACATTTGTAGCGCTTTCAGGGACAAGTTTACCTTTACTTCTTGATATTTTGGGATACGAAACAGATGACTTCCTTATTATGTGTGAAATTTATTATATATTTTTTGCACAGAAAACTGTTTCATCTGTGTGGGTCTGTATGAATGGTATAGTCCTTTCGTTGAACTTCAGTATTATTCTGAACAGGCACTGCAAATCAGAGTGTTATCGCCTTCAGCTTGTCGTCTGGTTTGTGATTTCTTTCGCTTCTTTTGACATTAAGGTGGTCAAGCGTGATCTCGCCTGACTGCCAAGTGCTGTAGATGGAAATCAGTACATTTCCTCTTCAGAGCGTGATGCGAATGGCTTTAACATTTTAAAAGCATACGTGTAGGCGGGACACTCTCCAGATCCGACTTACTGAAGTGACGAGTATATTTCAGCCCACTTTAAGATTTCTTCCGAAAACGACACGAAACCTTATGTGAATTATTGAAACAAACTTTAATCTACTTTTGTATGATCTATAATCCGTGCATTAATCGATTATAGGTGCATAATATTAGTACTAAAAAATCTGCACAAGCGTGTTAAAATATTTATATCTAGACTTATGTATTTACAGTCGAACTCGGTTATAACGTCATGAAGGGGTCTGAATATTTTGTGCCGTTATAGCCGAGGAGTATAACGTCATGGTTAACAGTGAGGAATTACTTAGTACCACAGAAAATCTGTCTCTATAGGCGGGGTGTCGTATAAATCGATGTCGCTATAACCTGGTTCGAGTGTATATTGTTGGTAATGTTATATATGTATAAAGCTTTAAGCTCTGCTTTCTTCTTTCCTTGAGTCTTACTATACTCCTCTACACGAAACGTTTATAAACAGCAGAACAAGACAGCCTATAAAGTCAAGGAAATAATTCTGATTCCACGTTTCTGAAAGCAGAGAAGGCACGGCGACATAATTCTTGGCTTTCTTCCTCAGAGAAGAAAAGTAAGTAGAGATCGTCTAGAAGAAGCGAACGGTTGCTGTAATGTTTCCTGCATGAAGCTGTGTACGCAGATCCTATCGCGAATTATGGGACGTACACGTAAGTTAAATTCTAAAGGCAAAGATACCTGAAAGAAGATGTGCTATGAAAAGCAGTGTGTGCAGATCTGGTCCTGAATTAATAGGCTTTCTTTATTCTTGTGTTAGGACGAGGCCACATACTGTATCGTAGGCGTAAGTGCGGCCTTTCCCAGCTGATAGACGAATATTGCGTAATGGTAGGATGAGAACTGACAGAGCCATGAGAAGGTATCGGAGAAAAACATGTCCTACTGCCATTTTAGTCTCCTCAGATCCTACATGGAATGTCCTGGTATTGAAATCGTGCCTCTGCTGTAAGAAACTGGCGACTGATCGCCTCAGCTACGGTTCGGTCGAATTGTGAGAGTTCCTTGTTTTAAGGGATGGTGTACACAGTTACTGTGCTCCCAGCACACGATTACTGGACATGCAGTGCACAAGTACGTAAGTGAATCTATAATGGGAATATATTGCTTTTTTAATTTCTGAAGCAACTTATCTGATCTTGGTGGAATTAGATAATGGGTGTCTATACTGCAATTTACGGGATGAATTTTAATTTTGATTCATTGGGGTGTCCACATAACCCTTATTACACGTGAAATATTATGCAGTGTGTCCCAATTAGTTTTGCAAATTCTCGTCGTAGAAAATGTAGACCTAAAATTATTGATACCCTCAGAATGTACAACTGTCTGAATGAAAGACAAAGAACGTTTCACAGCAGACATTCTGCCATCTGTGTTACAATTAGCGTAATAAGAGCATAGGTCTATTGGCAGTGATTGATTTGTCACAGCAATACCATCTAAATAAACAGTAATGGCTGATTACGTATTCTGTGTCGTAAAGAACGCATTTGCGTAGCACACAGCCTACACTCCCAACGGTTTGTCAGCACACGAATTCGTCTTACGAGCTACAGTTGGGTTTGAACCAGTAACACCACTAGAAAGGGTATTTCATGAGTAGATATAATGTGTTTTCGGTATAGTAAGATTACTTTATTTAGTTCTGGATACGCTTAACTTTTACACATTTTTCCTTTTAATAATGTCAGCCAAGGGAATTCCGGGATAATACTGAGTTTCCATGCTCAAGTACGCGCTTTTGGTCACAGTAAGTGTCAGACGTTGTTTGTACCAACAGCATGTTTACTTACAAAATTAGCCTCATCAGTAGGCTAATTATGCTGTGTTCTCACCCTCCTTAGCTCGACGTACAAACTGCAGGAAAAACCGTACACATGTAGCGGCCTTTCTCACTCGTATGTATTCTGTGTTATCTGAACATGCTGCTGCGACTCTAGAGTGAAATCAACCCGTTCTTATTCCACACACACATGGGCTCCCGCACCTCACAATTTGGATGCTTTTATTGGTGCGTTTCAGAGATATGTCATTTCTCCAAAGGGCTGTGAAGTTTTCCCTTATGCTTCCTTATTGTGTGAGAAATTGACATGGCCGCGTTCGTACCATGCGTACGAGGCTTTTGTAAGCCGCTTTATACTTTCTGTAACGACGTCTACGATAGAAATTTTTATACAACTATATAAAACTTCGCATTTCAAACTTTTTATCAGCGCTTGTTCCATTTCCGCCCCTGTATTGTCTAGTAGCAACATATAACATTATGACGACAGTGGAAACAGTACAGCCATAATGGAGAATACTGGAACGTAAGGGAACATACTGTTTTACTCTGTCAGAGGAGGAAGAGAATAAAATGAACTCCAGTGGGGAAAGTAGGAAATTACAACTTGTGACGTGATCTTGTCTCTGTTTTATAGCGGTGTGTTCAATATCCGCCCTGCGGCGTTCATGTAAAAAGGTGGTTTCAGATATTCAAACAAAGGCCTAAGCTAAAGGTCCGCTGGTTAGAGTACACACAAAAATGGAGGGACAATAGCTACAGTTATTCCACGCCTTATATTTAGCCGTTTACTGTCAGTATAATGTTGTCGAAAAAAGAAAAACTGATATAAAGACCTAGACGTAGATGGGATTGTCTTAGCACGACAGGTAGTGAAGAAATAGCGTGCAGGAGTGTAGACTTGACTCATCTGGCTTATGATATGGACAAATGACAGGCAACAAGGATTAATTAGTTAAGAGTTCTGCGGCTTGTTTATAAACGTACTTCAGAAAATGATGATGATGATGATGATGATATGTTGAATCTCAGCTACGTACTTCCACAGATGTGTTTGCTAACACCAAGATTTCTGAAGTATACTTACCTTATATTGACCTTAGTGTTTATAGTTGTATAATACGTTACGCAATTTTTCGCTATGTTGTAGCTATCTGTTTACAATAATTCTTGTTTCCCATCCTCGAATCTTTGTCAAATTCTTTTAATGTGGTCTTTGCATTTGCATTTACATAAGTTTCTGAATTTTATAATCTTGGTACAACTACTTAATTTAGTCTTTTATATTTAAATTTTTACTCTTCAAAAATTTTCCCTCCAAATTCGCGTTTCCCTACTTTTGAAAAGTATGTACAAAGCATGCTATTCTGCTTTGCCTAAAGACAGTTCTGTCTCTTTCCCCATGTCATGTCCACCGGAATTTTCTTTTCCATTATATGAGAATAAGAATATCCTGACTGCCACATTTGTATCGTTCCTGCAGAATATTAGCAGGGCTAGAATATGGGGTTATATAAATGAGTGTTGTTTATAGCAGGTTTAAAAGAAAGTAAGTTATGTCCTGCATAATATCTGGCCTATAACACTCATGGGCCTGTGAGAGAACCAAGGGCAAAAAGAGTCAAGCAGTCTTTGTGGACAGATATATTCATTCCTGATTAGGATTTGAAAGACTTCAAAAACTGTAACCTGTTCTGAAAGACGTATATTAACACATGGTGCCACGTATAACAAAACATAGGGCCGCGTTCCCGTAACCATTGTTGCCGTGGGAAAACAATAAGGAATACGTATTCTGAGAGTATGTCTGTAGCCTTAATTATCCAGCATAAAAAGCGCATCTCCATATTATATTGTCATCTGTGGCCTGTCCGACTCTACCTTATTTTTTCACATCTCATAAGCGGCATGATTTTCGGGAAAAATGTTGAGCATAAAATGTGTGTTTTGATTTCCTCTACAAATTTTGTCTGAAAAATTTCTCGTTGTAAGAAGAACTCGATAGGTATAATATCATATGTACATAGTTCATCATGTAAAGTACCCGTTTTTCTTGTCAGATTTTAATGGAATGTGATATTTTCCCGACAGATTTTCGAAAAATACTTAAATATCAAATTTCATAAAAATCCGTCCAGCGGGAGCCGAGTTGTTCCATGCGCACCCCCGGGCGCACGGACATACGTGGCTAAGAGAACAGTCGCTTTCCGAACTTTTCCGAACGTGCCTAAAAACGGCGATGAGAGTGGAGACATTGCCATAGATAAGGATCTCGGAGTCCACAGCATTCCTTATTTGCTAAAGAACTTGGGGAGCTTAGTGACTTGTCTCAACAGGACTGACAAAAAGGGCGTAACCCCTACTTATCTCAGAGCGATGACATGAGGTCAAGTTTTTCGCTTTTGCATTTTCTTTATTTCTCTTCCTTGATGGATCAGGACCGAACGTAGAGATTAACTCCAATCGTGAAATACTCAGCATTATTACAGTAGTAATCTCTTTGTAAGATCTGCAGCCCTTTGTTAACTCCTACAGTGATTCATCAAGTGACTGACGTAAATTACATAGTGAGAATTCTTTATTCAGACGTCGCTGCTATATTTTAAGTAATTATTGTTCTGCACAGAGTAAAAAGGACGCCAGACAATATAATTATTCTTCTTGGATATTGCAGCTTGAGGGGAAACATTCGTTTGAAATAAAGGTCTACAGAAATCGGTCATTTTTATCAGGCCGTTTTTTGCCTTAGGAGAAACTACGTTGTCTCTCTGGGTTTTAGAGGGACATAGTTGCTGATATATCCATCCTCCATTAATAATTTCGAACCAACTGAATATCTTTCACGAAGATCAATATCAACGTAACTCTGGTTTGCGTCCTCTACACAAGGCACAGAAAGGCGCATAAACAACTTGGGCATATAACTTAATATTTCATATATATTTCAATAACTTTTCCAAAATTGTTTGGGCACATTTTCTATTTGGTATATTGTTGTTAACACGTAAAAGGAAAACGTATTAGTGCGGTTTTAAATGTGATTTCCATAGTTTATTAGCTTTGCAAAAGTGTTTGTGTTCAGGGAACATATGAAACGACAAAATACAGTGATACTGAATTAAAAATTTATGTACGTAGCGTAGATAAATTTGAAGTTTTGAAGCACAGGATGTAGTTACATGTGTAGTATACCATATTAAATCACGGAAACTTGAAGATAAATAATGAAGTTTAGCTCCTTTAAAATGACCGTAATAGAAAGCTAGCGGAGGCAAAGATGTTGATTTTACCAGCTAGAGATCAGGTCTGTATGCAGTTGATATTACGTCTCATACAGCCTGTTAGTACTTCAAGTTTACTGTATATATAGCCTCAAAATTTTGCACTGTTACCCTGTTTGTAATTTTTGACATATAGAAGATATTTCATAAGTTACGTATATGATGCGTTTACGTAAGAAATTTCACACAGGGCTATCGGACTGGAATGTTTTTTGTCTTTATTATGCCAATTAAATATTTCTAGCGATGACGACATATTTTCTTTCCATAAAAATGCTTTTAATAGAAATTACGTATGTGTGTACTTCATTACCGCACTTCGCTACAAGCCTGAAGGTCGGGGGTTCGATTCCGTTGGGGTAATGGTGTTTTTGGACATAATTCTTCCTGCCGCACTATGGTCCTGAGGTCGACTCAAACTCTAAAAGTAACGTGTGCCAGGAAGGCAAAGCGGCCGGTGCGTAGGGCTAACAACCTTACCACCTTCGTGTGCCCTTTGTTTAGAAATTCTGAGAACCTCAAACTCGTGTAGTACTAAGGGACTTTCCAGGACTGTGTACGGATTGCTTTAACTTTATACGTTATTCCCAATATACGTTTTCCACTTCTAGTTTCAGGACTCCATTATAAGCCACGTAAATCTTCCTGGAGCTCTCAAATGAGTCTAATATTCATGCGATCTCTGCTTAGATATATGGTAGCGGGGTAGCCACGTGATATAGTGATCGAAAATATGCTGTGCAAGTCCATCGAATTCTGTGAATTATGAACGATGTACACACTGCTGCACAGAAAACATGACATGTTTTCCTCGCTTAATAAGTTTAAGTAAACAGACCAAAGATAAAATTTGTCCTGGAATGGATTCGGGCTAAATAATACATGTCTGATAAAACTTATGACTATATCTTCTCATCACAGCTATGATTATACAGTTAATATGGGCCAACAAAAATAGGTCATATTTTATACACTGCATCTTGAGTTTCTTGGACTCTAATATCACACGAAATTATAGTACTTTTGTATGATTTAGTTCCCTGCAGAAGCAATAAATTTTTTGTCCAAAATATCCAGATAGGCCCTGAAGTACACCCAGCCTCCTGTTTTACGGACACCGAGGGTTGCTTGTCGGGGGTAAAGCAGCCGGGCCGGTAGGTTGGCCACTCATTTCTACCTAGTGGCGAAGTTATGAACGAGTGGATCTATACATCCACTCCCCCTATATCCCTTGATGGCTTGCACAGGCGTAATTTTAACATTTACTTTATGTGATTTCTATCCTTACAAAATTTCATGTAATCCAAATAATGTGGAAGTTAAATGTGTGTTTCGCGCTGCTTCACTCATGTCGTTCACAAAACATTTTTGTTAAATGTAAGTTGTACAGCAGCATTATGTAAACAAAAGTTGTTGGTCCTGTGGTTTTCGAAGATGTGCTAGCACACCAAGTGTTAACACTGCATTATGTGACTGGTGTCACTGCAACACCACGAGTTAGCAGCCCGGCAACCATGCTGGTATTGTTGATACTAGGATATTCCAAGCCACAAAATTGCGGTGGCTGCTTGTGACGCCGAGGTCCGTAACAGCCGTCTTGAAAACTCGTTATTATGTTGCAAAAACATGCACATAAGGATGCCGAGAGTATGCGTTTCTTTATTGAGGGACGGAAGTGGGGTAAAAACTATACGCCATATCTTCATTACTTCAGTCGTCTTGGCGACCCACAAACACGGAAAAATAAATAAACAAACGTCGTAAAATATACTTAATATTGTAAATTTTCGGTGCAGTTGTTTTATAGGTGCATATTTATTTGTTACCAACTATTGCATAGATTAAGAGTTCTGGAAACAAATTATGTTTTAGGTTTTATATATTTTATGCTCAAAACGATTTTATGTATCAACATATTTTTAGCATATGTAAATTATACAACACTGATTACGACTCTAATATATGTATATATATTTTTACCATTCAGTGGCATGTTACCTGCTGCTTCCGTCTATAAAAGAGGTCTCTCAGATGATGGCTGAATAGTTTCGGCCGAAACATGTAGGAGGTATAGAACCATTGTGCAGCAGTTGGTAACAAATAAATATTTCGTAACATATCTTATCCAGCATGCTTATGATAGGCTATTCTATGCCTTGTTATGCAGCAATTGTGGGTATTGCTCTGAAATATGTTATGGCTTCAGTAATTTTTACTTATTCGCCTGTGCGTATGTTTTCCTTTGTACTCCTTGCCAAATATTAAAGTGATCAAATCAAGGCGTAGGAAATAAACAGGCATACGACCTGCATAGAAGTTGAAAAGGTAAAGCAATCCCTGTACAGGCCTGGACAGGCCTTGAGGGTTCCATGAATCTGAGGCTCCCAGATTTCAAGACAGTCGGCACATGAAGGTGGTGAAGTAGTCAGCCCTACGCACCGGCCTCCTTTACCTCCCAGTAAATATTCCTGGTATTCATTTCTGTTAGAGGCTGAGCCGATCCCAGGTCCGTAGTGCGGCCGGAAAGATTATGTCAATGAAAAATTCCAATGGCACCATCGGAAATCGGACCCGCTACCTTCCGGCTTGTAGGGCAGTGCTTCAACCAACTGCGCCACCGCATGCCCCGACTTGCATAGAAGAGATAAAAAAATTTTTTTTTCAAACCTTTGGTTGGAAAAGCCAGAATGTAACGAGCCATCTGCGAGATACAGATATTTGGATTGGAAGGCATTAGATGCGAAGCGTGGACCAGTTTGGTGTGGCGGCCTTCTCTAAACGTGGCGACAGACCTTTGGGTTTTCTTAAAAAGTAGATAAATCCTTGAGCATCTGAAGAACATTTCTGTTTCTTAGAGTGTATGCAGGGCACAGTAATTCATCTGAAGTTTTGTACTAGGATTCCTTAGGCTGAAGAATTTGTAATTTGGAGCGCGTTGGATGATACAGATTCTTTGCGTATTCACACTACACAGTGCGAGAAACGCTAATACAAAAATGTTAGGAAAAATATGGGGCCGATCCCAGTGGCCGCGCGGTCTAAGGCGTGGGTCTGCCGCCGAGCGCTTGCTGGGATCGTGGGTTCGAATCCCACCGGGGGCGTGGATATTTGTCTTGTACATTTTTTGTGTTGTATCTCTGCGACGGGCCGACCCCTTGTCCAGAGGAGTCCTACCGACTGTGGTGTGTGCTTGATCAAATGAAATCACAAAAACCCTCGACACCTGCTGTGAACAACTAAGTAGAACAGGGAAGGACGAAGAAGATGAAAAGTATGGGGGTGAATATTTTGATAAGGCGGCTACGTTTGTTTCCTTCATACAGCATGTCATTTCTGCGACAAATTAGCTACTGAAGAATAAATGATTCATACGAAGTGCTGTTTCTTGCGCAGTTGTGTATGGGCGTTGGGAGATTTAACCTTCTAACAGCGCGGCTGCCGATTCTAGTGTTATCCTGGAATGTTATGCCGTGTGGATTTGTACATGGCTATCGACGTTTCAGAGAAGGGCACTGCCTCTGTATTCAGGGTCTGGTTGTCCAAGATCAGGAATCTGAAGATGGACGCATCACGCTAATTCGAAACTTCTGTAAATATTTACCAGGCGACACGGCTTAACATTTCAGAAGACTCGAATCTTCGACCATGCATTTTGTGAAATGCTCGTGTTAGGTTGTATGTCGCCTATGAAATAAGCGTTTTCCTAAAAATTTATGCTCAGCGTTTTACGTAGGTCTGTACTTCTGTTCGGGTTTCTTCTACCTGAAAACTATTAAGTTCCCGGCCTAAACATGTTCACTGCCTGAACACCAAACTTATGGCGAGTAATCAACGGACTGAAATTGTTTCATGTTGTTTCGTTGTAAATGAACAGCGTAGCGATTACCGCAAAATGCAACTAGCCCTACCAGGATTAGGCTAATTTTGTTCTTTTCAAAAAGTGGTTGGTATAATTAGCTCTTAATTATGTTGTAGCGTGCGATGGAGGACAATCACAGCTCTGGGATGAGTGCGATATCGATTCGGAGGTTAGAGTGTGGCTTTAAATGGTTATTGCCCGTTACCATGCACACGTCCTATCAAACGCACTAATGCCACTTCGGTGGTGAGGGAAGCAAAACACACAGACGAAAGTTGAAAATACTATAGAGTACTGCAGGTACAGCGACTCGCTACGGCCTGGACGGTCCAGGGATCGAATTTCGGTGGGGATGACACTTTCCGCACCCGTCCAGACGGCTTCCTGGACCCACCCTGCCTCCTGTAAAATAAGTAGCGGATCTCTTTCCGGGGGATAAAGCGGCAGGAGAGTGATGCTGACCACCCACCCTCAAGATAGCCGAGATTAAAGAAACAGTATAGGTATAAGCCTACTTCCCCTCTGGGCCTTCATGGCCTCTTGTAGGACGACATGTATTTATACAGCATTGTTGGGCTGAATTAGAAATTATTCGTTAAAAATTAACGCCAGTTAGTCCCTTCCTAAAGATGATTACTTAAAGACTAATTTGATTGGAATAATGCTTAAATTGGATTATTATTGGAGTATTATTTGACCGTGTCTGAGAGTGCTGCAGCTTTCGATTTATAATTCTCCCATCAGTATAAAATTGCGATCAATTACAGGTCTCAAAGGGATACATAGAAGCCAGTTGTACAAAGTAACCAGTAATTCCTGAAGAAGGCCATTTTCTTACAGGAACACGTAAATACATTGATCTACTAAAACGCTATCCAGAAAACTCGGGATGTTACGCTGTGTCGTTGGGCAAAGAATCCCCGTCCTTTCAAAGGATAGCAGTGCCTTCATGCTCAGCGTATGGTGATCAAAGTACATTTACACAACAGCACATTGTACCAGCCCAAAGTGCTTGCATCTTCTGCCACACCGCTGCGAGGAACTGAGATCCAGAAACTACTTGAAGCTTACTAGCTACATGTAGTGGTGGTTAATGTTAAAACAAACCACTTTATTTTCCGTTCAGTACAACCTGTATTCACTAAAATATTCTTATACTACATGTTTCTATCTTTCAACCATCATCATGTGTATAATGAAAAACATCTAATAGAAGGCAGAGGTGTAACAGTTTTGTGAGATCTCACAAAATACTATATATAAGATACGTGAGTCAGCGTTACAATTGCAACATATATGTCACAAAGCTCTAATCATAATGTTTACTCGCATATTTTGTCTATAATATTTATATATTATATTATTATATAATATATATTTGTCTTACGAAAATGTTGTCTTTTGCCTTGTATTGAATGTTTTTATATAATACACCTGATGATGGTCGAAAGAGCGAAACATGTAACGGAAGAATAATTTTAGTGAATACAATTTGTGCTAGAAGGAACATACTCCTGTGAGCACAACGTGATTGATCATATTAGGTTTATTGATAGGTGGTTAATGGTGCCCAGTTTAGTAGAGGACACACTCCTCTGTAGCCGGTAACTGTAACAATCCGACTACTCTTCACGCAATTATTACGCACATGCCGGCGGATGGATATATACGGTACGAGGTAGGTGGCAGCTAGGCGTGCGCTTTTCTTGTTACGAAAAGCGCGTTTACCCACTACCGATTGGCGTTTAATATTTTCCGATTCTGTCGTTAGAAATGACTCAATTAAGTAAAAATAGCAACATAAAATTAGTAGCCTACATGGAAGGTGGATAAGTTGTAAATATTTAACAGTTGGTTGTTTTAAATAGCTAATGAAAGCTTGCAGCGGAATAAGAAGAGCTGGGGGTGGGCTATTTAAATCATATTTCTTTTAAATTTACCATGATCCATCCCGCTGTGCGTATAGAATAAAAAAACTACATAATGTTTCCCGTTCAGCACAACCTGTGCCACTAAGTATTCAAACACTACATGTTTTGGTCATTCGACTGTCACCAGGTGTACAATACAAAAACTCAACACAAGGCAAAAGGATAAAGTTATTTTTTGTGGGGCCTCACAAAATAATATTATAAAATAAAAAATAATTTTATGCTTTTGCCTTGCATTGAGTTTTTATATTACACACTTCATGACAGACGAATGACGGAAACATGCTGTGTTTGAATGTTTAGTGAGTACATGTTGTGCTCTGCTGAAAACATTAAGTACTTTGCCATATTTCTTTTCCCAGTCACTGCTATTAATACTTGCTTACAGCATCGAATTCGGGGTTCAGTGCTCAAATTGCTGTTAGAGTTAAGTCTGTAATAATAATAATAATAATAATAATAATAATAATAATAATAATAATAATAATAATAAANAATAATAATAATAATAATAATAATAATAATAATAATAATAATAATAAAATGTTCTGTATCTAGGCAGAATAATTCCAGTAATTCAGGTGCAGTATTAAGGCTCAGTGTTATTTTTTACAAAGTTACATTTTCCCGCGAGACCAAGATTCTTGCAGTCGAGGAATTTGGCCTATGGAATTTGTAGATAGAGTTCGATTTGTTCCACAATATAAAATGACCGTCTTGCAACCTTGTTAGGTAGGTCACTTTGAAGCTTAAAACTGTAGGTTGTTACACGTACTGTGATACCTTCTAAACAGGAGCAAAACTTCAGTGAACGTAATTTCTTTGGCAAGTCTAAAATAAAAACTTCACTTGTCAAATTGTTTAACTTGATGATTAACAGGTTACAGGAGTTTAACAATTATAAATTTTTAGAGTTACAAAGGCAATTAAAAAGACAAATAATTTAAAACATTTCGAAATCTTAAAGCACGCCATGTTAAGAGGAAGTGCTTTTAGCACTAGTTAGACTTAGTCTCATATTGCGCAAGCAACCTGTAACATCAAAGCACAGGATAATTCCGTTTGGTTCCAACACGAACGGACTAATGTACCTTACATTGCTCTTTAGTTGAGATCTTTCAATCTGGCTTACTCTGGGGAAGAACTATCAAAGGAAAAGTTTCCAAGCAGTGTGTTTATGCGGTATTTATGAAACAAAATTATTCGCAAGGCACAAAACTGAGCAACATATATAAGAATTCTGCAAGTGAAAGCAGTCTACGCTAACAGACAGGAAGAGTGGTGTCGCCTCTTAATAATTATTATAAACGAACTTGAAGGGCAACTGTTTTAACTAGGCTTAGGATGCAAAATGCATATAACCCTAAACTTAATTATAACGATACGAATGCTTTATCAATTAATAAACTCCTTTGATCCGTAAGCTAATGCATTTATTTGGGCGTTGGGAATGAAGTATCTGAATTGTTCTGAGCCTAATTAGGTGTAGGGCTGACACCTCCCACCAGTTTCAAATCTGGACAAACGTTCTACGTCACTTGATATATGTTGCCATACTTTTTGATATTGTACGTCTTCGTGCAAGAGGTTTATGCAAAATACATTTTCAAATAATTTGACCTTCTGTTGGTTAATATATTTTTAACTCTTTTAAAATGTTTCGGCTAATAATAATAATCATCCTCAGGGACAGTGTTGACACAAAGAAGACTTTTAAAGCCAAAGCATATCTTCGACAATTGTATTTGGTAAATGGTACATTGTAAAATTGAAAAGTTGAATTTATCTATGTTTGATATTAAACAATCACTGAAAAAGGTTCAAATGTACAATGTATTTGTTTTTGTATTTCCGTTGTATCCAAACATTCTCTTCGATTCCAATTCAAACACAATCCAGTGTAAATTAAACAAGCACAAATCTTTATGCATATAAATCTTAAATAGCGCATACAGGATACCATTTTGGAAAGAGATAAACCAAAATATGAATTAGAGTAAATAAGTTCGCAAATGACGTTATCCGTCGCGTAGTGCTCAGATTTTACTAAAAGGTTCTTTACCTCCAAAATCTCGTAACGGTTTACTGGGCCCGTAGGTGTAATTGTATTTGCACTCGTAAGAAGAGTAAGGCCTTGCCTGCTCAAATTTCCACGAAAATCACGAATATTTAATAGCATTATGTGCAGATCTCATATAACAAATTTCATCCAAATCGAGAGATACATAAATGTGGAAATTAAGGATAGAAATATCTTTACGCACCCAAGGAAAGTATGACTTTCCCTATAGCGATTGTTACGAAACTCGTAACAGCTCAGTTGCATTAGATTGAGATCCTCTGTATGGAGTTTCACCAAAATTGGTCAAGCAACACATAAATTACCGATAAAAATTTATTATATCAGTAAGTAATATATGACTTTTCACTGAGCCGATTTTCACGAAACTCACGCTTGCTCGAAAAATGTTCGTGAAGAACTCTTATGCTGATTTCTCTAGAGTCGGACACAAAGTTGAGTCTCTGATATGACGTGAAGGCGGGGGACTTGGTCTCTGTATAAGGCTTTTTTCCCTCATATAGAGGCCTTTAAATTTCTCTGTGCACGACATGGTAATTAAAGTGGGAGAGGGAGTGTTACTCCATTCGTTCTTAAGCTCGCCACTAGATTGAGTGATTGATCACACACACACGCCGCCGCTGCTTCATATCTCTGGGAATGAGACCTCTGTATCGGTTAAATAGAAAGCTGATCGGGTCCCAGTTCCAGTCTGGATGCTTCACAGAAGAGAAATATTTACACCTCTCGGTAATCGAACCATGGTTTCGCTGATGTCCATGTCGTAGTGTAGTTACTGCTCCAAATGCACTATCCGGGCTCTTATAAATGCAGAAACAAAGCATAAAGAGTCCAGGTTAGTAATTCTCTTGGAAGAAGGATCATGCCATCTAGTGCCAAATCTAAACATCATCACCATAATCGTCATCATAATCATTAACGTAGACAGATGTACAACACCTGGGTCCTGTCCTGTGAAAACTCAATCTTGAAGATGCTGTTCATCGCTCCGTCTTGTTTTTGGTCGATCTATGTTGCGTTTGCTTCTTGATTTGTATTCCATTGCCGTCCTGGGTATTCAGAAGTGTTACATCCTGTTAACATGTTGCAGCCAATTGTTTTGTTTGCTCTGAATTTCATCTACTGTATGTTCTGCTCTTAGTTTTTCTCGAATTGTTGAATTCCTGTGATGGTCTGACCGTGTCAGTCCTAAAGTGATCTCAGAAACTTCATTTGTGTTGTTTCTAATTGTTGACTTTCTTTTTTATTTAAAACCCAGGCTTCACTGCCATTGTTCAATGCTGCTTTGGATGTAGTGGGCCTATTGCAAAGTTGTAATCTGGTGCTTGGGAGAATATTTTTAGCAGAATGTGTTTTTATAGTGGGCCAATTTTAAAATCCGTACAAACTATTGAATTTCACAAGAAAATGTTACCTGCATGTGGCACAGTGTGTACCAGCATCAACTTTAGGTGGACATACAGTTGTGTGCTTGAAGGTACGAAACAGAACTGCAGCTGATTTTAAAGGAACTTACACAATAAAAGACGCATTACCGCTATCTTACTGAAAGACGACAGTGACGGAGGGGAGGAGAGGAAAATGTGTAAGGTTAATAAGATCGTAACGGGTATGTCACACTGGGAAGGATCCGTTCGGAAATTAAATTTCGTGTTATGAACTGCATGCGAGAGGGCAATAACCGCAATGGATCTCTCAGAAATAAGATTTGAAAGTATGAAATATTTCACGGGAGAGCTGCTGCAGGAGGAAAGCGGTGTTGAACTTACTAGTTCCCTCAGGAGAGAGACTGTCTTTAAACGCTGGTACGGTTAACAGTCACTTGCTACAGGAAGATCCTGTGAAGCGTTTCACTGCTGCATGTGAGTTGGTATGTCAGGGTAATCTGTGATTTTAACAACTATTGTACTATAGGCACCTGTGAATTTAGAGTAAATATTCTGTACAAAAAACATTAATCACCAACAAATGTACAAAGAGTTCTTTCTTCAATTGTAACACACTCCTACATGTTTCGACCCTGCTGGGTCATCTTCAGGGAGAACTTTCTGTTGTCGTTACACTAAGGTTGCACTATACAGTTGAGCGAGAATGTGCTGTTGACTGTGTACTGCGTTGTTTTTGGAGGCGTGAACTCTCTGTGGTCTCGGCTACAAGACGGTACAAGCCGGTACAAGCCGAGACCACAGAGAGTTCACGCCTCCAAAACCTTAGTGTAACGACAACAGAAAGTTCTACCTGAAGATGACCCAGCAGGGTCGAAACATGTAGGAGTGTGTTAAAATTGAAGAAAAAATCTTTGTACATTTGTTGGCGATTGATGTTTTTTGTATAATATAGTGCACGGACATGGAACACATTAAATTTGTATATTCTGTATCATTGGAACCTGTGAAATAGTAAGAAATATTGTATACTGTGGGAACATTTGAATGTATAAGAAATATCCACGATGTGGGAAATACTGGAGTTGTAAAAAAAGTTCCGTGGTAGAAATCTCTAAAATCATAACAATTTTTATATTACGTATACCTGTGAATTTATAAGAAATATTCTGTGTCATAGGAATGTGTGAATTTGTAAGAAATATGCTACCATGGGAAGCTATAAATTTGTAACATATTCTGTATGAAGGAAACCTGTGAATTTGTAATGCGTATTATATTTTATGGGAAACCGAATCTGTAACAAATATTGTATTTTATGGGAACGTGCAAATGGCTAGCAAATATTCCGTCATTTAAACATGCAAATAATCGGCTTTAGTTTATACACCAGCTTCCGAATTGCTAAAATACGTGATCTGGAAGAGCAAGATAATCTGTAAAGAGCATGATTTTTTCACATAAAATCTCGATTAATGCATGGGAAGTTGCAGTGGCAAATAAAACGCAAACACGAGCGAAACCGTTCCACCTTTCATGGCATAAGCTGTTGCATTTATACTCGCGTTTTCTAAACCAAACACAGTGTCGTAGCGCTACAGGAAACTTGTATCCACACAGTAATTTTACAGAGTCGAGATCTGAAAGTGCACACCCCACTTCACTTCAAACAGCAGCTTGAACATTAGTTCTGCCTTGTGGGTTTTGCTTCGGGTGTATAAAGATTTTGATCGATTTAGTGTTGTGGTCTCCAGTAATTACCTGGTGTTCAAATGCAGCTAATGGGGAGATCGCAGCTTTTTATAGGTGATCCGAGTTCACTGTAGCAGGCTTCCCTGTGCCCCCCCCCCCCCCCCCCCGTGTAAGCAGTGGCGGTTCTACAATAAATATTACATTTGAACGTGGCAACCCAATGAGATTATTATGTGTCCGGTTGTTGTTATTACTCTCCACCGTATCCCTTAACCAGCTTGTACAATTCCATTTTCTTTTGTTATTTTAAGAAAAACCCGTTGTTTTTATGTAATTTGATAACTTTAGTCTTCCTCATGCCGGCCGGAATAGCTCAGTCGGTATAGCGACTAGCTACGGGCTGGACGGTCCGGGGATCGAATCTCGGTAGGGGCGAGATTTTCCGCACCCGTCCAGACCGGTCCTGCAGCCCACCCAGCCTCGTGTGCTGTGGGTACCGGGTCTTTCCCGGGGCTAAAGCTGCAGCGGCGTGTAGCAAGCCACCCCACCCTTTCTAGCGCCGAGGCTAACGAAAGGGTAGAACTACACCTCTACTCCCCCTTAGGCCTAATGGCCTGTATAAGGTCCGCCTTACCTTTCTTTTAGTCTTCCTCATATATAACATGGAAGGTAGCCTTGTGTCACGATCCATTACGTAGTTGGTTAGGATAACGTAAGAAAGTAAGTGTTAGCAAAGTTGCATGTTTGCAGGTTTGTACGGCATACAGCGAAGACGTAGTTGTACTCTGATTTGTATTGTATGTTGTTATAAAGAGATAATGAAGCAGGAGATATGAGTGTGCCTGCTGTTCAAAGGTGCTGTCAGTGACTTTGTATGGAAGAACTGAGACACATGAAGCAGATGGAGTAGACGGTCCCTGCCAGGGATGCAAGCCCAGTGATTTATCTTCATATAATAAACGTTTTTCGGCGGAATTATGTAGGACTGAAAACAGAAATTATAATGCCGTGGTCACATTGGAAGTGACTTCATACAACTAACTGATCGTACGTAATTGTGCATAGTCGTCAGACTCAAACAAACATACAAGTAGGGACGCGCATGGTCACCTTAGGCTGTGGTCACATTGGAAGCTCCTAATGTGACAATGGGCATCTGTAGCTGTACGTTTGTTTCAGTCTGATGACCACGCACGACTACGTACAATCAGTTAGTCTGACGACTACGCGCGACTGCGTACGATCAGTTAGTCGATACAGGTCTCTTCCAATATGAACACGGCCGAGTGTTGGATTTACGTGTTCATCGGCCAACCATTACTTTATGTGAAATTAGATTTAATGCTAAGTGTAAGATTCAATAAAATTGTTTGTAATAAAAAGAATGCGTAAATGAATACATGGATTTCGTCAAGGGATACAAATTTTAAGTAAACGTTTTTAGACGAATCATGTTGTACGAATGAAAGGGAGAAGTTTATGTCTTTCCCGAGTGGTACGTGCAATGTAAATAGCTGTACAGCGGGAAACGTACGTTAGAACTAGTGAGGTTTGCAATATCATAACATATTCCTATTTCAAAAGGGAGAAGGATTTCTTTGCACAAGGGTACACATTACTACCATTATTTTGTGGAACCTCCTGATTGGAATAGCGAATGTTCCTGCATCGTGTTACTTAGGTCCAGGGTTAAAATCTCGCCCGGCAGACCGGCTATCATACCTGATTTTTTCTTACTATATATTTCATATGAAATGTAGGTAAAATCCGGAAGAGTGGCTTAAATTCATCAGCGCCTGCTTCTTTCCCACCTAATAATATCAGCGAAATGGAACTAGCCACGCGAGTCCTTGACGAGAATACAAAGCTGTCTGAAGTTCGCGCCACTGAGCTACCAAGTGTGGCACGCAATGTTCGTAGCACGACGAGAAAAGGGAGGGTTCGACCGGAAGCCACGTGTTACGAACCGTATCCAGTGCAGAATGTCTGGCAGCGGACACACCGGCTGCAGTATGTAACGTCTTAATTCCCTGCTGCATGCTGTTCCTAGTCTTCAACACCTTGGGACGTCAGAGTTTCTGCAGACGAATGTCGGGATCGTATCATGAAATATGGCACAATTGGTTGCTCTGACGTCGTGAAGCATAAGAGCCACTACCAGTGTCAGCACAACCACATTGTACAGGTTAATGAAGGGGCGACAGTTCAGGTGAGTGTGGCATACGCTCAGATATGGTATTCCGTTATTCTTTCGCGCGGAGTCACGTTGATGGAGGAGTTTATTTGGCCGAATAACACGCAGAGATGTGAGGCATGTCAGTTTATTGCTTGAAACCTTTATAACCGTCATATGACACTTTAAGGTACTAGATTATTACGGACTGTATATTCAGAATTGCAGTCTTCACGATCTTGCTTCCCCTTGTCATCTCTTACGTACAGACACTTTCCATGATTGCTGCATGAGGTACATCGGTTGGAACACTGGCCGAGCTACTCTGTGTTCTGCACGTAGTTCTGTATAGTTTTTTTCAGTCTCTCACAGGAAAATACTGGAGATATGCTTTTAAGGGATCTTGCTTTGCAGAAAATCAACCACCCGCAGTATTGGCAAGGCCGTAAGAAAGCTGAATGGTATAGCGACGATATCAGTTTAAAATCTTGATCTAATAACCACTTATTATGGCTGAACGTGCTCCAGATTTTTCAGTCTCTGCAGGCGATTGTCGCATTTATATGTTGAATGCATCTATGATCATCCCTGTCAAGTCCCTGTTTCATAATTCATGATTATCTTCCCATAGTCAACGCCGTCTTTCTATATACACGTAGTCGAATATGGGACCATAATATTTATACGTGTGTAAATTTATACATATATACAGAGGTCAGTTGAAAGCCGAACCTCAATGCACGGCAAGCTTTACAGCCATACACGTACTCATGGAATACATATATAATACGTAACGTAACTTGCCACACATTGGTGTTAGAAATGACATTCTTCAACTCTCAGACAACCTTGAAAACTGATGAACAGGTTATTAAATATTGTTAGCAGTTTTTATGTAGAAATGACCGACAAATAACTGCTGATGAAACGGCTGTTGCATTACTCATACACTGCCAGTACTATCGTCGTGCGTCTGGTTACGTTGGATCATCAATACAGTCCATTTTAGTCTGATGGGTGACAAGCGTGAAGCACAGTGTAAGGTAAATTTGTTTCTTTCGTACGTTCGTAGGTTTTTCACTGTGGAAAACTAAATAAAAAAGAAATCGTATAAAAATGTTGTACGAAACATAGATACAGCTTCCCAGTGTCTGAGTTCCTACAAGGTCAAGCGTGTCTGATAGCTAAAGAAGGCCACTTCCAACACCTCTACCATGCGGTAGATTATGTTCTGAAAGTATTTGCGGAAACGTAAGGCAGTTAAGCTTGCAGTGCGAATGGGTTCGGTTTGCAAATGAACTGTCTGTGAATATCGACACACATTTTGTACGAGGATGGTGTTGCTTTCAGTAGTTAGAGATCAAGGCGTCTACAGATGTGATGACCAGTAAATAAGGAGGATGATGAGCGAAGGATTCGTAGCCTAATCGAAAACACTATCCTTCCCACTTTACTGATATGAATGAGGAAAGCCGCGTATAGTCCCGTTCAGGATAGACAGTATCCGATCTAAGTTTTCAACCTGCAACCTCCTTAGTGCGAAGCCGGATTACAACCTATTCAACGGCAACGTTCGACCTGTTCACTGCAGCAGTTTGTACCACCATAAACACTGCATCAATAACTTATTCCTATTACTCAGTAGAACCACTATAGGATTCAGCAGATCACTTTGTCACTGTCAAGGAGTCTAAAATTAGATAATTCGTGTCTGGTACCATGTTTATTTTGTACGCCAATGTAACCTAGTTTTGCAGTAAACCTCCACGATTTTCAAGTTAACTGAGAGAAAACTGTATATTTTGAAATGCAGTTGCATGTTATGATTTGTGTGGGATGTTAAAATATTGACAGTTTTTGCTGTTAAATAAAACTGAAATTATAATGAAAACGTAGGTTAGTCTTAAGCCTGTCACCATGGAGGCTTGGATTCGGTCCCAGGCAAATCCGTGTGAGATTTCTTGTAAATACAGAACCACTGAAACAGATTTTTTTTAGAGTACTGCACTTTTCACCTGTCAGTATAATTTCACTAATATTCCAGTTCTTCCTATTTTATGGTTTATAATCTATGCTCTTCAGACAGTCATTAAATACAGCACTCCCATTTCTTGTTTATTCTGTGCGAAAGCATTTTACACTAAGTTACTGAGTGAAATTGAGACCTGTGGGGTTGTTATGCCATCAAAGGTGTTCGAGACATAATAGTTTTTAAATCCCCCACTTCAAGGATCCAAACACATCGAGAGTGCAAATGTTTTGAACGTAATCTGTAGCAGCATCTCTCACTGTAGGATCGTCTTTAAAGTGTCTGTAAATTTATCTTGCTCCATAGTAAGGGTCTTCCTCGAACAGGTAGGACTTTTTCACCCGGTAATGAAATTTCCTACTACAAAAAAGTTATTAGGAAGCAGACGCGCTACTATGATAACACTACAGCCTCTTTCTTTCTTCTTATAAAACAACATAAGCGAACCAGAGCGTCGCTCTATGGAGCCTGAAAGGAACAAAGACAAAGTCTGTGTGCCCGATTTCACTGCTAACGCCTCCATGTTGTTTTGTTCAGGCAAAATCTAGTGCAGTTGAATAGGCGCAGACGGTTTTCTCGGATTGTTTTCCTTTCAACACTCCTCTTTCTTTGTGACGACGGAAAATTATTACTTCGCGCGTTGTTGTCAGATTTCCTGTTACTTTATATTCAAAGCTCTTGCCTTGCAGATGTCTGTAGACCTACTGCAGTTCCCTTATTTACACTAAGGAACTAAATCTGTGGGATTCAGAATCCGAAAGTTCTATGCTAAATTCTGTCTGTCGTTTGGGTCAAGAACCGTGTAATTACAAACAAAATAAGAGATTTATTTAGATGCTAATAAGATATGCTGTCCGGAGATGAACTGTGAATTTATAGAGTCCCTTGAATATCTACCATGTGCGCCTTGAACTTATGTTATGGAGGTGAGATCTACGCTCTTCTGGGGTGTTACGCAGCGCCGAGTGGTAATCCTTTACCGACATTTAGGGAGAAAGTATCGTCCCATCTTCAAGGGCCAAGAAACCCAATGAAGCAGTTCATTGGACTTCTTGACCCTTGAATATGGTACCGATACGTTGTCCCCAAATGTTGGTAAAGGATTAGCACTCGGCGCTGTGTAACACCCCGGAAGAGCGCAGATCCCATCAGCATCGCGCAGGAAGCCTAAAGTCACGGATATGTTATGCACGTGGGCACTTTAAGAACAAGCTCCAAGAATTGTGAATCAGAATATAAATCATTTGTAAAAGGCTCCCTCTCTTTATACCCATGCTATATGGTCACACAAATTTCTCAATAGTCACTCGTTCAAGTCTAATATTGTTTCATCGAAGTATGATATGTGAAAGAACAAGCAGTCTTCGGCGTCGTACTACAAGACTGAAATATGAGTACGTGGAGCCGTTCAGTACAAATGTGATGCAAACAATTTAAATAACCCATAGTAAAGGCAGCCTCCTTAATACCCATGAGGTCTGGCTGTGGCGTTTTTTCAAATTACCACTCGTGCTAAAGACAACTGGGAGCGTAAAGTTCAAATTTCTCATGAATACGGAAAAGGTTAGGAAAATATTGCAGGAAGTTGTATAGGACAACATGCAGATTTATTCGTGCCACTGAGATGATCCGCCGTATGTATAGCATGTTGAGCCCTGAACGTATATCTCTGTTAGGCATGTGTGTGAGTGTGTGTGTGTATGTGTGTGTGCGTGTGTGTGCGTGTATGTGTGTGTTTTTTTCATTTTATTTATTGCATGCTCCATTACTAGCAGTAATACTACATGCCTTATTGTTTACAATTACAATGCTTTGAAGTAGCTACACTGATTATTACACACTATGAAATTAACTTAATATGCTTGTTACCATACATTTAGCACTTCATTAAGTTTATCTAAAGAAATTTCGTTAGTGAATTTAGCAAATACTTTGAAATGTTTCCTTATTAGTTCATGTTTGCTTATTGGCCACACGTCTGACTTTAATACCGCTGCTATTAAATTGTCTCTCTCTTTAGTTAGCAGCTCACATTCATATAACAAGTGGTCTATTGTTTGGTCCGTGGTGCTACAAGGGCATATTGGTGTATCAATTATTTTAAATCGGTGTAAATATGATCTTATGTTACCATGCCCCGTAACCATGCGTGTGAAATTTTGGGTAATGTTTAGTTTCATTTTTAGTCTTTCAGCAACTACTGGGAAGTATTCTTTTGTGATTTTTCCCTTTGTTGTTTGGTCCCATTCCATTTGCCACTTCTCAACACTTTTACTACAAAGTTCACTTTTCACTACACTTTTTGGAACTCTCCTGTAGCATTCTATGATGTCTTCGTCCGTCGCTGCTTCCTTTGCGAGTGTCAGCCAACTCGTTACCCTGGATTCCGATGTGAGTTTTATGTGTGTGTATGTGTGTGAGTGTGTGTATGTGTGTATGTGTGTATGTGTGTATGTGTGCGAGCGCGCGCGTGTGTATGTGTATGTGCGCGCGCATGTGTGCATGTGTGTGTATATGTGTGTATGTATGTATGTATGTATGTATGTATGTATGTATGTATGTATGTATGTATGTGTATGTATGTATGTGTGTATGTATGTATGTATGTATGTATGTATGTATGTATGTATGTATGTATGTATGTATGCGTGTGTGTGTGTGCGCGCGTGTGCGTGTGTGTATGCATGTATGTATATGTGTGTGTATGTATGTAAGTACGAACGTACCAAGACAGGCATGCATACTGAGGTATGAAATCCTCAGATTCACGCACATTTACCCTAATGATGGACGCAACAGGTTGCCCCGAAACTACGAGGCCACACGGTGTCGTAGGCAAGTCAGCAACTTAGATTTTGATCGCCTTGAAAACCTCAAATGTCATGGTGATGGCGGCGGTGGAGATTATCTTTTGAAGTGTCATACCGTACTGTCTGGTAAAGAAGCATCGATGTTTCGGAGGAATGTGTTGACCACATCTTCATGGTTTTTGCCTATCTTCCAAACTACACGGCTTCACATCCAAGATCACAGTTATTCTTAAATGTTACATTCGTCAGTTTAGTTTAGCATTAATTTGTTCACAGCTGTACTTTTCTTGTTCTGTCAACCTGAAAGGCAGAACGATGTCATCAGTTTGAGATCCCACAACCCCGGTCAGCCATCGACGTGATTAAAATGTACAGCCATGAAACTATAAGTTCTCCGCTAAAACTCGCTAACAGTGGCTACGTACAAACCTCTTTGCGCTAGTGTTAGATGGTGCTTACTCACAGAGCCACTTTGTGTCATATCGGTCATAATGTGTATCCCCAGTTCTCATTTAGATCGTGTGAAAACCGCACATCCGTGTAATCCATACCTCCACGTAACACGCTCGTTCACACTTAGCTGCTTCACATGTTCACAGCTCAGCTCGCAAACCAGCAATGCGTAAATGACCTGACATCATTAGTCATCTCTTTGCTTTATGGTAGCTTCATTTTTTGAGAATATAGAGATGTTATTTTAAAGAAGGAAACGGTTTAGAGCATTAAGGTTACAGTGTTGTGAGACAAAATACTGTGCGTTGTAGTTAACTGGGCCTGCAGATAGTGCAGAATTTTTGACCTTGATGTTGTTATCTGTCTGCAAAAGTAAAAAGTATCGCACTCCAAAGAGAGTATTAATTCTGAAAGAAATTACAGTCGAACCCGGTTATAACGACATCGGTTTGTGGGACACATCGCCTATTGCGTCACATATTCTGTGGTACTAATTAATTCCTCACTGTTAACCGTAACGTTATAGTCCTCGGTTATATCAACACCCGTTTATAACGACACAAAGCATTCAATCCCTTTCAAGGCGTCATAACCGCGTTCAACTGTACTCTTAAACTGAGGTTCTCGCTCTTATGTGTCTCCTACGCAGTGCTGGTTCATAGTTGTTTACCGACGTTTCGGGACAGCCTACCGGTCCCTTTTCTTGAATCGCTTGACCATTGAAGATGGAACTGATACGGTGTCCCGAAACGTCGGTGATCGGGGTGATCTCTCCTTTATAGAATATGTCACAGAATCCATTCTTCTCATCTCTCTCGCATTTTTCTGTGTTTTCGGAAAGATCCAGGAAAAGTAATAATAATAATTTGTCATTTACTTTCCAAATCGCAGTACAGCAGCCGTTTAAACCACTCTGTTTACGCCTGTTGCTACACGAACATGAACCATCTCGAGTCGGCTTTCCCTTCTGCTAGGCACCTCTCTTCCTCTGGTTCCTACCCTCTTGGTCTGTCCGGCTCGGGAGACCCTCCTGGTAGCAACTGTGCCGCCGGCTTAGCTCTTAGGGTCACCGGAACTTATAAGCTCCTCCACCACGGCAAGGTGGAGATAACATTGGACAGGTCTTCGCATCTATCACTTTTAATTTGGTTTCATCCATTAGGCATGAAGAAAGGAAAATTGTTGCTGAACACTGTATTGCGATTCACAGTGGCAAGTGATGAAATATAAAATTAATTAATTGGTAAAGGAAAACGCAGTAAAATAAAGCCAAAACTGCTGCAAAGTTACTCAAATCGGATTAGTTCTTTAGTAGTTATAACATGGTAATTGAGAAGTTGTGAGACCAGAAGGAACGGACCTATTTCGTTCAGGAAATGCACATGCGTCCAAATGTTATATTTAATTCATATAGTCCCCATTTTCGAAATTATATCAGGTAATTCAAATTCATCATAAGACCTTGTAATATGCTGTTAAATACGCTTATTGAAACTGTTTGAAGATGCTACGCCTGACTTCATCTTGTCAGGCTACAGAGCACCATAAAATATTTTATTCATGTTAAGCGGTAAGCCTGTCCATTTCCCATGAAGATGCCACCGGAATACAAACTCGAAGCCTTGCTGTTACTCTTTCTGTTAGAGTCTGTAGTTTTATATTGCCCGTACTAAGCAAACAGTCACCAGTTCACCCCAGTTCTTAGTTCCAAAATAAAAAGTTACAGCACAGAAAATTTAAAACGGCGGTTCGAGGACTGGAAATTGCACAATAGGCGTCTGAAAGAGGGCGATAAAAATGACGTCTTTGTTTCACATATTTTTTCCTTATGGCTTAGAAGATGTTTGACTAACTGAGCAATATATTTTCCTCTTCTCTTACTTACTCGCTTTTTTCTTTCAGGTAAAAAGTACAAGCATTTCTATTTCATTTCTCCCGAAAAGATTTTGTGAGCAAATTTTAAGGCAGGCAATGACCGCTATAAAGCCAGCGGGTTGCTTATTATTATGAAGGGAGAAGTAAAAATAAATATTTTCATTCTGTTTAATTTGTCTGTTTTCTCTTTCTTACAGTTACAGAGATACCTTTCGATTGAAATGTCAACAGTTTTTTTTTTGTTTTGTATATTAGGAGAATAGAAAAAATACTTTTCATTCCTTTTAACTTTTCATCCTGACTTACGATTTAGAAAACGAAGTCTCGGAACATATATTTCACCAGCCTGTGTCTGGTGTAGAAAATTAAACAATTTATTTTTTTCCTTTTAACGAGCTGGTGGAGAGTAAAGATTTGTATTTTTTTGTAATTGTGTCAAGAGCTGTTCTAATAATTGCTATAGCATTCAAATTCATGGTATGTCGAGGTATTTCAATTTTCCTACCACAAATTCATTGTCCCTTCAGACTCACTGAATGTTAGGCTGGAGTGCCGTTTGTTGTTTCTTAAAAAAATGAAAATTATATGAATAAAGGGAAGGATTCCTGACAATTTACTAGGCCTTTCTGGTTTTCTTTTTCTACATGTAAAATCTCACCTACCAACGTAAATGTTTTTTTGAAGCACTGAAATCGGCACAGTGGTCTTTCAATTTACGTGTATTTTGCAATGTATTACAGTTATGTAACAAAGAGTTATTGACACATTTTTGCTAGGACTTGTACCGAAATCAGAAATGCTTGTTTGTATCACAAATGTTCCAAGACTTAAACGTAAGGAAATGTTAGTCAGTAACGCAGGACATCGCTTAACTTAAACGGTATCCTGAGAATCACTCCAGTGGTCACCAACATTTTGCAGTTTCTCGTCATGCTGGACTTTTGGACTTATCTTGACTGAACTTTGGTGTCGTAAGAAACAGAAGTAAACATTGTTCTTTCATGAATATAAGGCCTCTTCTCAATGTAAAGTGTCTAATCAGAAAGAAACGTCAGAAGAATGGTTTTTGACAAAACTTCTGCTTCTTTGTATCTTCAGCACGTCACTTTGAAAGTTTATATTATTCACACCATGCGTTTTCATCACGAACTAATCCTGTGAGTTAAACTTTAGTGCGTGTGTTTAGCATATGGAGGCCAGAGTGGACTTATGTACGAATGAATGATCCCCTGATGATGACTATATTCTCGTCGAAACATGTGTAGGGTTTGTACAGTTTTTAATACAAGTTCTTCCAATATTTTATATTAGTTGGTGATTATTAGTTCACATTGAAAGATTCTGCGCTAGAAATCATGTAGACTGCAGAAATGTAAAGAAACCTGCTTCATCTGCCAGTGGAACCGAATAGATTCCTGTGACAAATGCATGCAAAGTTTGAAATAATGACAGTAAAGACGGCGTTTATGTGTCTCATTTCGGTATGCGTCAATAGCTTATTGTCCGTATTTAAGAAAGTTTTGATTAAAACCTATTCGTTTCCTTCAGACCGCTGTGACAAATATGGACCAAGAGCGCACTGTACCGCGTGCTTTTCCCACTGTTTTTATCGTAAACTGAAACTAACCTGCAGGGTGTTGTTGCATGACTTCCCTGCTGTTGCCAACATATTTCATGTACAGCCTGTGGGGGTTTGCAGGTCATGTGATCTATTGACAGACAGGAGCCGGCGGCTTACATCCGCCCTGTTGTGTAAATATTTAAATGCGAAGGCTTTACGTTTTAAAGTTGGCGTGTTTTATGGGTGACTCTTATTTCAAAACAAAGGGTCGCTGAAAATTTTTAAATGTTTTATTTGGAGGTATCGATTTTTCATGCACACATTACAGGAACTCAAATGTATGGAGTTACCCGATTACCATGCGCAGGATTCAGTTTAAATAATGAGGTTGTTTCTGGCAATAAGGACATGCTTTTCAAAATTAAGTTCCGCTGGCCGGCTGTTACAAATTTTTCGAGCCGGAAGTCCTGTTTTTGTCGTTTTCGTTGTGAGGGTCTCCAGTTGCCTGGAGTGGACCTTATGAAGCAGCAGGAGGCCATGCGAAATGGTTGTGTTTGGAGTGGGTGCTTCCTATGAGATTTGTTACTAAAGGACTCTCCGAACGGAAGAAAGCAAGAGGTACTTCCGCATAATTCTTAACGTTCTCCATGTGACTTCTCATTCGGAGAAGAAGTATTCATTGCAAGGAGTCCAGTATAAATCCGTTACGAACTTCCTTTAATTAGCAGTTTACTAGCCAAGAAACATACCGCTGAAATATTGCCACAACTGAACACACGGTGGGCAAATATAGAGACAAAGAAGGGGACTGTTGGAAAGTAAACACTGTTTTTCGCTCCGTTTTCAGTAATATATTTGTACAGTAAAACGGGGCTTGTTTTTAAAATACCGCTCGTCCATCCTCATTTGCGATATTGGTTGATACATGTGGGTCTGTTTGTTTGTGTTGGGGGATACTTATTGTAATGTAGCCTTGTCATAGTCAGTGGAAAGTGTATTTATTTAGAGCTTTTGGTTGAAGAACCTAAACCGTGTTGCGTGAAAAAAAAATATATATATGTATTTCTTCGAGTCGTGTGACTAATGTACCAAAATAAACCCTAAAATTTCTGATTTGTAAGACGAACATTATTGGGCCATGACACGAAGCTTTTACACTAAAGATGCACACACGGAATAAGACGCTAGGGTTTCTCTTTCACGGTAACAAGTTGGCTCCATCGGTAAGGCATTTAACTTTAGATTTTTGTTGCTGAATTTTTTAAAAATTGTTATAAACCCGAGAGAGAAAAGTACTACTATCCTTAATAGTTCTGTTCTAATGCTTCGGGTTGACGGATCAGAAATTTTAGGGATATTAAACCTTATTAAATACCGACTGGAGAAATATCTGCAGTTTTTCAGAACGCATTAGAATATTTTGTCATGAACTCTACATCGTAGAGGTCTGTCTGCACGATATGCTTCATATTTTAATATTTAGTCTTCAGTTAATAGTTGTATGAATAACATCATCCTCAAATCTTTCTCCCAAGTAATCTCTTTCCATTACTTCACACAGTCCCCCACCCGCCGCATAACGCTATTTCAGGGTCAGTGTAGCGAAGTCGGCAGATTGGCTTTCTACAAGCTAGATGTTCGTATTCAGCGTGTTGTACTGATTAGCATAAGAATTTACCTTTGTGTAACTCTTATATATTCAATCCATCTCTACATATGTTGACCACAAATCATGAAGTCCATCACAGCGACTGCCTTGTTGCTCCGTTTCTAATGGCCTAGCAGTGACCTCAGCACTTTTCTTCTAATTCCCCTGTTGGTAGGAAGACGTAACCGAAATCACGTGGAAACGACACGCGGTAGAAAATTATCGCAATTAAATGATATACGAAAGAAGCCACAAACGCGAAGCCAATTAAGGCTGTAATGAAAATCGACTTTGTAATTTCAGAAAAGCGAAGTGCGTCGGAAGTAAACACAGGACACGAAACTGTAAAAACTTACATTATTTGCACGTTATGTAAGAAACACGCTTAGAGATTGACTTATATTCGTACGTTACACAAAGCAAATATTTGTTGTATTTGCGTGATTGTGACAAGTGGATCATTCATTTGAGAAATGAACGCTTACAAACAAAGCGCTGGGACAAATATGAATAATTTGAAGGTGGGGGATATCAGATCAATAGCAACGAACTTTGTTAGTCCTTCATTTTGATTAGATTATTTAATGTAGTAAAATGAAAGAGGCAGTATGGAAGAGACATGAGACAAGCACATTTTCGTAATGAAAGCTTCCTTTTTTGGAATTGATGATTTGGAACACCAAGCGGAAAGGATTAAATACATCTCCTGTGGAAATTAACAAGTTAAAAGGAGAGGCGCAGTGTAAGAAAGATCTTTGATAAAACTATCCCTATACCGCCCTGATCAGGCCCTTAGGGCCCCAGGAATTTCAGGCTCCCAGAATCAGCATATGAAGGTGGCAATGTTGTCAGCCTTACACACCTGCCGCCTTTACCCCCGGGATACGTCCCTGATACCAATTTCTCTTAAAGTCTGAGTCGACCCCACGGCCATAGTGCGGCCGAAAGGATTATGCCAATGAAAAATTCCAATGACACCATCGAAATCGTGACCCTCCTGCTTTTAGCGCAGTGCTTCAACTGACTGCGCAACCACGTGCCCCGAATATGGTTCATATACTACTAAAATGTAGTGAGACACAGAAATCGAGAAAACACGTCTTAAATAATAAATGGTTATACGTAAATAAAGAAATATCTTACGAGGAAATAACCAGCTGTAGTAAGGGCACAAAATTAAGAAATTTACCTAATTTTTTTTAGAAAGTGAAATGCAACAGGGGAAATGAAGTGACAAAAACTGCGCAAGGTGTAGAGGAAATAAGATAAGATGAATTGTAATTGGAAATGTGCTTATATTTAAGTAGGCTATAAGCTTAGATAAGGTTAACACATGACAGCAGATGGCAGTTCAGTTAGATAAACTGTAGCCACTGGCATTAAGAATAATATGTCAGTATTGACAAAACGCGGTGTTACCAGTTACATCCAAAGATGTAAAGAATACTAAACAAATAGGCCTGCATTTGAATTTGAAATCGAAAGTAGGTATAAGAGAACGGGTTACGAGCATTTGAGGTGAGTCGAAATAAGTGTGGGGCGCGTCTAAGTGTGGGTGTTTGGGATCGATGGTTTGGAGCCTTCAGGTCACAGCAACAGAAATTAAGATACAAATTCCGTCCTCCTCAAAGAGGCAATCAGTCACAGCCAACTTCCCTTTTATTCTTTTGTTGTTGAGCTACAAACGTTTCCTCTTCATCAAGCCACCATCAGGCCTTACATGTAGGGCCTACAAGAATAACAAAACTACATAATTGGAGGGAAAGGCCTTCTCCTTTACAAACACAGGTAAAATTTTTTTTATGTAATATAAAAATTTATATAAAAATGTAATAATGGTGTAAGGATAGAAATGTAAATATAGGATAGATAAAATTACGAAGAATGAGGCGTCGACCGTAAGATGGAAATGATTATTTTATGTTCTGTGGTAGCGTCAGTATTCCACAGTGATGAATTTTATACATTATTGTTTTCTTTAGCGTTATACATTAAATTCCCAGGTGTGCTTTCTCTATGAATGTGCGGTTTTTCCTTCGCAGTTGAATGCGTGGGCTTTTGTTATAAAGTCTGTAAATTTTACAGCGGCCTTGCATGTACGGTGTTAGTAACTCGTGGTTATAGTGCGCTCTCCTACGTGTGGTGAAGAGGTTTCTGTATCCGCGCTGTAAGCCTTGTGTAGTTTTCACGGTCGGCCGTGAAGCCGAAACGTTGGTACCTCAATAATAAAAGAATAAAAGGAAAGTTGGCTGTAACTGATCACCTCTTTGAGGAGGAGTAAATTTGTATCTTATTCTTATACGCCAACTGGGATGACAAACATCAAGTTTAACAGAAATTTGTCATGATACACTTCCTTAACAATTATTAGTATTTTTCTTTTCAGTGTCCCTTTCGTTACATGTTGATAAACTGGCGATTTTACTCCAAAAGTGCACAAAGTGATTAACTGGATGGTAGCAATGTGGGCTGCTTGCCCATATCATATGCATGGTCATGGTGTTCATTTTATAGCATCGCAAGCGAATCTAAGAACGTAACTTTAAATTACTACTTGTTTATCCACGAAGTAGGAGTTTCGTTATTTGTAGGACTACCGTTCTGCTAGGTACGGATAGAACCAGGCCTTTAAAATTAATATTCTGGTACAAAGCAATTCTAATTACTTGAAAGATATTAAAGTGTCCCTGATTTTGAAGCGCGGATCTCTTAGTAAATTTGGGATTTTTTGGGAAAAATCTAATTAACTTTCCCGTGTTCTGTGTTGTGAGATTTACCAGAGAAGCTAATTTTTTTTTCTCAAAACATACAATTTTATTGCTAGGAAGAGTACAGGGCCAATATACGGACACGTGCCCTGCTGGTAAAGGGAGGAAACTTGGGATTTCAAAACAAACTCCATGACTGAGGTTTTCGCTCTCCTGGGAGGTTACGCAGTGTTGGTCGGTAGTTAGTTGCGGGAGGTTACGCAGTGTTGGTCGGTAGTTAGTTGCGGGAGGTTACGCAGTGTTGGTCGGTAGTTAATTTCGGGAGGTTCGGAAGGGCCTGTCCTGAAATGTCGATAACTACCTACGGCCCAATATTGCGTAACATTCCAGGGGAGGGAAGATCTCAAATAAACCATTGCGGAAACCCGGTATCTCGCAAGACCCATCAGTTTAATACTTCTCAGAATAAGTTAGGAGGACTCTCACATTTTAAGAGATTAGAAGGAGAGTCTTGAAATATTTTATTTTTCTACTGTGAACGGCTTACATGTAATCTATATTACACGCTTAGCATATTAACATTTATTTATCGTATTTATTTATATTAATATGTGGGAGAAAGCCCAATGAAGATAACTTAAAAAAATTTCTGCATGTTAGCGTAGTACAGACAGATTATTGAGTAGAATGAAGGTCATTGAGAACTGAACGCTGAAGAAGAAGGCCTAATTAAACCTTAAGTGAAGTAAGAAGAAGAACTTGGAAAGTGAGTAATAGTTTGTGCCTGTCATCAAATTTTATTATCATTGTTTTGCGACCGTCCGAATGTTGTCAGAACATTATATCAAGGAGAATGACGGGATTTACTTGGCACGCATGGAAAAATAGAGAAGTTCACATAAATCTCTGGTTGACAAACATTTAAAAAATGGCCATTTGTAGCACCTCGTCTTTGACGGGAGAATAAAAATTAAATTCGGCCTTAAAGAAAAAGGTTATGAGGATTTGGGCTGGATTCCTTGGCTCAGGATCTCGATAAGCTGCATGCTCTTGTGGCACCAACAGTAAAATTTCAGGTTGTATAAAATGTATAAAATTTCGAGACTAGCTGATTGACATAAAGGAGGCTTAAGTAGATTAAAAAGTGTTACAATCAGCCAGCCAGACTGCCTACGCCTTACATCCAGTTCATGCTACGTGTGCATTAAAAGTAATCCGTCAGGAAGCATGGAGGTATAAAGTTAAAATGCTACCCATTCTTCGTCGGGACTGTGCAGATGTAAATTGCAAGCTCCTTGGCCCAGAAGCCAAAATATCTCAGCGTACCCAGCGCATATAATGACGAGTTGCAGTGGACTAGTCGTGGTGAGCCGTTTATTACCGGTGACGAATGTTCCTTGTTCCACTATTGTCAGCGTTCTATGCTATCTTTAACGAGGTCATTACTCATAGTTTCCCGGAATTGCTATGTTAACTGAAGCCTGCATATTCATCAAGTTTTATTAGTCTGATGCAGGACAGTGACGCAGTGCGTCAGGAAGGAAACATACAAGCGTCACTTTCCATATTAGCAGTGGAAGCAGTAAATTCTGGTAGTCACAAAAGAGTGTACATTTCTGACAACAGCAATTCTTGTTACTCATAGGGTCATTCCGCACTTTCAATTTCTGCAGTACAAGCACTCTCTAGGTGAATTTGTGGGATCTAGAAATGAGAACTGTAAGGTGCGTGTATGTAATTCAGTCGCAGTTTTACCCCTGGTGCTGTTAACTTTCGAAGGTTAGAGTGCCAGCTGGCCCACACGATATCTTCCAAGTGCCTCCGGCTTGCTGTAAACACACCGGCAAGTTATCACTCTCCTACAGCCTTGTAAAGTTGTCTGTGTGCAAAATACATGAAGGCGTATGATGGATTTGAGGTATAGATCCTCATATTCTTAGTATCAGCATTAGACGGAGATGCGTTGTCAGGTTCACATCCTCGCGTCTTTACCCCGAGGAAATAAACACGGTGAGGCAACCCCGAGAGCCGGTCTGGCCACTGTAAAGCAGCTGTTTCCAGACTTTCATGTGTGTGACCCTAAAGTAGCAAATGGTATGTGACCCGCGACCCTACCATGGAAACGGCAGTAGTCAGTGATATTTACCATAGATGACCTAATACTAATGCCTTTTCTTGAATACTATACAACATTGCCAGTTATTAAAAAATATTAAATTTTTAATGTTCCTTATCAAATGCAATGTTTTTTGGGACAATTTTAAATACAAAAAAACACGCAAGAAACACATTTTTGTTTAAATAACTCATGCATGAGCTGGTTAGACAAATCATGTATTTCTAAATAAAAACTTGTTAAATACTTATTTAGTTATAGATTTTGATTTTTTCTCATACTTATCAAATTATCCATAAACCCTCTCGCGACCCTAAGCTAGACCCGTCGCGACCCTGATTTGGGTTGCGACATCAGGTTGGGAACCAATGCTGTAAAGGAAGGAAAAAGTAAACTCTGTCCCATCAGGGAATCGAACTTCTGTTTTGCTACAGAATAGCCGGTAACATATCCACTACACTAACTGAGCTACACATGCCTTCGCCCTGCCTTTTATGAACATGAACGTAATAGTGACTGAAGCGGATGACGCAGAAAAGCGGTAGGTCGGATGTGCCTGTAGGAACACAGTACGAATTGCGGCTGCCATTGCGGAGGGTCTGCAGGAGTCACACCATTCAAATCAAGTACTGGCATGACACGTGTACGTCGGAAGAGATACAAAACTTTAGGTCGAATATTTTGCACTGCTTTTCACATTCAGGGGGACCATCTTTCACATCTTGGTCAAGGGACGGGCTGTCAACAGGCATAATTTTCCTCAGTTACTTCAGGCAAAACCTCTATGGTGTCTCATAACAGGCTAAGAAAGCTTCTTTTCAGAGACTTCCCGGGTATCTCATATTAAGATCTTACTGTCTGATGCTGATACAATCTAAGCGGACGGATCAAAGCTGGTATGGCGACTAGCGTATCCGCTGGACGTCCGAGGAACCGAGGTTCGACTACCGGCAGCAACACAGGATATTTCTCTTTCCCACAGCGTCCACACCGCTTTGGGCCCCACCCAGACTTTATTCATCGATTACAGGGGAGAAAAGCGGCCAGGAAATGGAACTGGCGTTTACCTTCTTCTAGTGTCGAGATTAAGAGTGAGTGGAGCTAGGCATCTACTTCACCATACTTCTTTCTGGCATTCAGTGATATCTTTACCTCTAATTTTACCACAATGTAAGCAGCTGAATAAACCGTTTCTTAATTACAGTTTAAATATTTAATAAATTACGAGGTCCTGTCGTATTCTTTCCAGTTTGTTGCCTGTAATCCATAAGCATCCTGTGAGTTTATAAGACCCTTTATAAGCCCTGCTCTTTGTAACTATCCAGCTAACTCGATGGTACACCAGCAGCGTAACTTCAATGGTCACGCAACTCCCTGGTTTTTGGAACCCGTGTTTACAAATTCCCAACGCTGGACCTTGTCCTGAGTACGTTTTACCCTTTGACACTATTTCTGTAACACTGAGTGGTTACGTATTGTCGTTCCGCCTACTCGTAAATCACAATTCTGTCTGAGTATAATTAAGTCAGCTGCTCGTAAAGACGTGTCAGAAGATCTTGAACAAAGTAACGCAAGCCACTTTCAGAGCGAACAGGGCAGAAACGCATACGAGGCTTAGCACTACAGAATTTAAAATCGTTTTCAAGGGAATCGACTACCCTAACTACGTTCATTTTCTGCGAACCCGCAGTGCAACCGAGAGGACTGTAAAGGACATTTCATTTTCAGACACGAATCGAAACCTGGGCTGTCGTCCGTCTAAGAAGTTGACGCTTACTGAAATCAAAGTTATATATTTTGTACATGATGCACCTTAAAGTATTAAACTGAAAACACACAGTCATGCTTGCCGATTGTTTTACTTTATTGCATCTTTCGTAGGTTCATGGCGTGTCTGCGAACATTTGCCGAAAAATTATTACGCATTACGTACATACACTTTAATTTGTTAAGGATTACAAAAATAATGTAGTAATTATTTTTGTATTAATTAATTAATTAATTAATTCTGTCGTTCATTCCGTAGTCTGTCTTAACGACAGATCCCTAGCCTCTTCTAAAGCGAGTTCTCCACAGAGTGCGATCTAGTGCTTCCTCTTTCAATTTCCACTGTCCTCTTTTTTCTTAAGGTCGTCCAGTAGCTGCTTACATCTTCTTCCTCTTATTCCTGTCAGTTCGATTCTTAACTCTATTTTCCTTCAATAATATTTCGTAGAGGGACGTTCTTATGCAAGATGTGACCAATCCAGTTAGCCTTCTTCTTTTTTACTGTACGTAGGATGCTTCTTTCCTCCTTGACTCTGTGTAATACTTCATTTTTTAGACGATGGGCCCAACTGATTTCCCCATCCTTCTTCAGCACCACATTTCAAGCACAATGTTTAATTTTTGTATTATAAACACGTTTCACTAAATCAACTGAGGCTTATTAATATTGATTTAAATGGCTTTAGAAAATTAGTATGAAATATATCGTATTATTGGAGTCAAGAGTGTGCGATCAGTTATGTATAGCTTTTGTATTGTATGTTAGCTAATGAACAGCAAGTCTACTTGCTTACATAATGCGTGAGTATTGAAAAAGAGTTCCAATAAATTACTGGGGTGCGAACTGCGTGAATTGTATAGCTTTTTGCTCATTTTACGTTTTTGTAAACATTTTAACTAATGCAACGTAGTGTAGAATGAAAGGAACCCTTTGTTGACCGAGCAAAAATATGGCGTAGTTGTGAATTGGACGTAAAAAGGTTTTAATAATAAATGGAGCAGAAACAATATGTAAAAGGAAGGCAGTGAAAAGGGAAATGTGAAGAACAAGTAAAGGAATTCAAAAGAAAAATTTTGCAAATAGCTCAGAAGACTTATTAAATAAATTCTTTGCAACCGACAAGGAAAGAATATTCTTAAATTTTACCTGTCAGAATTGAGATGTATTTTACATTGGTGGAATAATTAACATCGGGCAGTACGTAATTATAATGGTAAAGAGACTTGCTCATGGCAACGAGGAGACAATTCTTAGACTGCAGAAGCCTATATTTATAGCTGCTTTCTAATTTATCTACGTGTTAAGTCGGTGGAAGTTTCTGCTGAAGTACAGATCAGTGGCCCATATTGATCTGAAAACAAAATAGAGCGACATGGGCTGCAGCGTGCTGAACCTGAAGATGGAACCATGGTAACATATCCGTCCAAGCACTGAAAACACATGGGCGAGGAACTTGTTTCTGTCTGATGTCTGTCTTCCAGTCTTCCTCGGTTTATTTGTGATAGCCACAAACATTAGGAGAAGACGTTTGTGACATAAGCGTAACTTGGCTCATAACATGTGGGCGGGGGGGGGGGGGGGGAAAAAACCACCGGGGGTATTAAAAATTTTTTTAAAAAAAAAGTAAAATATGAAAGACGGGAAAGTTGGTCCCACAAAACGCAAGTTTTCGTTTTCTTTTTTTGTGTCTATTTCTATTTGCCATTATTCAGTTCAGTAACAAAAAACTATTCCTAGGTTGAAAAAATATTGGGGGTGTGGGATTTGCCTTCCCCTTGCCCCACCGCCCCCAAAATAAGCCTATGGTTGGTGAAATATTACTGGTGCGCTAGAGACCTTGTCACAAGTAATGGAGTATTTATTTTTATGGGGAAAACCGAACAACTAAACCTATGGTATCCTTCTTCCTCTGACATAATTTCTTCTTCTATGCATACGGTATGGTTTTCATTAGCAGCAACCGTATCGCAAATCCACGTCATTTGGGTGCTCTCTTGAGAAAGTAATATATTGTTTATTGACAACGTGTCTGGTCTAATAATGAGTAACAGACACTATAACAAAGGCTACATTTGTGGCCGCTGTCACTATATACAAACAGATACGTATTTACCGCCCCTAATATATAATTTTATTATCTTTTTCCATGCCTCGACATTCCTGTCGACCTAGGCCTCCTCGTTGTCGAGGCTTCACGATCACACTCCGACACACCACACTCGGTAGGACTCCTCTGTATGAGTGATCAGCCCGCCGCAGAGGCCTCTGCCTGGCAACACACAACACTCATCCACGCCCCGGCGGGATTCGAACCCACAGTCCCAGCAAGCAAGCGACCATAGACCCATGCCTTAGACCGCGCGGCCACTGGGATCAGAAATGTAATTTTATACATGTATATTCCCTGGTATTAACGTCCCTGATGGTGGCTGATTATGAGCCGAAACATGTTAGGGATATGGTGATGTAAATGATCAGGTGAATATATACTAGCCATTGTATTTATTTGGATTTTAATAAATAGCGATATGATACACGAACAACGCAAAACATTTAAGCTGAACAGCAGTCTTCATTCGTAAAACACGGCTCTTTATATTATCCTTCTGTGTTTGTTTATTCCAGTAACAATGGGCGAGGAACAGAAAGTATGAAGTATATCCTTATTTAATGTAATACACCATCCTGCAGCTTTGGCTCTCATAGTGAGAATACCGTTCTCAGTAGTGTACCTTCTTTCGAAACACCCTTTACACTAATTATTCTGTAGCAGTGAGAAACAAAGCTACATGTGTAGTATGTAGGTCTATAATTATGACTTTCTTAACAATGTGGTTATGTAGTGTTAAGAAATCCTATCTTCATGCCTAACTACAATGCTGAAGGTCATTACTTTTGATCAACAGGTACAGATTATAACTACACTTGACGGTGACCTTTCTTCTGATGGCTTGGTACTATGTGTCAGGGTAGCCTTTTATATCCTCGGTTGGGAATAGAACCCAGGATTTTATGGATATGAATCAGTAGTTGTAACATAGTCCCCCTTCTAATTAAACAAAATTTATACACGATTCAAACTATAAAACGGGTCTTACTCTCCATTTGTATCATTGTTTTGTGCAGCATTAGTTTCGACCATGTGTAATGCGTATCTGTGTACTCTCAGGGCAGGGGGGTTTAAGATTATTTTATGACGCGATAAATTACAATGTAACCGTTAATGTCTGCGAACGCGAGGCAGCAGTAGCGAGGGTTAGATTTGGGTGATTTGTGGCTGGGGCAGTGAGTACGATTGTGCAGATGTGTGTGCAGTGGATACGCAGAAGGTATGATAGAGCCTATTATGGAGTGTATTGTTAATAGTCTAGGATCAAAGAACATGTGTGTTCTGTAAGCACTAAAAATTAAAATACGAAAACTGGTTAAGAAAGGGCAGACTGGACGCACTTGAGATGTTGCTTGAGATATTCTGTTTTTGTCTGTAGTTTTGGTAATGTCCACGGTAACTCGCCCTACACAGTTTCGAAAGAAAAATTTAGAAAATGTAAAGCAATCTCTGCACAGGCCTGAAGAGGCCCTGAGGGTTCCAGGAAGTTGAGGCTCCATATTTCAAGACAGTCGGCACAAGGAAGTGGTAAGGTTGTCAGTCCTACGCACCGGTCGCCTTTACCCCCCAGGAAATATTCCTGGTACTCATTTGTGTTAGAGGCTGAGTCGACCCCAGGACCATAGTGCGGCCGGAAGGATTATGTCAATGATACCATCGGTAGTCGAACCCGCGACCTTCCGGCTTGTTGCGCAGTGCCTAAGCTAACTGCAACATCGCAAGCCGTTATAGCGTCAAAACAGTGGATTTTGTTTTGCCGCACTTAGTGTTGCGGTCTCTGTACGAAATGTGCAGGCATATGTATTTCATTTGGAGATCCAAGCGGTAGGCCTGATTTTTCTACGTAATGTGATCCGGACTCAATTAGGCATTACCGGAATGTGTTACTGCGGACACCATTCATTGGCTTTCAGTAATTTCAGTATATCCATTTCCAGGGATGAGATTGACTTATCCATTTCAGGCTTACAGCTACACAAACTGTATTTTAGCAGAGTGGTTAAAATATTTGACGGAAATAAAGTGAAAATACCAGCAACCTTTATGCTTCCCTCTACTTTTACTTCTTGTGTATAGCATAACCTCCTAAAATGTATGACTCATGAATATGACATCTACGTTTTGACAACAGTGATCCTGATGTTTATCCCTTAAATCTTGCAAAACGCTAAATTGGGAAGACTTACTAAGACACTGGTTTTTTAAAGCTTTTCAACAGCTGTTTCAAGATACAAAATTGCGGAAACTTTTAGAGTAGCTAACTCATGACCTGCATAATCACGAACGAGAGTGTTGCTGCTATTGACGTACAATTATTTCTAATACAAGTGCAGTATTAAAATTATTTAAAATGTACCGCGCATTATTTTCAGTAATTTGTTAATAATCTAAGCACCGTAACACCCTGAGATCTGCTCTGTTCTGGGGTATAACGCAGCGTCGAGTGGTAATCCCTTACGGACGTTTCGAGACAACGTATCAGTCCCATCTTCAAGGGTCAAGAAGTTCAAGAAGAGTACTTCTTGGACTTCTTGACCCTTGAAGATGGGACCGATACGTTGTCCCGAAACGTCAGTAAAGGATTACCACTCGACGTTGCGTTATACTCCAGAAGAGCGCAGATTTCATCAGAATCGCGGCGGAAGCCTGAAATGACGGACTGTGGCACCCTCTAAAACACTTAGTGTCTCATGCTTTTGATGATAATTGGAAGACTTGAAACGGGTAGGCAGATGTGTAAATGTAATTAAGGAGAAACTACGCGTTTTAGTTTTTACTATGAATGAAGTTTGTAGTAAATTATGCGCAATAGTTTTTTTCTTAATATTTGGGTTACGGGTTCAAAGATATTTCTAATTTGTTCTTCCTTTGTTTAACGATGCTGAAACTACATAGCGGCTGGTGGTATGAAGGTCGGTGCGCATTAAATGCAAAAATGTGGAGCAGAGCTGCCATGGCCTAATCTGAGTTAGTAAACCGGCACTTTCCGGCAGGCAGTGAGGACAGTAAACCGGCACTTGCCGTCAGGCAGTGAAGAAAGTAAACCGGCACCTGCCGGCAGGCAGTGAGGACAGTAAACCGGCACTTGCCGGCAGGCAGTGAGGACAGTAAACCGGCACTTGCCGGCAGGCAGTGAGGACAGTAAACCGGCACTTGCTGGCAGGCAGTGAGGAAAGCCGCAAGAACGCAGTTAATCTAGCCTTTCTGCGGGCAGAGTTTTGAAAGAGGCACCTCCAGAATCCGAAGCAAAAATAATAATTTAACCGCTGCTGTTGTGGAGTGTGGGTTCGAATGCCACTGTGGGAATGGATCTTTTTATCTTTCAGCGTTTTCCTTTGGTTCTAGAGGCCTTGACGTCATCTGAGTCCTTTGTAAAAAAATGGTGTTTTTATCACTTTCTGGACCCGGTCTTCATATTTCTGTGTATACTAAAGGAAATGTATACATAGGCGGAATAATCAGATCAAGTTGCGCCTTTACGAGGCCTTATTTGTGACGTATAGACGCCATGTTGAATTCGATAGGCAATTTACCATTTACTCTCTACATAGGTCTACAATTCAAGAGTTTTTAGACTGAGTTACACGCAAATTTAAAGTTGCAAATATCATTAATTATATAGATTTAATGTATTCAAATATGTGTTCAGAGTGATATAATCGAGCCGTTCGAAATGTGTTTAGTGTGTGACGCACTCACGCTATCTGTAGCTGGTTGTCTCTTAAGCATGGGACATTATGTTTAAAAAATTAAAATTACGTCCTAATTGGCGTCCTGAGATAAGAAATGATAAATGTATTTACGTGGTCTAAAAAATGAGACCATATAGGCACAACAGAATTTCTCGGCTTCAGTAGGACTCTTTAACACAAACAAGAGAACGACATTTTTTGGGATTACACATCCCTTTGTGTGTGTGTGTGTGTGTGTATACAACTATTTCAAATCTATACAGACAATGTTGTTGTGTTTGTCAGTATCGATTGGAAATAGAGGTAAGATAACGATAGTTACACTAGATATTCTAGAGCAGTTCCAAAACGTAAGTGTCGTTTAGAGTTTGCTACTTTAGTACGCTACTTGATACTAATGTTCCGAACTCGACGCAACCATAAATTTATTACATTTCTGAGAGCTTTGAGGTTTTCAGGGGAGTGTTCTTGATGTTTCAAGTCCTCTTGTTTCTATATTTGACGACTGGTAACGTTTTTAATGTGTTCAAAGTACTAATTAAGTTTTTAATATTTTCAGAATAAGCTGGTTCATTGGTAACGCTGCACTCAAAGAGTTAAAAAAATTTCGCAATCAAGACCCAAATGTCTGATGGATATGTTCCTTTGAAGGCTGACATTCATCTAAATTACGCACAAAAAAAACATTTCTGCTTCAGAGAGAACAACCTGCTCGTCAATTATGTGGCACAGGGCTGGCCAACTTCAAGCCAGAGGACGGCCACATAATTAGTTAAGGACTCGCAGAAGGGCTGCACTTGTGTATACATATATCGAAAAGGGGGTGGAGGACTGAATTAACTAGAAGGCCTTTATTTGCGAACAACAAGTTACGCTGAAAGTACGGTTGAATAATAAGGTAAAAGACCTTACTAAATTTGCTAAAACACAGAAATATTGGTTCACTGTGTGCTCTCTTAAAAGTGATGAGTTATAGTTTCTAAAATTTTCTCTGCCAGTGAAGTTGCCATATTAAGTTCTTTAGAACTATTATACTACGTTTGTCAAATTGTGTTAATGAAACTATTCAGGTGACCACGGGTCGCACGTACTTTCCTCGAGGGACGCATCGTGGCCAGCCCTGGTGTGGGCAATCGGTTAAGTCAGTTTATGGAGAAAACCGGGTGTAACTGAGAGAATCACAACAAAGCACTATGTATATGTGGCATACTGCAGAGCTTCTTAGCCTTACAACAGGTGGGGCGTGTGTCTGTCTGTGGGCTTTAACAGGTTTAACATAATAAAGTAAGAATGCACGGTACTCTTTCGTGGTGTATGAAACGGAGCATGGTCACATGGTTTTGTGATGTTTACATCTTGAAGCTTAAGCTCTAAGCTGTGCCTCAGTTTGTCTGGAGATTATAAATATCCTAAAGTTCAAACAGCACCATGTTTCTAGTTTTCAAAAGACCGAAATTTCATACAACATTTTGCAGTCACGTTTACAGTCTGTTTTCGTGTAAAGTCTCTCAGCCCTAGTTGCAGGTTGTTCACTAGTCATTATGGCTAGGGGCGGGGAAAAAACTGAATCTAGGTTTCCGAGGGGTTTAAAACTGCAAACTGCATGACAGAATGTGGCGTTAATATACCACTGTCATTAGATTTGAGTAGGTGTGACGTCTAAATAATGCTAGAAGGTGAAACATCTGCAATAAGGAACAACGGTAGAACTGTTGCAAGTTCAGCACCTCAGAATCATGTTACGCCCTGGGCTTATATTAAATATGTGCAGTTCCTTGATGATAAATCACATTTGTGGTTAAGATATTTTTGTTCTCGCAGGGATTTTGAGGGTTACAGCTTGCAGATTCATTCCCTGCCATATGTGTTGTACAATAAGGATGCCTGTCGAAGGCTTGTTCCAGATGTAAGATGATCTGATATCTCTTGAACATGCATTTCTGCATCTGAGATGACAGTGCCGATGCCAGTGGCCACATGATCTAAGGCGTGGATCTGCGGTCACTTGCTTGCTGGGATTGTGGGTTCGAGTCCCGCCGGTGTATGGAAGTCTGTCTCTTGTGAGAGTTGTGTGTTGTCAGGTGGAGTTCTCTGCGTCGGGCTGATCACTAGTGCAGAGGAGACCTACCGAGTGTGATGTGTCTCAGTGTGATAGTGAAGCCTCAATAATGAAGAGGGCCTGGCCCACTAGCGGCTGCTGCGCCATTTGGGGGGGGGGGAGATTCAAAGAATATTGTTCTCATGTTAGCAGTGAATTGAGTCCGATGCCAAGAACAGGAGAAGTGTTTATTAAAATCCAACTAAATACATTTGAGTGGGTTACACAAAGCGTGTTATTTTATTATATTACAGCATCTCCTACATTTTCCGCCTTATATCGAGCCAATATCAGGGAGACGTGTACAAGGCAGCGTACAAATAATTATACGTCAGAAAGCACTAAGTATGGGTCTCTTTTTATGCAAAGTTGCAGCGGCGTCGGATATAGTTTATGTTTAAACTCTTTTGTTATTTAAATATTAATTTCTTTTTTTATGGATATAATGTGGTAATACGTTAATCATTAAAACATTTTAATATTCGAATTGTCAGCGAAAGATGGATTCGGAAGGACGTGAAATGTGACGACGTCATGGCCTAAGTCGAAGAAATGCGTCGGAATTTTTCTGGAGGAATTAACGCAGACTGCGAAAAGTAGCCAGTCTCTGGGCTGGTAGTTTAATACAGGACGTTCCGTAAAGGAACGAATTTCTGCCCACACGTCCTCCACTGTTGGTTCACATAAATAAAGGCAAATACGGTAGAGATCTGTTCCCAAATTTCCGGGGAAATAATGTAGAAATATTACAGTAGGGGTACTTTATGAACGATATAGTTCATGATATAAAGCTTCCATTTACTGAATTCTGGATCAGTTTGGTGCTCACCAGACGTTCTGTTTATGTTACGAAGCAAACATCTTTCACACGGGGATCACAAGGAAATGAATTACACGGATCTTTCCTTCAATCTTTTCGACGTAACGTGCTTTTGGATGTAACGGTGCTGTGTTGGCAGGGCTTAAAGGGATCAGCTTTCAACCATCTGTAAGCCTACACTAAAAACTGGTACGGCAAGTAGCAAGACGTGCCGTTCGACTGACCATTTCCGATCGACCGCGGAGATAAGCACTAACAGCATCATAACTAACTAACTGACTGACTGACTGACTGACTGACTGACTGACTGACTGACTGACTGACTGAATGAATGAATGAAGACGACGACGGCGACGGCGACAACCACAACGACGACAACTTGAAGTAAGGTTGTTGTTCTTCGTCATCACAAAGTGAAGGCGTATCGGAGTGCGGACGTAAATTGACGCGCGTTGTTAACTTCAACGCTTGATGGAAGCGATTATTGACGTCCTGGGTTCGTTAGCCGTACACCAAAGGAACTCGTCCGATAACCTTTGCAGAGGATAAATTAGGAATGTGGTGATTACGGGACAGAATATCAGCCGTACCGAGAGGTTGTACAGCACAGAGGCGCGCGCTAACACACACGCTAATAGTAACATAATGATAATAAAATAAGAAAACATGAATACTGATAGGTCTGACAATACCAGCGGACGGAAATGTCATGCTAAATGAAGTAGAAAAGGAAAAAAAAAAGACTTTATGCAGAGAGATAAAACGAATGTGGAACGTGAAATGTATGATTATACCAGTAGTAACTGGAGCCACTGGAATAGTGGCGAAAGGTTTCAAGAAAAATTTAGAAGCCATGCCAAGAAAAAATTCAATAGTTTCACTACAAAAGACAGCTATGCTTGGAAAATCACACACAATACGGAAAGTACTGCAGTCTGAAACTCGAAGCCTGAGCGGTAAGGATCACCGTTTGTTTAAAAGAAGCGCCAGGAATAAAAGCCTTGTGACACGCGTCAACATAATAATAATAATAATAATAATAATAGACGAATTCCATAACACTGAAAGATACGTAGCCTCCTAAGTCTGATAGTGATTTCGCCCATCTGAAGTGGTAAGGCCACAAATCGCATTTCACGGGGCCGGGGGTGGGGTTCGAGTGGGGAATAAGGAATGATAATTTTAGCTTTCGACGAACGGTATCTCAAATCTGCGGAAGGCATAAAAACTAAAACGAAATTTTCTCCTTTCTTCAATAATTTTTTTTCTCCGTAATATTAAAAAACGAAGTATTTTTGATTTCTATATTTTATGAAAAATATTCCGGTATGAAGCGTCCTTCTTTATGAGAAAGTGTTACTAATTATAGTATTTTATAATTGAACGGCAGTATTTTATTTACTGTAATCGTGGGATATAAGAAGTCCCTCATTAAACAAACCTGAATATAGGACAGTGATAATGCTCATGGAAGGCAGTCTGAAATGAAGATTATTATCAGAGACACCTTTCTTTAATCACTGCATTACGTGTGAGACAGTATGTACATAGTGCAATAGGCAGCTAACATCCCATCCCCCTTTGATAGCCCTATCACAGCTAACACTATTGTATACGACCCATTTCATGCCCTTGTAACCATCTTTCATAAGAAACGTCTGAATATTTTTCTCACATCTATATGTGAGATTTCTATGCAGGTTATTCCCATACGGCCTTCCAATAACGGTTTGTACGAAAATGCCTCGTTTATTTTCTGCTTCTGTGATTCCATCACAAAGTAATACCTTTAGCAAGTAAAAACAAACTGTCGTATTTGTTCATTTTTTAAGTTTTCTCCAGGAGGTGAACATATTAAGGAAAGTAATACTATATGTCTCAATGCACGCTTTTGCCTCTTTGTAAAAACAAGCTATTTCATAGGCATATAAAAAGCAGCTAATATATTATCATCATCATCATCATCATCATCATCGTCGTCGTCGTCGCCGTCGTCGTCATCGTCACCAGCGTCAAACTATTGACGTAGCCCTCATATTTACGTCTCCTTTTTCTGCCTTGTTTCTGTTTGGCGTGTAATTACGCACTGTGCACTAATGTGTTATTGTGTTGGTGTAGCAACTGGCCCTACACTGCTAAGCTTGCATGTCAATATACTGAACTGAACTGAATTGAATTGAACTGAAGAAATTACATACCTCCAAGTTTTCTACCTTAACAGTTAAAATATTATTCGTGCTGCCTCTTACCTAATGTGATTTTTTCCTATATTTTTTCTACGCGTTTGTATTTATGGTTCGTCATTGAATGCATTTATCTTGTGTTTCCTGTGCTGCTTTGTTTCGTTTCATAGTCCTTCCCTCTTCTACCCACTCACAGCAGGTGTCGAGGTTGTTCATTTTCACTTGATCACACTCAGACACACACCACAGTCGGTAGAACTCCTCTGGATGAGGACTCGGCCCGTCGCAGAGACCTCTACCTGACAAAACAAACACACACAATACACAAACATTTATGCCCCCGGTGGGACTCGAACCCACAATCCCAGCAAGCGTTCGGCCGCAGACTTACGCCTTAGTCCGCACAGCCACCGGATCTGCGTCCTGCTTTGTAAGAGGCCTAATGAATTTTTGCCAGTACATTAATGGTAAAGAAATGAATTGAATCATCATCATCATCATCATCAGCTTATTCTTCTCATCCTCCTTCTTCATGCGTGAGGCAGTTTAGAATATGTACTGACTTCAAAATTCTTCTTTTGTCATCTACATTTTCTTGTCCGAGGTACTTTCCTTTATCTGTCTTTACTCTGTATAAAATTTCCATCTCAATTTGTATCCCGTAATTTTGTTAGCTGTATGCTGTGGTCCTAATCGTTCAGTGTTAGGTTAGGAGGAAAGATAAATTAGTGGCAGAATGATCCTCCCTCAGAAAATGACAGATAATCTCATGTGAGCATGGCAGTAGAATAACGTGATGGATCAATTGCCCTTCAGCAGATAGTAGAAAGCAGCAGATCTTGCAGGGGCAAGCCATTACATTGCGTGATATAACTTTATCTCTCGCTTTACAGCACCATCAGCTGGTTTCTTTCACCCACACTGCTCCTCATTACTTTCTACTTCCCTTTCTTTTCTGTTTTCCTGCTGTCCATTCCTAAAGATTTCTTTTGTTTTGCGGCTCGCACATGGAGCTAAAAAAATGTATAGCAAGGGGTGTGGAAACATTTATTTTTATATCTTACTAAAGAGAGAGTTTCGTGCGAAAATATTTCGTTGCGAACTTGCTGAACGATCCTTGACCCGAATGTGTTAAGTCCCACAATTAAATCACCGTTCTGCTGTTTCCGCTCAGCGCTTTCCCATAGGCGTACTGGCGAATTTGAGGGTGTTGATCATATGACTACAGTGTTCGGAAATTTTGTGTCAAAGAGTCGTTTGGATCCAGTATTTTTAGGCGCTTTCGCAGAATTGCAAAAAGCAGCTATTATCTTCCTTGTGTGTTTCCGTCCGTCAGTCCGCATGGAACAACTCCGCGCCCACTGGAAAGTTTTTCATGAAACGTGATATTTGAGTATTTTTCGAAATTCTGTTGACAAAAGCTCAAGTTTCGTTAAAATCTGGCAAGAATAACGGGTACTTTGTGTGAAGATTTTTGTACATTTATGATAACATTCGCTGAATTCTTCTTGAAATGAGAAGTATTTCAGACAAATTTGTAGAAAAAATGGAAACACGCATTTTGCCTTCAAGAACTTTTTTTAAGAGAACGGTGCCGTATATGAGATAATGTGGAAGAGTCTGGTACAGCCAGAGAGGCCACACACGACAATACAATACGGAGCATGCACATTTCATGCTGGATAAATAAAGCTGCAGACACACACTCATAACTTGTAACACTTACTGCTTTTCCACGGCAACAACGGTAACGCGAACGAACTTCTATTTTACGTTAATACTTACATTGCCTGTCCTGTAAAATTGGAACGCGCCCTAGTTGTCAATTAAATGCAGTTTTCAAAGATGTTTTTGCAACATTATGGAAAGAACCAGGCCTTTTGGGACAAATTAGCCACTAAAAGAGGATCTTTCGGAATGACCCAGGAATGAAATACAGATTTGAATTAGGTAAATTTCCCCCGTGACTAACCATGAAGGTCCAGAAGGGGAGTAAAAGTATATCTCTACTCTTTCTTTAACCTCGGCGCTAGATGAAGGTGGGCGGTAAAGGCCACGCCTCGGCCGCTTTGTCCCCAGGAAATGGACCGTGTTTTGATTTTTTAGATCCACATTCTTGGATAGAAAGTACATATGCTGCAAGGCCAATAAAAACATGGATGTTAAACTCTGAAGTAGAAATGGTACTGATCTGCTTTTAGTGTACTTTTTCTCTAAAGGGGAGAGGAAATGTGCTTATGATATCACCATAACATGCATCTGTGTGTGTGTGTGTGTGTGTGTGTGTGTGTGTGTGTGTATGTTTGTGTGTGCGTACGTGTCCCCCCATTTCATGTTTTGAAACAGCTGACGGTTTTCTCGAAACTTTGTATGAATGTTGTGTCACTGAAGGTTACCACAGATCCGTAACGTCCAGTTTACTACAGTCACGAATAACAACATGGAGCATGCGCGAATTAATGGGAGAGGAGCGCCTGTTACTTCACGGGCTTGAAACTATATATGTACTATATATTAGAAAAGTGATCTCATGTGTGTTGAAGGAAGAATGAACAATTGAATGAATGAATGACTGAAAGAACGAATGAATGACTGAAAGAACGAATGAATGAATGAATGAAAGAATACTTATATAGTTGTGATAAGCACACAGTATCCTCTCCTAACTGCAGTCTAGTAAGAGGTCAGCCCCTTATGATAAAAACAGCAAAGCTGTAGCTTACCAATTAACATCTGTCTGTCAACTTGTGTTTTCTGTGTAACTATTTACAATGTAAAGGCTCCTTTTGTAACGTATGTATTATACTTTTCTCTAAATTTGTAAAGACAAGCTCAGTCCGTACCGCGCAGTAAACACACCGCGACAGGGTTTTAAAAATCGGCCATTTAATGCTGTACGAGGACAGAACCGCGGTTTGTTCCGAGACCCATACAAAACACGTAAATAAAGCCGAATCATAGTAGAGGTTCAGGTCGTACCGTGCAGAAAACACATTTCTCTGTTTTACGTCTCCTGACATCTAGTGGCGGTCTGCGGAACTCCGTCGTTGTCATAGTTGTCCTGCCATCTTGAGGCAGCCCACGGGACTCCAAGCGTCACATGCTTTTGCATCTTACTGAATTTTATATAAGATTATCGTGCATAATCAAGAAGCAGATTTATTTCCATAGTTCATACTGTCCTTAAAATTATTTGCTTGTGAAAATCATGCATTAGTTCTGACCTTTCCAACTTATCGATACAGTGAATCGTATTGAAAGGGCCAGATTTTAAGTTAGTTTAAGATATTCATAGTAATAAGACAGCAACAATAAACCAGCTGTTGGAAAACTGTATCCGGCAGTGATTTCTGGCTTCACAGAGATGTTGTAGTGGGCGTACAAAATTAGAAAGGAAATACACGTACCTTGACAGGGGCTGTACTCTCTAATCGTCACTTAAAATATACAGTTTTATATCACCCCAGTGTGGCTATATAATGGCCAGATCCCGTGTGGTTTGCTGTTCATAACTGACAGTTGTGCCTCTCGACTTTCTCCACGTTATTTTTCGGACCTGCGACACGGATCTCTCTAATGAACCAGAAATTGTATGGGCGGGGCGGGGCGGGGGGGGGGGGAAGGGAGAGAGTAGTAATTGACGACTGACTTCTTTCGACTTCTCTTATAGCTCTAATCTTCCTACCTTATCTTCAAAACCCATTCATTTACCTTGTAAGCGCTGTTACTTAATTTATGAATTTAATAAAGTTTTCTACACAAAATAACATAAAACTGTAAAAGTGAGTGTTAATTATTTATAATTAGATATTAAAATTAAAAACTGATTGCAATTTTTGCATGAGTCTCACTTGGCAATCGAATTAAGAAGGTGATCTGCTTGTAACTGTGTTTGTGCAAACCAGATTATGTTTCTAGTTTATTTTCCCTAATTATTTGCATTTTCTTGGACCGTAATACGGCTGCACATATGATTTGTCAGTGAAAAGCGGCAGTTGTCCTTGTTAAACTCCAAGAAAATTCCTGTCTCATTTTTTAGTGTCACTTGACTTAATGACTCTGCAGCATGTCTTCTTATCCTACAGGGTACCAATTGATAGTCTTCAGTACTCCATACTAACATATTCCAGTTGCTGCTCCGAGACATACTGAGAGGCCAGCCAGCCGATTTTCATTTGTGGCTTCACCTGACTTTGAGTAAGGAAACTGAATTTTAGGTATACTCGTATCTGCTAGAAGACCAAAAGTATTTAGTACTCAACCTTTGTTAGTTGAATCCAATTAAAAAATATTGCGCCCACCAAGAAAATTGTCGTCGAGAGGGTGGAGAGGAAAGCCGGTACAAATGACCGCGACCCGGCGCTCCGGGATGGGGACCCGGAACAAACCCTGCTGCGTAGGCCTATGCATTTATCGTTGTCGGTATACATTTTTGTCGATTTTAAAAATAATCCCTTTCAGACCAAGCCCAAATCATTCTGCAACTGAGAGCCAGTCTGCTTGCCCCATATAGTGTAAGGATTTTTAGCCCATCCACCCTTGCTGGGGTCCCGAAAAAAATTTTTACGGGGGCGCAAACCATCTCTCGGCGACCCTGACTAAGACCAGGGTTTTTCAGTGTGTAGCCACTGCATATGTAACACATATATGTGTATTTAATCACAGTGCCTAAAACTGACGGTATCTATTCTAATTAAAATAAATCTAATCTTCATCCTAGAGTAATTTCTAATTTTATTCTCCTATTCTGATCTAAATTTGTATAAAAATTTCCCGAAATGTACACATTATGTGACATCAACATATCCCTATTTTCTTCTGCGCTAAACCTCTGTTAATATTGGTTCTTTTATTGCGCAAAATTTGACCTCTCTGCCGCTTCGTTTTGAATGCTTAAAAAGTATATGAATAAAATTCTCCTTCTCTCTAGGTATGGGACACGCTTAAATTATAAATTTTCAGCTGTCAGTAGCAGTTGTGTGAACAAATAATTCGTAATAGTAGCGTTTAGACGCAAATTTTAAAGCTAATGACTTCTGACAAGGAGAGTTCTTTGTCTACTTGACTTAGAGTTCAAAATCTCTACAGAATTTACATGTATGGGTGACGTGAGGAATTTATGTACAAAATAAATTTTCCGGAATTATTATTCCTACTTCTATCCACTAATTCTCTACGAAGGAAAAAAAATTGTCCTGCATTTTATTTCTTTCAAAACAATTCTTTAAGTATTAGAAAGAAATTATTTTTATGCCATTAAAAAATTTTGGCCTTAAATTTCAGTGGTTACTTTATGTTTCGCCAGATTTATCACTAAAAACTATGCTAAAATTTACGCTCTGTGTGCATTTATGCTTTAGGTGTGACGCTGATAATAAACAGCGATCATTTACCTAACAACATAATCGATAAGCAGAATTTTTGTTGCGGGGAAAGCACTAGATATTTAAGCATCATTACATTAATTTTTGTGTTCAAAGGGATAACACCCTTTTATGTTGAATTACCCAAGTGACGTACTGTATTGATAAAATTCAGCATGCAAGCAGAGAATGTTTAGAACAATCATTGCACTTGATGCAGTAACAACATGTTGAAACTTGTCAAGAGGGGGGCAAAAATTCTGCGAAGTTACATAGCAAGTAGGGGTCTAGTTGTTTGCAATGCAACTGCTGTGATGGGAAATCCTGCAGAGTTTGTATGCTAATCACGTGGCAAACCACCGTCAGGCACGTACAGCGAAGTGGAAATCATCGTTCTTGAAACGAGCGAGGTATCTGTATGTAGCTTGACAGTTCATAATTAAGGCCACATCCCGCTTCCATCACCCAGCAGAGTCGTGTCGTAATATTGCAGCGCAGCTTCGAAATGTCGGTTGATTAATGGCTTTATATTCGACTCAGCTCTGCTGGCTAACGTGGCTGAAAATATCTTATACAAAACGAATCGCAACTTTGGGACTAATCTTTAACTTACCTAAGTTTTTGTAACAAGATTATCCCTATGACTCGAATCCCAGAATCTTGTCCTGAGAAATGTTTTACCCTTTGAAGGTGTTGGATTACCCATCTTAACCTTTGCATTGTAATTTTATTCACCGAAGGGCAATTAAGATCGGGAAATGCTTGCTATCATTCAATGCAGAATCTTTTGTCTTCAAGGTTGCAATCCAAAAATACTAAGATTAGGGTATACAGAATTATAATTTTACCTCTTACTTTGTATGAGTGTGAAACTTGGTCTCTGACACTGAGGAAGGAACAAAGGCTGAGGGTGTTCGAGAATAGGGTGCTGAGGAGGATATTTGGGCCTAAGAGGGACGAAGTGACAGGGTAATGGAGAAGCCTACATAACGAGGAACTTAATGACCTGTACTCATCACTAACCATATTCCAGGTTATCAAATTGAAAAGAATGAAATGAGCGGGGCATGTGGCACATATGGGGGAGGGGAGAGTACATACAGGATTTTGGTAGGGAGACCTGAGGGAAGAAGACCACTCGGGAGACCCAGGCGTAGATGGGAAGATAATATGAAAATGGTTATTCATGAAGTGGGATGGGAGGCATGGACGGGATTGAGCTGGCTGAGAATAGCGACATGTGGCGGGCTGTTGTAAATGCAGTAATGAACCTTCGGGTTCCACAAAATGCGGGGAATTTCTTGACTAGCTGAGAAACTGTTAGCTTTTCAAGGAGAAATCTGCTCCATGGAGTTAGTTAGAAGGGCAATTAAGTAATTGTGGATGACTTTTTAATAATATGTGTTGCGTCTTGTCCTTAATCCTTTATTTTGGCGTTACTGCTGTCAGCTGACTGACGTTTTTCTCTCTTTATTTCTTAAAATATGACCCAAGGGTTGATATTTTCTACACGTACAAAATATGCATCACACTTTTATGGCAAATAATAAAACTGTTACACTTTTGCAACTAAAGAGCGAGGCGCAGTAGTTACTGGACTTCTTATTTGTGAGAGATATTCTTTGTGGTGTTCAACATTACAAGTTTTAGGCTATTTATGTGTGAATTCTTTGTAGGGAAATCGGTAATAAAATAAGTTTAAAATACATACAGGTTGGGTCTGTTGTTTTAGTTCTAGAAGGACAGTTCAGATTTAGTCATGCTGCTTGTTCAGTACTTTTCACACTCAGTCATACCCACAATTCAGGAAATTAATGTGATTTGGGATAATCCATTTTATGCAGTTTTGGTAAAAGTCCTTCTATTTGTTATTATCAGCCGTTGCCCCACTCTTCTCACTACTTCCCGATCATCTTTAAGTTTGTGGTAGCTGGGACTTTGATTCAGCGTTTAAAATATAAGGTAATCCTCGGCGAAAAATTTCCCCGCTAAAGACTGTTCATTTAAACGTGAAACCCACTCATAAATTGTATATTGACAATTTTTATTATATACCATGGAGATCCAACCCGCAGCCCGCCGGCCACATGTGGCCCGCCAGGTTGTATTATGCGGCCTGTGGCCACATTTGTAAACTGCGTATATGCTATAAAAATACATAATAATTTAGAGGGCTAGGTAGGCCACGTACTGTTATTTTTCCACGTACTCCCCGCGAACGAGTTCACAATGACAGATTTAGCGCTGTGCCATAAAAAGGACTGAGTCCCATGTTATATAGGATAAATTACCTCATATTAAAGCACATGTCGGAAATGACCTCCTGAAAATTTCAGACATGCCTGACACCTTGTGAAAGTATTATTAATTTCTGAAATTCTTGTATAGGAATTTCCGATACTGCACGCTAGGTATTCCTTCAAGGCCGTCCTCTGGGTGCTGTTTAAATAAATGCTGGCTTTGAAACAGAATAGCACGTCATCGTACTGGACGAGCAAGGAAGCGGCAAATAAGAACGGATTGGTCGGTCTCCAAAATGTTGCCTAAAGCGAAAACTGACATGATTTTTTGTGGGCAGTTGCACAGTTTTGCCAGAAAAGCCCGCATTACTTCTCCTTATTGCTTAAATCTTCAAAATATTGCACGAGAATGTTTCCATTTTTATCTTTCTGAATTTATTTCATCCGAAAATATGATGGGTCCGGTTTTCCATATTGCACTGACAGAACACCATGCTCCAACATCAATCCATTATGTACCTGCCGCTGAGGTTTTTTTCTTATGGACCGACAGCCCTAGTGGGCCTAAGCCTTCTTTATGAGTTTCTTCGATCACAGTTGGACACAACATACTGCTACTCTCTTGGACGACTGATGGGCCCATCTCAGAGACCTCTACCTGACTCCACGCAACACACACACACACACACACACACACACACACACACACACACACACACACACACACACGACATGATTCGCACCCACAATCCCAGTAAGCGAGGGGCCGTAGACCCGCGTCTTCGACGGAGCGGCCACCGGGATCGGCGCTGCTTAGACAGCATATGTTATTTTGAGTATCCACTTGACCGCTTAATTAATATAGTGTGTAAACTAAGTCAGTACGTTGAAAGCCACGACTAGACACTGCTTCAGAAAACCAGCTACAGGGCCATTCCTTCGCCAAAGAGAGTTTTGTGGACATAATTCTATAAGTGTTCCAGTATTATTTAATATTTCTTGCTAAATAACACGTCGAGTTCTTTCTTGCTTCATCTGTAACAGAGAACCTGTTTTTAAGAATTTGTTTAGCAGTTCATATTTTGTTGATTTCGAAGTAAAACATGTAAACACGTGGATCTAAATTGGTAGTATTCTTCATATCCGATTTCTTTTTTATATGCGTTCCGACGATAAACACCCTGTGTGTACCACTCTACTGCATACTTTCCAGCAGTAGTTTACTTCTTTTACGCACAGCTTATGAGGCGGAATTCTTTTGAAGCATTGTACAGATGTTTGAATGAGGCTAACTCTATACGCAATGAATGGGCGGCGGAGTCAGAAAGGGCCGATAATCTAGGTGCATATGTGGAATTTCGCACAGAGCTGGATTCTCTGTATAACCGCAATTAATTGAAGGTTCTACAGTTACTAAATTTTACACCACGTGTATTTATTTTCTGTCCTACTTTCGTATAGTAAAAATTGTGTGTTCTGTGTATCAAGTTCGTAAAGTAAACTCCTTTATGTGGAATACTTTCAATAAATTATTATGAATGTTTCACATCGGATACAAATGACAGTGTTGCGACGAATCATGATGTTGAGGGCATAAAATAAAGTTCGTTCGGCGAATTTAGTATTATTCCTTATGTGTCGAACACAGTTTCTTCCATTTGTGAAGGTGAAGTGTAAAGTCTTCTTCTTCGACAAAAACGACATTAGCCTTGCTGTAGACCGAACACAGAAATCTGATTAAAATCCATAACTCTGACTTAAGTTTTTGGGACATATTGAGTATTTATGATGCGCAAACAAAAGAGGCGTAAACTTTTTTTGTGACCATCCAGTAAGGAATTTGCAGCTCTTGTAAAGGTGTAGCAAAACAGTTGTGTCCGTAATAAATGAGTGAAAAGCCAAGTGCATTATGCTTAGTAACGCCAGATATATTTGGGAAGTTGTTTTGTTTGCTGGAGCACATGCTTTTACACTTCATTTCGACGTCGACTTGACAAAACGGACGCCTTATATTGCGCAGATACAGAACGAAGTAGAACTCACCCCGACAAAATTTCATTGTAAAATATCAACACCAAATTTGATAAGAATGTGGTGAGTAGTTTCGGAGATGTCGGGGGCACAGGGAAGAATTTTTCGAATGCGTCCCTCGTGCAAAGAACGCATAACAACTAATCATACTCTTGGGGGGTTTCTGAGCCCTTTAGCTCTTGCGTATTCCGACCTTTTCGGAGGAAAGATTGCCTCCATCTTCAGGGTGGCAAAATTAATTCACTTAGATTGCTAAGGGATATGAAGGAAGGACACGTGGCCGTTATGTATAACTTTGAGGCCATTTAGCCAGTCACTGCTGCAGGAAGCATGCAAAGGTTATAGTGTTGACCCGAGGCAACGGGAGTTCAGATGTATAACGAAGGGGTTTTCTTCCGGGCCTCGCCAGTGGGAGGTGTGAAATTAATGTGCGCTGTGCCAGTGGGTTGATTTCTGCTGCACTCAACGGTGACTAGCACTTTCTCCATATCACGCCAGCAATTACACTGAAGATGGAAACAGTAAATTTTTTCGAAACGTCAGAACGTTTATACATAGTCCAGAAGCCTGAAGAAGACCACCGTTTTATCTACAGCCGCAACGAAAACGTGAAAACTTAAAGTGCATGACAAATCAGAAGTAGAATTTTGATTTTCGAGAATCAACAGGGCCAGAACAGTGGCCTCTGCAGGTACTGGTGCTTCTACTCCTTTGCATTTGAGCCCCCCTGAGGTTGGGGGCTTGGCGCCGAAACGTATGGGAATTATTTAAAACTTATATACAGTCTGTAATCCTATTGTGTGCATATGTTTGTGAATGTGATTGATTGTGTGAATAATGCACGTAATCAATAATATCACATGTGGTGATTAAACGACCAAAGAAAAGGTTTCATTCTTCATAGAAATAGCTGTACTATTGGTTATTATAGGCATATTTTTAGTGAGGAAGGGATAACGTCCTGATCAGTTCACATTCTGCACACCGTGGCACTCTCCCTACTGGTTTATGTAGAACGCTAAATATACACCAATGTAATGAATTCCCTTAATGGAGGAAAGCTATAAAACACCGTTAATAATACGACTGACAGATAAGAACAAAATTTTAAATAACTACATTTTATGACCCATACATTCTTGGCTGCATAGGTTTGTGTATACACACATCACTGCGGGCGACACGCAAACGGAATCCAGGGTAACGAGCCCTTGATTTTTATAGAACGATGTTAGCGGAAGTAACACGTAACCTGCCGGAATCCAAAACCTAGCGGGAGTTGTGCAAAACTGGAACAAGTGCATTGCATACAAGAGGAGATTTGTTAGTCAGTTGTGTTAAGGTATTGATATCCAGTTTGTTTCATGAAAAATGTGTGTCGTATATGCAGTCCATGTAACGCTAAACTATCGGATGATCATCACTGACCTCAGAGCATAAGATATGACAAATCCTACTTGCGAACAAGCAGTAAATTTTAAACCAAGTGGACATTTGTTTTAAAATTTAGCTTGAACGTGAAAAGAAGACCAAAATTCTTCACTGTCACAATAACGGCACATGTAAAGTGCGAGGAAACTACCTGTACGCTCAGGCTGCGTTCAATGTAGTGAATATATTCAGGTTGGATGCTCTAAGAATTAGACGTCTTTTCCGACTAGGGCGGGAATTTTTCTCTCAGTCACTCTACGGGGTAGAACCAGACTCCAGTCCGAGGTTTTCCGGGGGCTCTTCGCATGGGGTATAGCGGTCGGCATGTGCACCTAGCCAATAGATTTCATTCAATTATAGGCTAGTTTTGCCGATCCCAGTAGCCGCGTGGCTTGATGCGTGGATCTGCGACCCTTTCGCTTTCTGGGGTTGTGGGTTCGAATTCCAAGCGGGGGCATGGATGTCTGTCACTTGGGAGTGCTGTGTGTTTTCAGGTAGAGGTCTCTGCGTCGGGCCGATCACTCGTCCAGGGGAGTCCTACAGAGTGTGGTGTGTCTGAGTGTGATCGTAAAGCCCCGATAATGAGGAAGCCCTGGTCCACTAAGGGCTGTTGCTTCATGGAGAAAAAAGGTCATTCTTGGCGTGGTGCATAGTTCAATGTAAGGCACCTTTTATCTTTAGTTACTGGACAGGGACCTGGCTGGCACTGTCGGTGCAAGAACGTGAGAAGATTTTTGGTTCGATTCCCCGACAGGGGTAATGGATTTATGTCGCTTCAAAAGCGTCCAAATCGGCCCTGCGACCCATCGATCTACCTATTCAACAGATATGAGGGATCGTCTGCCTGGGCTAAGGAGGCCGCAGCATGGAGCTTGTCACTTACCTTCTTGAGTGCTGAAGATAACGCGCGGGACCATACCTCAACTTTTCCTTACGATTTCATGTCGTGCACACGGATAACTTCAACTTTATAATTAACGGATAAAAGTTTCTTGGCCTATCACTGTCCAGACGGGTGGAGTTTACAGCCAAGTCTCCAGCGGCGAGTACAGTTTGTGATAAAGCGTAGGTTGGTCGGTCGTATTTCGCGTGTTATTGGACGTCAGATTTGAGTTGAACCTTGGCGGCTGTGTTGAAAATTTATTGTTTAGGACACTCCTACAGCTGTGAAACGTCCCCCTTCGCCCTAGGTCATTAAATTTTTTACAGTGATAAGCCTGCAGCCTATGTGCTGTAATATGCATTAATATTATTTTATCTGACAACTAGCATCAATATTTCACTCGGACCGTTTTGTGTGACAGCAAATAGTGCAGCGCCTCCCGCGGATCCAGTTTGATATCAGGCAGGGTCGACGCGTTTGGTTAATGTAATATTGTGTTCAGTATTATGTTTTTACTCACCATATCTAAAGAAGTTCTGCATAAACTTGTGGCATATAAGAAACATAGTGGCGCAGTTTGTTGAGGCAATGCGCTACAAACCGGAAGGCCACGGTTTCGATTCCTGATGGTGTCACTCCAGCCGCACTATGGCCCTGGGGTCGACTCAACTTCTATCAGAAATGAGTACCAGGAATATTTCCTGGAGAGGTAAAGGCGGCCGGTGCGTAGGGCTGACAACCTTACTACATTCATATGCCGATTGTTTAAAAATCTGGGAACATCAACCTCCTGGAACCCGCAGGGCCTGTACAGTGAACGTTGTTACATAAGTTTAGTGCAGTTAGCGACTTATGATATTGTAAATACTATTTAAATTTAGAACTTCACATATTGCATCTTAATGTGCAGCCGATACATAACCTTTTAAAACCTTCCAGCAGGCAGAACCAGTATGTTTTGTCACCAAATCTCCAGGTAGATAAGGACGTCAGTGAGTGGCAGGCACCTCGGAATGAGTAGCTTAGGCATGTGATTTAATTGCATCAATGCGCTTAACATACGTTATTAGCACGGTACATCAAAGTCAGATTTATGCAATTACTACACTCCCGATTCAAAAAATAAAAAAAAAAAAAAATATTCACAACTCTCGATAAGTTTCGAAACAGAAGGGCAGTTTAGTCGTCGTATGCCTGTTTTGCACAAAATTGTTGGTATTATTCTGTCTTCCTGGTGAAATCGTGTGTGCTTATTTATCGGAACTTCCTCGGAAACTCAACCGCCATTATTTTGCATATTACATTATGTTACAAGGACTCCCTAGAAAGGGTATTTTTCTTCCTCTTATTGTTTCACTCATACATTTCAAATCTCTTCAAGTCACGATATGCAGATGTAAACACTGATTACATTGGTGCATTTTAATACGTGCATAGTGCGATGGGACAGAACGGAAGACTAAGGCTATGAACTTAAATAGAATCCGGAAATACTCGAAGGTGGCTAATGACACAAAGTAAAACGATCCTGGAAATGACGCTTACATGTTCTGCTTATCTGACAGTATTTGTCTTTTGTAACTCTGAAATACTGTAACTGAAGTGTAATTGAGTTTGGTAATCGAGTGCTGTCGCACTGAGGCCAGGATTTGCAGCCTTAATCATTCTACTGCTGCTGCTTTCCTGAGTTGAGCTGAATTTATTTTCTTCACTTATAATCCTGATATTCTATGTGAGGTCAAAGTACGAGTACTTCAGTCATACGTCTGTCGTTAACACTGCTTTCACTTCTTACGGTTTATTAAATTCCTTGACATATTTTCTTAACTGCGATCCGGTTTAGTTTAATCACTTTCTGTGACAGAAGTGATACCTATCGAGAGAGAAACAATTACCGTCCACACCATTCCCTATGTAACTGCGTGCCTAAGTTCTCTCCTCTTCTTTTACTGCTTGACCTTTGAAAATGGGACCGATAAGCTGTTCCGAAACGTCGGTAACAAACTACCAATTTACGCTGCGTAAAATCCAGAACACTGCAGATCTAATTTGCTTAAAACAAATTGTTGTGCCGTTTTCTTACGTATTAATCTAGTGTCTTACATGTTGTTACTAAGAGAGATGGATACTGTAAGGACTAACTGCTTAATATTTAAAAAAAAGTAATGACAAATATGTAAATATTTCTCAACTTCATGAATGTGCACGTGTGTGTCAATAAAACCTTCAAAGACAACAGAAGAAAATAACGTTAAGTGTAAACTGCATCGTCATTTCATTCTTTTGTTCTTAAATTTCGCTGATCCCAGTGGCCGCGCGGTCTAAGGCATGGGTTTGCGGCCGATCGCTTGCTGGGATTGTGGGTTCGAATCCCGCCGTGGGCATGCAGGTCTGTCTGTTGTAAGTGTTATGTGTTGTCAGGTAGAGGTCTCTGCGTCAGGCTGATCACTCGTCAAGAGGAGTCCTACCGAGTGTGATATGCCTGAGTGTGATTGTGAAGGCTCAGTAATGAGGAAGCCCTGGCCCACGAGGGGCTGTTGCACCATTGAGAAAAGAAATCACTAATTTGAATTACTTCACACGTTTTACAGTTATAATTCTCATGGAAGTTAGCTATTTTCCCTTGATTATCCAGCACACCAAGAAGGTGTTCACTCAGCGTATAGGAAGTTGGGTGATTCTACGGCAAATCGCCTCTGCCCGCTAACAACACAAAATGGAGGAGATAAAAGTGATGTGGCTGAGTTCGTACGGCCGTTTCTTACAAACGATCGCCCATCGCAAGTAACATATATCGATTGACGAGCGCCGCCGCAGCGAGATAACAGAAGCCGCTGCAGCCACTAGCACGCGATCGACAGGAAAACATAGAAGAGCAGATTGCGTTAAAAGCACGGACAGTAGCTTGGTATCAAGTAAAACATCACACACAGAGTGCAGAACACTCTGGCGGTAGCACAAAGATAATATTATGTTACTATACCAAAATACGTGTATTTATTTTGAACTGAACTGCACTGTATATGTGTAAATGTTGAAGTGAACTAAGGTGCAGTATGTAACATGATCAAGTGCGTATTTCCTAGTGGAGACGAAGTGTATTCTCTGTGAAGTAGGGACTAAATTTTTGTGTATTGTGTATGTGAGTTTCGGGCTTTAAAGGATAAATGCTAGTCCCTTCTGCGTGAGCAAATTCTTCGGTGATCCTGAAACCTAAGTTTGTCAGAATAAACGTAACACAGGTTGACTATACATGGATGAAAGCAAATCAGGGCTAATTGCAGAATGATGGCTCAAGGGAAGGTTGTAAACTTTACTTCATTAAAGTCCATTTCATGAAATTTACTTCCAATTTAATATGCAAGTACAAGATCTATGATTGTAAAATTTTGCATACATGTGCTTGAGAGTTATATATATATATATATATATATATATTTGCTGACTTTTATTATGAGGTGATCTTCACGTAAAAACAATATTTTTTTCTAAAGATGCTTCTTTCACTATTTTAATTAAAAAGTTTTTTGGAAGTATACTAGAAATATATTAGCTACTAAATTTTTGCAAAAATGTCAGCTGCTACGGTCAACTCTGTGCTGTAGGTGTGTTAATTCTGATAACTTCGCTGCTTATGATCCATCAGAAAAGCTTTTCTGAATTTCATAACACTACCATTGCTAATTAACGGTTTGCATCTTTCTCTTAATAACGTGCATTCCGCTTGGGACTCCACAATACATATCTGTATACGTGCAGCTCGTCCGTAGTAACAGGGGGCTTGAACTGATAATGAAAAGTAGAACGTGCACTGTAAGTGTGGCACTTCGGAGCCCCTCTCGTGCATTCCAGGCATCTCGTATTCCCAAAGGAACGATGCCATGTAAAACCTTCCCAGAACACATACACTAAAGACAACAGTGAAAACTGCCTATAACAGAACTGCAAGGTACCGAAATTTTTCCGTTCTAGGAAGGTTCCGTTTAATACACATACTTGAAGCTTGAATCCGCGGTACTCCAGACCTTCGGGGCTGTAAAATGTTTCCGCTAAAGGCAGGTTCCTCTTCTGCCTGTGTTCCATTTAAGGCAGGTTTAACTGTATATTGCTTAAATAAACCCACTGAACTGGGAGTACAGTAGGCCTAAGATAACTCAGCAAAATAACATGCCTCATTCTAGTCTACATTATTATGCCTATTAGTGAATAAATAAGCAGAGAATTTTCATGTCCTTACACGGTATAAAGAGTTGTTACGGGCTGGACGGCCCGGATATCGAGTCCCGGCGCGGACGGGATTTCCCACACCCTTCCAGACCGGCCATGGGACCCATCTGTCCCACTGTACAATGATTACAGGTGTCTCCTGGGCCTAAAGCAGCCGGTGATTGGCGTTGACCACCCACTCCCATTTAGCGCCGAGATTAAAGAAAGAGTAGAGCTGTACCTCTACTCCACCCCTTTGCCTTCATGGCCTGTGCTACGCTGAGATTTACTTTACCTTTCACCTCTACGGTGTTGTCTGTGAGGTACGGGCCGACGTCATGTAATTGTACGCACATGGTGTAGATCAGTGATTCTTAACTTTTCTGATCCATGGACCCCTTTGAAAGCCGGGTGAAAACTAGGAACCCTTCTCACAAAAATGTATTTAAATGCATAAGGTAAAATACATAGGTATAGAATCTACAATCTGTATTATAGATTGTATTACAAAGGAAGAGGCACGCGGTGGCGCAGTTGGTTGAGGCACGGCGCTACAACCCGGCAGGTCGCGGTTTCGATTCCCGATGGTGTCAGTGGAATTTTTCATTGACATAATCCTTCCGGCCGCACTATGGCCCTGGGGTCGATTCAGCCTCTAACAGAAATGAGTACCAGGAATATTTCCTGGGGGGTAAAGGCGGCCTGTGCGTAGGGCTGACAACGTTACCACCTTCATGTGCCGACTGTCTAGAAATCTGAGGGCCTCAACGTCCTGGAACCCTCAGGGCCTGTCCAGGTCTGTAATGGGATTGCTTTACATTTACTTTCAATTACAAAGGAGACAGATTATGCTCAAATACAGATTTCAAAATATTAAAAAGTAACGAATATGCAATTTGGTAATATATGGGCTTTTTTATTAATCAATTAAAATTTGATGGATTAAGAAGTTCACAGACCCCCTGAAATCTGTCCGCGGGGTCTGTGGACCACAGGTAAAGAATCAGTGGTATAGAAGGAATTCAGCCTTCAAGCCGTTAAACTGCTCATAAAATCATCGTTATTAACTTGACAGTTTCTTAAATACGTTTACGAAGGACAGGTATTATCACAGGACGGCGATGTTGATCGAAGGGTCACATTGACCTACATGTGACATCTTGTGTGGTGCCCCCAACGTCACTTTGTGACGACAAGGTAAAAGCGCAAGTTCTGAGGTTTTACGCACCAGTGTACATGGCGTGCCATTTCTTCTGGGATATGACACTATATCACTCGGTTCCCGACGTTTAGAGACAGTGTAATGGTCTAATTTTCAAGGGTCAAAACGTTCAACAACAGTTCTTGGATCCAGTAACAAGGCGTCATATCGCAGCAGGACGGGTACTCAAGTTTAAAGTGCGTTATTTGTATTTAGCTTTTCCTATGTATATTAACCGACTTCTTGTAGACAACGGCGACTCTTTTCTTGGAACTGAAGTTAAAACGCTAAATGTGCATGGATATGATTAAAATTGAGACTGCAGAAACTTATTTAGAGCAGGGGAATTGTGATACGTGTTTATTGTGCCGTAGGCCACTAATAACAACAGCTCTGAAGTGTCCAGAATTCGCTTGTTCTGCTGGCAGGACCCCGTACAGCGTAGCTGAGCACATAAATTTCGTGAAGTCGCCGTAGGTTTTAACACACATGTTTCTGTGTACTGAGTTTTTATTCATTTCCAACAGGAAACCAGCATCTGAAATTTATTTTTTATGCTCCTTTTCTATATACATGTATAACTGTTCTAAAAAAGAAAACAAACATCCCGTCAGCATAGCGACCGGTGGTAATATGCCTGGCCTGTATTCGACAGAGGTCCTCTTTGAATTTCGGTCTTAACACTGGTTGATTATATTGACTTATTTCGTGATTTTACTCAGTGTTTCAAGAATAGTGATGTATTATCACATCATATTAGGCTATGGCCTCTTTGTGCCTCATCCTTCGCAGTCATTTTTCTTTAATTATCCTACCATGTGACGGTGTATAGTATGAGTTAATGACACTGTCATTAAATAAACCATAAATAAATAAATAAACCACATTTCGATCTCGCAATTTATTAATGCTGCACTGAACTGACCGCTTGCTGTCAGAAGTATGTTCTAACGCAGTTTACAAGGGTATTTTCAGTATAGTAATTTACTTAGTGAGTGTTTATAATTAAATCTCCTAATGTCTTTCATTTGTAAGAATGGCTACAGGGTTTTGTAATGTTTACATTGTGACCAGACTCTCGCCTGCTACCGCTAAGCTGAAGTTTTATTTGCAACGCCTGACTGAAGGCACTGTAGCAGAAATGAAACCTCAGCAATCCCATTAACACATACTAAAGGGAAACACACGGATTAACAGTTTCAGAATTAATGTTCCATACCACAGACTTTCAGAGATATTTCCAATTTTCTTGTCCATTTTCACACGATGGCGCTGGAAGTCTAATTTAAACTTATCTTCCCACAGGGGACAGTCTGATGGCCAGAAAATGGCGTTAAGTAGTGAAGTGTGTGTGATACTGGTGGTGTTGATTCCAGAAAAGTCTTCGATAAAGAACTGCTTCTGAGAGATCAAGTTTTTTTTTCCCCGGAAAGGACTTCCCGCAGTAATGTTATAGAGAATTAACTAACAAACTGAAGGAAGCTGTACACTCACTGGTAGCCAGGAGATACAGAGACTCTAACGGCTGCAGGACCAATTCGTATTTGGACCAAAGTATTTTTTTACGTTTTGTCTCAGTATTTCCAGGCGAATCCCAGACTGCTTCGAAATAAGTCAAATTATACTTGCCTGTACTTTCTTTTTGTTGAAAAATAATCCTCAGTCCACCATCACCTTTTACAAGACACACTTCAACGTACAGCATCAACAGGTGGTGGTTTAAATAAGGTTTTTAATTAATATTTTAATAACTTTGCTAGTGTTTTTTAAGTGTTAAATGTCTTTCATCCCCTGAAGATGGTGTACTAGGGGACCGAAACATGTTGGGGTTTATGAAAAGTTATTGCGTATTTTGTTTTAACATTGTGTAGGAGTTGATGTTAATATATATTGCTGTAATTATACTATAGTAGTTGTTTTGTTCTAAGCAGTGATAAATGAAGGCTGCGAAGGACGAGCAATGTTTGATATCTTGAACTAAACGCTACCGCTTTTAAAGAAATACTTTTATCTCCCGGAAACCTGAAATCCCTTTAATTGTCACTAGTCAAAGCGTAGAGTTTAGAGAATAGCACAGTGGTCCAGTTATTAAAAATTCGTGCCACATGTCCGTTCCATCTCGTCCTTAAATCTGTGGCCGTAATGATATTTGGCTCGCAGTACAAATTATGAAGCCCTTCAAAATGCAGTTTTCTACAGCCTCCTCTTTCTTCATCTTTGTAAGATCCCAATATTCTCCTCGCAAAGTGTTATTTGACACCCTTAGTGTGTGTTCTTCCCTAAAATGAAAGACCAAACTTCCCAGTCATACAAAACAACAGGTGAATTGTAATTACTAATATTTTACTGTTCATGTTTCTACTTAGCAAAGAGAGTAGCCTGCATAATATTCTGAACGGAATGTTTACAAGCATGCCACAAATTAAGTCTATTTTTAACTTCTTCATAAATGCAAATGCGTTCAGAGGCTCAAAATATTAATTTATTTGATAGACGCCATACTGATTCGGTGCGGCTTTTTGAATGAGTACGATTTATTCTGTCCTGTTAGTAATATCTGTAGGTTTCGGTACTGTGTGGGATATTTTCCTTGTCAGAGACCACAGAGAGGCACAGACCACAAACCAGGCTGTGAAAAGCCCTCTACTCACTGCCTATACCCAGGTCGCAATATATGAGACCTGTGGCACATAAAGTGGTACTACAGGGCAAGGTTTTCTCCAAGTACTTTTGGTTTTCCCCCCAACACTCATCATTCCACCGACGTCTCTTACTCATTTATCAAGAGAGATGAGCTTTGCGACAGGCCCAGACAGACGGACGTTAACACTGCCTCGGTCTCAGTTCTTGTCACGACACTTGGCTTCATTGTAACTCTTCCCATCTAGCAGAATTTCGCCGCTTCTCCAAAAACAATACTTGCTTCCGTGCCCTTACAGCTTCAGCTGTCCCTCCCGTCGTGTTATTCAGCGCGGTCGATAAATGTGTTTAACCCTTTAAAGACGAAACGTAATCTGCTTTATATAAAGACTTTGTGCGGACCGCGCAGTAAACATTTTCAACTTCGGTTATAAAAAACGAATGAGTTGCTGATCTTTACGACACAAGTTGCAGTTTGTTCCGAGATATGTACAGAATACATAAACGCGATTTGAGCACTATGGAGAATTACTGAATGTTGAACCTGGTCGTACGTAAAGTTACCGCTAGGCTTTAAAAGGTTAAACGAGGCAGCACTTATTCTGTGCTAGAGCACATGTTCTTGCGTATGTTTGAAAGAAGTTCACTGTAATTGCGAACTTACACGAATTATCCTGGCTCTTTCTTTCCGAAAATACTACTGTACTGGATAGCACCCTGCTTCATGTTGTAGAATCATGAAGTTCGGGTTTCCGCTTGGATTTCTCCTACCCTTATTGGTGTATATCACGGTTCTGCTCAGTTACTGTACGAATATACGATTCGAGGTAGCTCAGTCAGTGTAGTGAATGACTTACAGACTTGATGACCGGGAAATATATTTATACTCCTGGAAGGGAAGACAAAACAGAGTTACGTGGTAAGTTTTGAAATGTGGTATTGGAGAAGACTGGAGAAGATCAGTTGGACCGATCGCGTGAGAAATGCAGAAATATTACATAGAGTCGTTTTATAGCCCTCAGCACTGGATGGGGGTCTGTGGCCAACGCCACTGGCCGGCCACTTTATCCCGGGGAAAGAATTCGGTAAGCATTTTTAGCTCCATCTGACGCTGCGTTAGGCAGCGAAATAAGAACTGCGAATTCAGAGGTGACATGACGATCTACTGGTTGGGAACAAAGGAGACTACTTCAGACGGGCGGGGGGGGGGGGGGGGGGTGGTTTTAATTACTGGGGAAACCGCCGCAGTGAGTTTATAAATGTGACTACTGGTGTGTGAATGTGAGAAAGCCGCCTGTCAGAAGAAATGAAAGAGGGAAGGTACCTTGTGGGGGCGCGCTTGATGGAACAGAAAACTGGGTCTTTACACGAGTTTAAGTACGACTGGGAGTTTCGTAAATGACTTAAGAAACCACTCAGTTATACACGTGGGAGGGGAACCTCTGAGAGAAAGTTAACCGGCAAAGGGACTAGCTTTTGTGGAAAGTCGTGTATGATATTGCTGGCAAGTGGGATTATGGGAGATCAGTACAACTGGGTGGTGGGTAAGTTTGTATAATAACCCACTGAACCGGGGAGGGGGCAATGAATGAACGGCAGAAATGAGCACCTGACCTGTCATGAACGAGATAACAGACAACTTGATTGCATAAACGACATAAGCACAGCCTGGACCTTTTGTGATTGGAAAACTGGATGACCGAGATATGCACACGAGTAGGGATGTCAACGAAACAGAATAAACGAGATAAGGGACAACCTGATGGAGGGAGAGCGTATAAGTTTGACATAAAATGAGTTTTATGAACGAATTAAGTACCACTGGGAGTTTTGCAAATGATACAAGATATCAGCGGGATATAGAACTGAGAAAGCAGCCACTGAGAAGTACTAAAAGAAAAGCGGGATAATTTTAGGTGTATAAGGAAGATAAAAAATCATTGTAACATGTATAAACGGATGAATGACCAATAAAATATAAATTAATTAGGGGGCCCTTTTTATGGGATTGCGTAACAAAAGCAGTGCAAAAATTACGGTATTTACCTACTCGCTGTGAGGTGTAAATAAGAGGAACCGATTGTTGGAGAATAAACGAGAAGAGAGACGCCTGGCGGATATAATTGAGATAAAGACCTCCTCCGTTTCGACGGCTGGGCACAAAGATTCCGCCTCCATCGAATCCAGTTGTTGGTTATGTATGACCTAATTAATGGTCCACTGAGTGTAGAATTTTAAACTTTAACATTTATTGCCTACCTGCTGCGTGGAGCTAGCAGGTAATTATTTAAAAAGAAGAATGATATGTTAACACACCAATCAAGTTATCGCTTTTGCTTGTAATTTGAACACACGCTATCGTCTTGATTTTATCAGACGTTCTTTCTAATCACCACTTTCCGGTAATCTGTAGCCAGTTGTAATGTTGTGCGTTGTTCGGTTGATTAGAAGAAATATAATTAGTGGCTTGTTGTAAAGTGCTTAAATGCTACCATTTTAGTGGCTGGCCGTCATAGCCATGATTAATATATAGAATTTGAATGAGATTTAGTGGCTAGTTTTAATGAGATCGGATAAGAGTTGCATTTATTTTATCTGCCAGTAGATGCTGGAATGTAATATCGCCAGCTAGACCAGCCCTGCTGCGGACGTTCATTCCACTTTGAATCTACGAGCAACCATGCACGCTGCGGAATTTATTTTCGTCCTGAAAAATTTCAGAATGGGCAACACGCCCAACTATAAGGTAGCACATTGTATTGTAAAAGTTAATTTATTTCCACAATCTAAACATAGACCTATAAAATGAACATTATTCTGTTGATTATAAATTTAATTAATTTGGTAACTGAAAAATTAAAAACAATATTACTTCATGTTGTTAAAATGGTAGATGCACAAAACCTACTCCCGATGTAAGGATTAATTTGTGTCATAAAATTAACTGTGTTACAGAAATACTAATGATCTGGATCAGTAATTAATTTCGCTGTAACTAAATTATAAATATTGGTAATATTCACGAAAACAATGCGAAATCTTCATATGCAAGCCACAGTTTATCAGTAGCTTATTTATATCTCGTAAATATATGTAAACATTTCCTTTAACCTTTCTGTAAGCAGGATTAGGCCGAAATCAGTGCTTCCTTATGTCACTGCATTGTACGTCTCTAGGCCTAATAGAGGATTTTAAAGAAAAAGTAATTAAACAGTGTGGCATATTTGGAAAATAAGCCATTAATTACTACCTATAGTTCGCGGCGCCTTGACAAAATTGCGGAAAGCGACTGCTAGCTTTGTCATTTCTCTTTGTCCGTTCGTCTGTCCACATAGAAAAATTTGGCTGTCACTGGGCGGATTTTCGTGAAATCTGATAGGATTTTCTGAAAACCTGTCGAGGAAGCTAAATTTTATTAAAATCTGCCAAGAATAACGGGACTTTGCTTGCAGACCTGCGTATATTTATTACAATATCTTACTGATTTATGCTTAAAATGAGAAATGTTTCAGCCTAAATTTGTAGACGAAATCAAAGAACACATTTTGTGTTCAATAAATATATTCGGAAAATCGTACCTTTAATGAGATAATGTGGAAAATATGGTACAGCCGGACAGACCACAGATAACAGTAGGCCTATAGTGCGTCGCAGAAAAGATGCGATTTTCGTGCCTGATGCCTTAGGCAAGAATACACAGGCGCGCGCGCGCGCGCACACACACACACACACACACACACACACACACACACACACACACACATACACACACACACACACCCTCATAATATTTAATGCTTATTGCTCCATAATTGATGAATTCCATCTGATTTCGTAAAATGATTTACGGCAACACAGAATCAATAAAAATTCGCCACGACTATGACAATATGTTCTTTTTAGCCAAACTGTACGTCTAAATGAGGCTGTGAGGAAACGAAAGCTCTTTTGTTTCAATGCAGCCTTTGTATGTCACATGTAAAAAGAGTGCGAATTAGTTGGAATATAATTTTTTTTTCAAAAACAGGTACGTATAATTTGCATTGTTACCCGTGTCAAATTTACATTTAGGCCTACAATTACTGTAAACGCTCACTGTTTTTATGCAGTTAACAGTGACGTGTAGCACAGCAAACAAAAGAAACACACACACACAGAATGCATTGTTGTATTTCCACTGCAACATAGTTACGCAAACGCAGCACAATAGTGCCCTATTTTACATTGCGTATCTTTTTAATATTGCACATCGACATAATCACATAGTGATCAATTCTTAGCTGCCTGCTTGCCACTGACGTTTTATGTTTGAATTTTCCCTTCCCTCATCCTCTTCTGACAGTGATATGGTGTTGTTAGAGCAGGTGGTACATATTTTTCCATTGTGTTTTTTTATAGGGCCTGATGCCTGGTTACCACTGTGTTTTCATATCAGAGAGGGTAGTACACATGTCACTCTTTCCTTTCAATATCAAAGCAGGTTTTACGTGTGTTACCACTGTGTTTTCATATCAGAGAGGGTAGTACACATGTCACTCTTTCCTTTCCATATCAAAGCAGGTTTTACGTGTGTTACCACTGTGTTTTCATATCAGAGAAGGCAGTACACATGTCACTCTTTCCTTTTAATATCAAAGCAGGTTTTACGTGTGTTACCACTGTGTTTTCATATCAGAGAGGGCAGTACACATGTCACTCTTTCCTTTTAATATCAAAGCAGGTTTTACGTGTGTTATCACTGTGTTTTAAAAGAGTTAACCAGAAATAACTTCTCTGCTGTATTCTGTGAAGAATGCTTCCGTCCAATTTCTTGCGTAAAGCTAGCCATTTTACAGAAGTTTTTCTGTAGCGCAACAGTGCATCTTGGGCCTAGACCGTTCCGTTTTGATGTTTCTAGATTACATGCAATTAAAAAACATACACACGCACACGCACACACACACACACACACACACACACACACACAGACGCACCCTGTAGGACTCTTCCGCCTACACAACAAACAACAAACACAAAGACGAATATCCATGCGCTCAGCAGGATTCGAACCGGCGGTCCCAGCAATCAAGCAGCCGGAAACCTTCCCCTTAGACTGCACAGCCATCGGAATCGGCATCTTTCACATTAACCCTCTAAAGGCGAAGCGGATCTGTTTTATATAAGGACTCAGTGCGTACCGCGCTGTAAACACTCTCCACTTCGGTTATAAAAACCAGTCTCTTAATATTTTATAAAGCAAAAGTTGCTGTTTGTTCTGAGATCCGTACAAAACACATAAATGCAATGTCGGCATCATGTAGAATTTTTTAATGTTAAACCTGGTGGTACGTAAAGTTACCGCTAGGCTTTAAAAGGTTAATTAACCCATTATTTCCAAGCACTTCACTGAATGCTTCCATGCTCTTCCAGTCGTCATATCTAGGTTAACTTGCATGACATCTTCCAAATCATTTTTTAGATAGTCTACTCCAAGATGACTTTCGAGGTTTCACTCACCTTCTACAGTCTCATTCCATCCATATTTCATTCATTTACCACCGACTTTTGTAGTCTTAGTATTGTTGAGCTTCGCTAACTAAAATCCTCCTCTTTCTAAATCCCTCTGTTCAGGTGTCTACCGGCATATTGTCTCGACCTTATGACAAGATTGCTTAATTTAGCCCTTGAAAGTCACTGTTCATAAGTCATCCTACAATTCTCACAAGCTGGGCTACTGATAGCGTCGTTAAATGTGCACAAATATGCATAAATGTACATAAATAAACAGCTCCAATTTAAAGTAAAAAGCGAAGATTAATGTTTGAAACGATAATAGAGTGTTTTATTCGGTGTTATTTTGGTATGAACGAATTGGTATGACGTGTGCATTTAACACTCATACAGAAGCCGCTGTTGTAGATGGAAGACTTATCTTAGGCAAAGAGACTGTGGAAGTGTTGACGGTACTGATCAGATGCGCACCCAGAATTTTTCACTGGGTGGTGGCGGGAGGGGGGGGGGGTTGAATTTGAGGATATTTAAAATTTGTGTTCGATTTTAAAAAATCATGTCCTAAGAATAACATAAAGCTGTTTGCAAATGCATATGTATACAAACGAATATCACTACGTGTTCCACGACTTAATCACAGTGTCCCATCTTCTTGTTTTTTTTTTTAATTTTATTAATTTCTGTTTCAGAATTCTAATGTACTAGTCTTCAGCCGATTCCAGTGGCTGATTTCGGCTGAAGGGTAAATCACGTCAAAGTTTGATATCTAATACTCGTAACTACAAAATATAAGTTTTTTAAACTTCGGTTTTTGTAATTTAGGGGATGCTGCAACCCGGCAGTCTCGCCCTTGTGTGCGCCCCTGGTATTGACTAAAACAGATGACTTTTGTGGTGGCGGGAATGGAGATGGGAATTCGTGCTTTATGAGAAAAGGAACTTATTTATCTATTCCGGATCTGTTCATTTCTGTATGAACTTGCTGTTGGGTTGTGTAAAAAACTTTTATATTTCATCTGTGACACATTTATTGTACCGTGTAAGAACTGGATTCATACACTTTGCTTTATATTTAACTACAGATTTGAGGACCTAATTAGTCTTTTGAAAGCACGGGTCTCCCATTTATTTTTGTAACAAGTTCCAATATTGCATTTCATCAAAGTTCGCCTACAGAAAGCACAGCTGATGCCACAGAGCGCCATCAGTTCTTAATTGAATCCTTTCTTCTCGTACAATAGCGTAGAAAGCCACAAGCAGTAACTACCGAACTGTTATTGCATATTGCAGGAAGCAACTTCGGGTCTGTGGTGGTCATGGCGGGGTAATATGCCTTAACAACATGGCGACATGGCGAAACTGAGTGGATCCCAGCGGATGAATAAATAATGTAGTTCTTAGGTACAGTAAACTGGCCCGCGGGTTAAAACTGCTCGCGAACTAATTTTAGTTGCAGGCTTAACACTACGTGTTCAGTGGCTGTGAGGCACTCTGCAGGTTCTGTCAGTACTGTCTGCACATGCAGTCATCGAGGATGGTGGGGTCAAGGCTTAATGCTTCTGGAAGCGTCCAGTTCGGATCTAGACCTCTTCAGCGACTGTCCCACTGATTTTTTCCTTCACATTGCTTCAGTTCTTCTATGAAAATTTTGGGGTAGTGAGTCTACCTGAAAGTTTACAAGGACCGCCTTTTTTTTCCGCATCGCTCCTGATTCATTATTCACCAACTGTCGGGCCATTCGACACTGTAGGCGATTAACTGGACTGACGACATCATTAATCAAATGGTATAAAATAAATATATATTTAATCAGGGTTGTGGAGATAGACCGAAAATATAAATATAGACCATTGTACGTTAGAGACGAGAGTGGAGGAAACTCCCTCATTCCATGAAACGGAGTCCTTCTTTGGATGCAAATATTTCCTGCGCTAGACACAAAGTTCCTCGCACTATATTCAACCCGAAACTCGTTACCGCATTCACAGCTTTTCATCACTTATCCCTGTCCTGAGGAAAACTAATCCAACCAGCTTTCTTTTATATAATCTCTTAAAGATCCTTTTACTCTCCCACTTAGGCCTAGGTCTTCCAAATGGTCTCCTTACCTCGGGTTTGCCAACAAACACTATACACACCTCTCCCCCTGCGTGCAATAAGCCCCGCCCGTCTTGTTGTTCTTGGTTTGATCATCCTAATAATATTTGTTTAGGAGTACACACAAATCATGACGGTTCTCGGTAGAATGGGAAAGATAAGAAAAAGTAGTGAGTGACGTGGATAGAAAGAAGGCCGTGTGAATGAAATTTAAAGGCGAAAGGAAATGTCCGCGGAGGTATTAATGTGACGTAACGTACAAGTGATGAGGAAAGGGACTTAGCTCGTAAAGCAGTCAAATGCGACACGGGGCGATCTTCTGCTTTACAAAGGAGGCTATGTTTACTGCCTGTATTTCGTTATCATGTAAGACTTTATTTTAGTTTACCAAAGGTTTATTTTCACTATCGTGGGTGTGATATTAACTCCACCATTAGCAAAGTGCATTTTATATTTCTTGCAGACTTCTTATAGCTTGGGGTTTTCATAGCGAATCATTGATCCACGTAAGCAGTTTCTGTGCTTTTGCGAACTGTAGTGTCCTACAGTGAGTTAAAATGTACTTCCTTAAAACAGCGGGTCATGGAAATGGATTGGTGTGTCCAATCTATATAAACGTGATGCACTTCTGGTAACTGTTTATTAACAGTGCTTAATAGTTACTTGTAATTACGGATATTGATGAGAATAAAGTTGCTTTGGTACATCTTTCCCAACAGCGACAAAAAATTGTATGTTACTTTTAATAAATCTGCTGACATCGTTTGTTAGAATAAAATTTTCGCGTAGTTGTCAGACTCTGATAACAAATCCTGTCAATAGAAAAGCCACGTAACACAAACTGGTTAACATCTACAGAATGTGGATTAGACAGTGGTATTATGATGTCACAACTCTGAGCTACAGCACATGTGCAGGACTTTGTTGGACTTACGTGCTTCCACTGACGCCGAAGCAATGCATTCTTAACTATTCCTCTTACCTGCAACAAAGAGAAAGACAAACTGCTAAAACTGGTGTGGAATGAATTTATGTAACATTCTATTCGTTCTGTAATTACGTCTCGTAACTTATGAACAAGCGGAACTAACGCCTTGCCATGTACCTTAGATGATACTTGGTACCTTTGTACATAGACAAGAAGTTGAAGTTGTTCCTCTGCACCCCAGAAGGCATATGGAAATATAGCTCCACTCATTCTTAACCTTTTAAAGCCTAGCGGTAACTTTACATACGACCAGGCTTAACATTAAAAAATTCTACGTGGTGCCCACATTGCGTTTATGTGTTTTGTACGGATCTAAGAACAAACAGCAACTTTTGCCTTATAAAACATTAAGAGACTGGTTTTTATAACCGAAGTGGAGAGTGTTTACAGCGCGGTACGCACTGAGTCCTTATATAAAACAGATACGCTTCGTCTTTAAAGGGTTAAATTCTGAGTTAAGGGAACATACTGGTCACTGGCACGCACCAGTGGCTGTGTCCCGGTGAAAGAAACCCTGGTACCCAACCTTAATACTGTATATAGGCGTACGTAAGATGATGTGGGAGTTAGACTCTATTATGTAACAACATCGTATTACGTTGACAATTGCTGTGAAGTTGATTTTACTGCGAGTGCATAACGGCGGTGTGCCAGCTTATAAGGTGAACTGTCCCTGGTAATGGCGGTGGCTGCCACCGAAAAATGTGGGAATAGGCCTATATAGTGGTTTTAGAATAATTAAATGTGTGATGCATATTGCTGGAAACGTTTAGACAGTAAGTTAAAATACACGTAAATTCTGAAGATGGGGTGGCAGGTTACTCTGAAAAAATAGTAAATTCTTACCAGACTACAACGCGTTGCAGAATGCAAGTCTAACACTCATTTTTAAGGCATGGGACATTTTTTGACGTGTTTGAAAAGTACTTTGTTTTAAAAAAAGGACGAATGTTTTAGTGCTTGCTAAAAGTGACTCAAAATTCTGAGATATCTGATTTTCGCCAAATTTGGGCCTACAAGCAATTCGTAGTCTGTTTTGTTCGGCATTAGATCGCTGAGTCCATTCACTACGCACTGCAATTTAAGGTCTGGGTACCTACGCTCGGGCGGAAGGAATGGCATCTCAGTTACACATAGGTTACGTTATTAGTCTTACTGTGGTGTTAATGATGAATGACATTGTATGCTCCGGTAGACTGTTACCATCACTTTGCAAACTACAGTTGGGTGCAGTATGTACCTGTGAAACGTAAAGTAAACCGCCTGAAAGACTATGCGATATCACAATTTGTAACACAAATATGAAAATTCACGAAATTTATATTTTATACTATTGAAAACTTACATTTTCGTCGCGGATTGACACATACCAACCAAGACAATATTGAAAAGTAGATATTAACCTTTATAAATGAGTCCCTACATATGTTTCGAAGAAACGAGTCGTCATCTTCAGGTGGTCACTGACGTGAGGTTCACACAGGCATCCATATGGTAAGGCACTAAATTAGTTGCATTCAATAGGTCTTGTAGCTGTGTGCTGACAGTGTCAATAAAATGTGTGTGGGCAAAGTAACTGGTAAACTTCAACTTTAGCAAACACATTGGCATGAACAAATAATTGAAAATCTAAAGAAAGCACTATCTCGCAACCATAATTCAGGACAGAACCACAAGACACCAGCTTGTCACAGACCCTTGTAAAAATACAGTGAAGTTCGTACGTTCGGTTCTGACCATGAAGTAGGATTAATTTACTCGTATAAGCGAATATTCGGCGATACATGCGTATTCAGAAAGAGCTTGTTGTGTAATTCCCACCGACTTTCGAAAATGTATAAGGTTGTTATTTGGGGATAATCAGTGAACTGGATAGATCACTTGGAAGTAAATACTAAGTTTGGGTTGAAGGGGAAAGTGTCTTAAGCAAGGCATTTGTCCAGGTGTCAGCTGGACTTAACTGGGCAGTAAACACGCACACATGCGTATATACATTATGTAGATCCAAAATTTAGTGAAACTGATAGTAAGATGTGTAAAAAGTCATAAAAACATAAAACATTATGAGCCTAAGTGTTTCACGTAGAGTATTCATTGTTACACAACATTAATTAGACACGGCTAGTAATAATATTGTGAATAATTAATCACCAGTAATTCATGGGCAGAATAAACGGTATGTGTGCGTGTGCGTGGTGGTTTACGGTTACAGAATGGACAGCCATATTCAGCTATTAAGTGATGGAAGAATTTAGGTATGTGAAATTGTGTGACCCCATGATCACACACCCCTTTCCCGTCAAATGCCAGGCATCGCGGTTTACCTGTGAACCCCATATGATTTCTAATAGGCCTAACGAACCTTTTTTACCGACTGTTTAATGGCCGCCAGATGCTACTGAATGGGAACGGCGATATGGCCCCCAGCATCCTACTGAACAGGAAAGGTGATATGGCCCCCAGCATCCTACTGAGCAGGAAAGGTGATATTGCCCCCAGAATCCTACTGAGTAGGAAAGGCGATATGGCCCCCAGCATCCTACTGAGTAGGAAAGGCGATATTGCCCCCAGCATCCTACTGAGCAGGAAAGGTGATATTGCCCCCAGCATCCTACTGAGTAGGAAAGGCGATATGGCCCCCAGAATCCTACTGAGCAGGAAAGGTGATATTGCCCCCAGCATCCTACTGAGTAGGAAAGGCGATATGGCCCCCAGAATCCTACTGAGCAGGAAAGGTGATATTGCCCCCAGAGTCCTACTGAGCAGGAAAGGTGATATTGCCCCCAGCATCCTACTGAGTAGGAAAGGCGATATGGCCCCCAGCATCCTACTGAGCAGGAAAGGTGATATTGCCCCCAGCATCCTACTGAGTAGGAAAGGCGATATGGCCCCCAGCATCCTACTGAGCAGGAAAGGTGATATTGCCCCTAGCATCCTACTGAGCAGGAAAGGTGATATTGCCTCCAGCATCCTACTGAGTAGGAAAGGCGATATGGCCCCCAGCATCCTACTGAGCAGGAAAGGTGATATTGCCCCCAGCATCCTACTGAGTAGGAAAGGCGATATGGCCCCCAGCATCCTACTGAGTAGGAAAGGCGATATTGCCCCCAGCATCCTACTGAGCAGGAAAGGTGATATTGCCCCCAGCATCCTACTGAGTAGGAAAGGCGATATGGCCCCCAGAATCCTACTGAGCAGGAAAGGTGATATTGCCCCCAGCATCCTACTGAGTAGGAAAGGCGATATGGCCCCCAGAATCCTACTGAGCAGGAAAGGTGATATTGCCCCCAGCATCCTACTGAGTAGGAACGGCTGTGCTTTACCCGCCGCTAAAGTGGCCGGGTTGTCAAGATGACCACTGGCCTGACTCTAGTGCTGAAGGTAAGAATGCGAGGAGCTATACATCCATTACCACATGTGCCTTTAGGTTGCACATAAGGACAATTTTACCTGACATTTACGTAAGCAAGTTCTCCATGGAATTGATTTTCTCGGTTTTGTTGCTGGTCATTTACCGAATTAACAAAGTGTTGCCTCACATAGTAACAACTAACAGCAGGGACCAGAGTACTTCGTACGAGGCTATTGGGTCAATATTGCTAAAGTAAACTTAAGTTGTTAGTAACTTGACAATAGAAGTGAACGTCTGGAGTAACACAACTTAGTAAAGAGCAGTGCTCGGAAGACAGGCCGTCACTTGTTGAGTCAGTAAGGGCTGGTGGCGCATTCTGTCGCCCTGTTTGTGAAATACGCAACCGTAAATCACGGGGACTCCCCGATGGGTTTGACGAGTTTCGTGTTGTTTCCTTAATTTACTTTTATAGTTCAACGCAACGAAACTTTTTAGCTTCCTGCAGATAAAACCGTGAAAGACGTGGTTTAAACGTTCTTTAATGAGTTTGCCGTAGGAAAGTTTCAGTTTTAAGTGTAGTCTAAAAAATTGTAAAGAAACATTAATCGGGAACTGAGTCCTAGGTTTCCAGTCTCCGGATCTTTACGGTTTAAAACATCCATTCCTTCATTCCACAAACTGTTACGTAAAATTAGATGTCTCAAAAAGAAACAAATTACTGTTATATTAAGCTCGTGCTATAGCTGAAGCAGAATCCTGCTTCTCATCGCGGAACCTTGGATTTAGTCCCACGGCATTAGCCCTACACTTGGGGTTCGAAGTAAGCTAAGCAGAGTTCCAACGAAGGCTTAGGCTTTTCGCCTATCTGTCATCATTCCACCACAACTCCATGCTGATCCATTATTTCCTCTAAAGTGTGGAATATATTCTATGTGCCATCGCATTATCATAATATTTGGTCTTAAATTTTCTTCGCTTTAGTCGCCATGTGCTGCTAGACGCAGCATAAAAGAGTAACTGTGAAGAGTACTGACTTCTGGGATAGGGCATCTTGTAATATGGTGACAGTTTACTAAAGTTTCGGAGCCTCGATATTCAGGTCAGAGGAGAGAGGTATTGTGGTGCTGAAAAATATTTGTATATTTTTGTCGGACTACACAATGCTACATTGTGGAATATCACATTCTTCTCTCTGAGGACCGCGAGAGATTTATATTTCACAGATCAGTAAGAGTGAAGAAAGTTTAAGAAGAATAGTTACGAAATACATCTCGGCTTCTTATGGTTTATGCAAATGTGGAGTGTTTAATTGAACAAATCAGCTGGTACTAAATTATTTACGCGTGATAACCTGTTGTGGTAGCCGATCCCAGTAGCCGCGCGGACTAAGGCGTGGGTCTGCGGCCGTTCGCTTGCTGGGATTGTGGCTTAGAATTTCCGCGGAAGCATGGATGTCTCTCTGTTGTGAGTGTTGTGTTTCGTCAGGTAGAGGTCCCTTCGTCGGGCTGATCACTCGCCCAGAGGAGTCCTACTGCGTGTGGTGTGTATAAATGTGTGTGACCGTGAAGCCTCGATAATTAGGAGACCCTGGCCCACTAGGGGCTCTTGCGCCAATGGAAATAAGGAATCCCTTTGTGATGAATAACAGATAATGGAGAAAAGAGAAGAGTCAATCAGAATTGTACTTGTCATAGATAACAAACTACACAATGCCACATGTTTCGGCCTTTGTAAAAGGCTCTCGTCAGGCATTTTAAAATACTTAAGGAACGTTTACGTACAACACAATGAAAATATTTCTTTTTTACGTAGTTGGGATCTCAACTACGTAAAAAGAAATATGTTGAATGAACTCCATGTAAGGATTGTTTTCTTTAACTATTTTAAAATGTAGGATAACTTTATATAAAGGCCGAAACACGTCGCATTTTACCCTTCTGCAATATTTTACAAATATAGTTGTGATGGACTGCCCTCTTCCCTCTATTATTGTTAGTATATTCAGTTGTGGTTTATTTATAATAGCCTCACGTGGGCCATACACCTGCATCATTTACGAATAATAAATTTGAAGGAATTCCAAAGGAAACGGCCATGTCCTACGTTTCGTACACTAATTTTTCCTGGAGGCATTGAGGATAACCACGGCAATCTTTAGTCAGGGCGTTCAATCTCCGAGCCAAGATGCAAATCCAGGACCTCCATAAAACAAGACAGAAGCGTTAAACATTTGGCCATAACATTTACCAATAGGCAATCAATATACCTTTGCTCTACTGCGGCATAAGAACACCTCTAATTTCCATATCACAGACTTCGAGGCTACAACATTTTAACGTAGTACTGCTGGTCTGAGTTTCCATTTGCCTTCAGATTTAATGCTGATAACGTAACCTGCTTGCTTAGCCTGTTAACATCTGAATAGAAATGTGCCACTGCTGTAGGCCACAACTGACGTTTCCCAGTGGTTTTAAATTCTATGTAACTTAATACGGATCTGCAGCCGGGGTAGCGTCGTTGCTGTAGTGACAAGGTTACTGGTTGAAGTAAAAAGGAAGAGTACTTGTATTTCGATTCAAAGTGGGACATGAGATCTCTTCTTCACCAAAACTTCTATACCGGCTGTCGGTCCTCTTCAGCCTCCTATTCAATGGATACCAGCTGCTGTTTGCCCTGGGTAAAGCGGCCGGTAAAGGTGACCACTGATCTGCATTTAATGTCGAGGTTAAGAAAGCATGGAGTTATGCCTCCACTGACCCTTATGCTGTCATTGCGCGCACAGGGAGAGTCTTACCTTTTCTGCAGCCCTAGGCCTGGTCATGTATGTTCACCAGCGGCATTTTTTGGCGACATTCTTATAACATGTCACACTGACGCTAAATTTTTGTCTCTAACTTAATGACGCTTATTTTAAGGTGCGTGAAGGTTACTGTGTGATATTCATACATCCAGCGGTGTTCTAAAACACATATACTCGTACTTCTGACTGTGTATTTCAAATACATCTGTAGTAATAAATTTAACACAGCATCTTTTTTTTTTTGTTTTGCCTTTTCATACGTTTTCCTACAGCTGCATTCGCCGAATGGCGCGAATATTCTGAAAGAAATATAGCTGGGAGGTATTTAATGTAAAGGTCATTGGTTATTTAGGATATTAAACCCTAGAATTGGTCTAGATGACATAAAAAATTCAGTTTCTTTTTCACACGGAACAAACATACATCTTCTCCATTTGGAAAATAAATCAGTTAGTCTGTATACGGTTACACATTCTGTTTATTGTAGTGGACTTCTGGTGATAAAACCGGTGGTGCATTAGTTGTCACTGTATTTAAGGGTTTTAGATGTAATTTGAAATTTTGGCCGGACAAAGTGAGAGAGTCCAGGAAAATTCTGCCATTATAAACGAATCAAACTATGATGTTCCCTCCCATAAAGGAATTAGGTGTGCCAAGACTGTGTGTATTAAGTTTACACGATTCAGTGCAATGTTTTGGTCAGGAAGGACATCGCTGTATACTGGCCGGCTGTTGACGAAGTACCGTGTCAGTACGGGCTAGAAATGACTGAGTATTGAGGGTCCTCTCTTGGTACAACTGCTTTAGTCTAACAGAGTTGGCAAGATTAGAATCTGTGGTGCAAGAAGAGATGATGAGTTCATGGGGGGGGGGGGGGGAGGAATGCGAAAGATGGGGATGGTAACCCACCGTAACCACCCTTATGGAATAACAATACCACTGCTCTTGCTGTCATAACAAACAAGCAAACAAACAAACAACTAGTCAACATTCACACCAACAAGGCTTCCTCTCCTTTCTTATGCAACAACACAGAGAGGATGGAGTTTATTACACTCAACTGCTATTTGCATCTCACAGCACAAAGTTAGGAGGATTTCGTGTTGTCGGCTTTCGTTATATATGAGGTTAATACTGCGACGTTACATTTCTGACGCTAATGGAGAGCCATTGCCCTCGTTGAGAAGTGCAAGGCTATCGCCGAATTAACAGGAAACGCGTCCTGACTTTTATTCTCTGTATCACAGCGTATCTTCAGACACTGTCTCGGTTACTTGAAAACGAAAGTTAAGGAGTCAAGCCCCAGCGTAGTGTCACCAGACACGGCGTAATACGGGGGACTTTACACAGGCTACCCGGGGTTAAACAATGCAATCAATAATGTTGTTGAGCTCTCTTCCACCCTTGCTGTGCGCCTCTCAGGTCACAAATGCCCTTATATCACCTCAAGGCTTTCGTGTGGAGAGGTTAGGCTTACCCGTACACGCACTTGGTGTTCAGTGGTGTTATTTCTTGGCATTGTTAGTGATGAAACGGCTCTCATCCCTGTGGCAGTGCTATGATTAATATCCACTGTCTAAGAGCAGTATATATTCTTAAGTCTGCGCGTCAAAATTGAGGCGCAAATTTATTATGTATTGCGTAATGTACGAGGTTTCTAGTAGTTGGTGTTTGTCATGCGAAAGAAACGAGAATCGTGTATGGATACGCCACACGGATACTGTGGAAGTTGGTCTGATCGATGATTCTGTGTTCGTTTGCGTCTGGGGTCCTTTTGGAAAACACAATGATGAGTTGTTTAAAGAAGGCGTAGGTGAAAATTATCAGTATTTCCGAAATAAAGTGTGGAAGTAATAGGAGAATTTTAACAGTGAGAATACGGGCCGGGATAGCGCAGTCGGTATAGCGACTCGCTACGGGCTGGACGATCCGGGGATCGAGTCCCGGTGGGGGCGACATTTTCCGCAGCCGTCCAGACCGGCCCTGGATCCCACCCGGCCTCCCGTTCAATGGGTATCGCGTCTCTTTCCCGGGGGTAAAGCGGCCGGGGCGTGGGGTTGACCACCCCATCCCCTCCTCGTGCCGAGGCTCACGAACGGGTAGAGCTATACCTATACTCCCCCTTGGGCCCTCAGGGCCTGTTATAGATTGAACCTTTACCTTTACCAGTGACAATGAAACAGCAATCCAAGTACATAAATTTGCTGCAAACAACGAATGAATACTTTACAATGCAGAGAAAGAAGTTACAAAAATTTTCTTCAAGGCGATTACTACTTGCTCCGCTATATGTACCACCTACGATTTTCACAAAAAACAAGCAGTTTCTTCATATATACCTACATAAAATTGTAGGTATTTCCTTAATTTTTACACGTTGCAGTGTTTTGTCTTCATAAGGAATGCTACGTAATACCTAAAACAATTTCAAATTTCCTTTTCCTTTCTCTTAATAAAGTGTTCCATTTATTCATATTAGGCATATAAAGATAGTTCTTAAGAGTGACAGAATTTTAAGATTAATGCTGTCATAGCATTCCAGGTTTTTTTTCACACGCCCGGACTGGGGCTGGGGCCCACTTAACCTCCTATTCAATGGGTATTAGAGACTCATTCAGCCGGGGGTAAAGTGACCGGGGCATGAAGTTGAACATTCAGACCTGTCTCTTGCTGAAGTTAGAATGTGTAGAGCTGTACCTCCACTCCCTTACATGCCTTCATAACCTATAGAGGGAAACTTATCTTTTACTTTGTTCAGACTGTTAGAGCGGATAGATTACTTTAGCGGTATGTTGCTGCAGAAGGTGTAAAGCCAAATATGGAAATTGGTACTCCTTACAAGATTTATATTTTCGGATACAGGGCTTATAATACCGTGAATTCCGCGGTATTGTTGCATCTCTTAATTCAAAGTATCGGTTAGATACGCGATTTTATCTAAAACTTGAATTAATTGACGGAATCTTGTAAAAATGGCCACTATAAAGTTTTATAAAAATCTGCTATAAATTAAAATAGTAGCACTTGAAAAAAGACAGGGAAATGATATAGGTCATCATCAGGATAGCGAATATGACTGTCTCTTTTTTTACGTGGATTGCTGAATTAAGAGTATATAGGACAAGATCTTCATTGGACCAGGAAATCACTGCATACATTTCAGTGCATTAAAGCATTCAGCATTGTGTGTGGGCTCTTACACGCCTACACAGGATCCATATTGCCTATGAATCTAATTGAACGTGCAGTACGTAACATAAAGTTCGCATTATTATTGTGGTCTGAAATGTCAGTTGGAATGTGTAGGGAATCAAGAAGGATTGGAACTGGATGGACTAAATCAGGTACTTAGGTGCATGTGACAGTGGTTCGCATATATTGGCCGTAAACCCTGTTCAACCGCTTGACTCCTTGAATCCTCTACTGTACGAACACACGTAGAATTAAGTGAACATGCCAATACATTGGGACTCGCAATCTAATACGATTGACAGTCCGTAATACCATTAAAACCGTATACCTCTCCCCATTACTCTGCAGAAAATTCACTGTTTTGTAACACTGCGCTATTCCCAGAAGAGAGTAACATAATTTACGAGACACACTGTACAATAAATAATGTATCTCCCACAGTGACGTAGTTTTTTTCCCTGCTTCTGTAGGGTAGATACGTGTAACGAATTTCACAATATTTGTAACGTCTGCGTTTTTCATATTGTTGTAGCAAAGTACGTATTGTTCATCGTTCATCTCCTACAGCAATAATCTCAATTTAGATGGGAAGCAAAACGACAACACGTAACGCACATTCTTTCTGCTTCTTTCTGACATTAGTTTCAAGCATCACTTTTATTAAGCAGACGCAAAAGAAATGATTTTCTTTATGTTGTATAGTCTGTGAAATTTCTAAGACGAACCTTCCAGAAAGAAAATGGCTAGTAAGTTTATTAGGCTAATATGAGCAGTGTTTTTCTGCACAGGTTTGTCGCAATGGGTTGATTGTTTAAGAAGGGTATAGATTTGTGAGTGAATGAGGTGACTAAAGCAGAGTCCGAGTCAAGTGACTATGCAGTTTGTGTGTTATATTATATCGTGTCTTTGAAATATTTGTGTAAGAATTCAGTCATACCGCCTTTATTTCTTACTATCATCAAGGTGCAACCCCAAAATACAAAACCCTCGTTTCTGATTTTTTCTTAAGGTGACAAATACGAGTGTAATACAGGACGTCTGGTCAGACGTGAAATATGAAATCCAGTACTTTTGTCTCTATATATTACACTTTTCCTACTGTTTGTATCAGCAGTAGAGACAGACATATGGAATCACCACATAGATTTTTGTCATAGCAGTGTGTTGCACTAACAAAGATTTAAATCAGCAGTAACCACATAAAAATTATTAACACCATTAATTATGGAAGCTGTAAATTTATTTTATTTAATTCTACACTAAAAAGTCACGCTTCCGATACGAGCTACATGTACGACTTCAAGTGGACCGGTTATGATGACTTTCCCAAGCTGTCTTAAAAGTACTCTCTTGATCTGGACATTGGCTAAGAGAATGTTAAAAGAACGCTTTAAAATTGGCCCCTACCATTTGTTTTGTATACATTCCCGTTCACTACATTCTACCTGTCCAACCATAACTTTCCTTATATTCCAATAACAGCTCTTGGTGACAGCCTATATGACACAGCGTTTAATTATGGTGTATATTATAGGCTACTAATGGAAACCCAGTTTAGAAATTCAGTGGTATATATTATACTAATGGAAACCCAGTTTAGAAATTTAGTGGTATATATTATACTAATGGAGATCCAGTTTAGGAATTCAGTGCTATATATGGTACTAATGGAAACCCAGTTTAGAAATTCAGTGGTATATATTATACTAATGGAAACCCAGTTTAGAAATTCAATAGTATGTATTATACTAATGGAAACCCAGTTTAGAAATTCAATGGTATATATCATACTAATGGAAACCCAGTTTAGAAATTAAGTGGTATATATCATACTAATGGAAACCCAGTTTAGAAATTCAATGGTATATATTATACTAATGGAAACCCAGCTTAGAAATTCAAAGGGAAGTCTTGGATAAAGGAACATGTTGACACTGAGCTGTTAAATGTATGTGGCAACCACTGAGAGTAACTACATCCTCTCTAAGTGAATAACATACTCACTTAGTCAATCGATCATAGCGCGTCTGCTGTTGCCCGGTATAAATAAATTCATCACTTGTGGGTTGGCACAAGGTAGCAGGGCTGGTTGAGAATGTCTCCAGGGACGAAACAAGCAGAAACTAATTCAATGTGATGTGAGTTACGGGCAACTGCGTCATGTAGAAAATATCAAATTTTTCTTTGCTCCCTATCTCGTTTTTCAAGCGACTGCAAGCAAAACCCATTTCGAGTGTCAGAAATCAAGATGGGGTTGGACGGCTTTCTATTCCGGGCAGGGGTAAGAAATTTTTCTTTTCTTCTAAAGTGTTCAGACATGCTCTGTGGCCAACCCAGCCTCCTGTTGAGAGGGTAAGGGGGATTTTTCCCAGGGGGTAAAACAGGCGGGGCATGAAGCTAAACATACATTTAAAAAGGTATCGATCTTTTAAGCCTCTTCCTCCTATGTCTGCTTAGCGCGATTAGGGTATTTATTTCATTGTAGTCGTATTTATTGGGTTTCATCACAAACACCAATTGTGTACTGCCCAAAGGAAAGGATAATTAGAGGCCTGTGTATAGTGAACTGAAAGGAAAAGGGGAAGTAAAGATTTGTTTATATTTCCTGATAAGGTATCAGCATTTCCCTGTAAGGAAAGCGGAATTGCACGAAAATCAAAGTCAGGAAAGTAGATTTAGAGATAGATGGAATGGTACTTTTAGCAAGAAGATTTAAAAATAAGTATAAACATAGAATAAGCGAAAAAATGCTTGGATGCCATTTGGTACACCACTCCATTCGATATTCTGGATGCGTGTTGTAGCTCTGTATACAGAGTACCAGTTTCAAGCTAAGTACAAGGAATCTACCGTGAGTGACAATCTGGGGTCTTGTATTTCCGCAGAAATTTCTACGTGCTTCCTCAGGTGAACAGACCTGTGTATATGATTCAGCTGTTGTGTGTCAAACAGTCTTTCGGTTGCAGTACTCACTTTGTCTTACCGATGCAGAGTTTTATTTGTTCCTCGAACTAAAATGTCGCCTAGCTTTTTCATCCCGCTATTGAAGAACCAACATTCTTAGCGAGAGATCTTGTACTAGGGACAGAACGTAGGTTTCTAGGACAATCCAGGAACAAATCGTCATGAGAATTTACCCACAATCGAAGACTGAAGTAGAAATAAATTCATAATCAAAACTAGACGGATCACTTTCGTTTTGAGTCCGTGTATATGGAAGAAATGTAAATCCATACACTACATATCCATTACGAATTTGTCCTTTAGAACAAACAACCGGCAATAATTCTTCAAGCTTTGAAATGCTTATGTTAGGCACTCCTCGTCTTTGACAACTCAGGTGGATTTTCCTTCCCTGATCATGCGCCTTTTAACATGGCCCTTTCAGTAAAGGAATGTTCGGCAGAGAGAAGTACCAGTGCTGGAACATCCACCATAGGAGCCTCGTTTTTTCCGTACGAATCCTTCGTTTTCTCGGAAATAAAATCCGCACTGAACTCCCGCATCTATCTTACTTGCCTTCCTACAACACAAGAAGTAGGCATTTGAAAACGCGATGCTGTCTGTTGAACACCTTCCACCATTTGGAGTTATGAAGAAGTTAGCCGATTGTTACGAAACTTGGTATGCGAGTAAGCCACTGAGAGACACTAAAAACTTCGTACTTCTTAGTTTACCGCAATTAATAACGTAATAGCAAGATGGCGGAAGCTCGAACGTGCGACGCGGGAAACCATACTGGAGCCACACATATTTCGGTTCAGAAGTGATACATGGCAAAGCGTCTCAATCAACATGGAACCTTCTGAGACAATATTTTTGCATATTGAAAAATAACAACAAGACAGTAGTATAGAAAGTTTGCTTTAACTGTTTTGATGGCGGTGACAAAAGAAACACTAGAGCCAGGCATTTTAAAATTGGTGCAGAGACAGATTTTGAGGACAGGTATATGTTTTGTACGAAATGTTGCTTTGTGTTAACTACCTAGTATTATACAGACAGCGACGATTCGCATGTTTGACGTTATGTTCTACAAATTAACGCTTACAGAATGTGTAATGAGTTTCTAAAAAAAATTAAAAAAGAACTGTAATAACGGTAATGGAAATGGAGATCTATGTAGTAGTAAAGTGGGCTTTGTGTGCTACCCGGAACATCTTTTTAATCCAATGACGACATTAACTGCGGTGTGCTGACGGCACCATAAAGACGTATTCCCAGCAATGTTGCCTGACACGGTAGAGACGTAGGAATGCGTGTAGAAGGTTGGAAGGCTATTTCTGCGAAAGCTTCTCCTATCCATAAGACAAAATAGCGATCTTTTTGTATGTAAAATCAGAATGGGTCTGTGCTTGACAGAACTCGCATGTCTTATACATAGGCTGAATTCGTTGTTGTATCAAATGTAAACCTTTAAACAATTGTGTTCTTAAATAATCATCACAAATTTACCTTGACAGCACTGAATACACTATTAACACCGTCAGAAGATAAAGTGGAGCAAATGACAAGACGTAGCAAAACAAATGACCATCAAACACACGAAATGGTTTTGTCAGAACAGGGCTTTAATGGAAAATAAAGCACGCGTTTCAGTACAAAATGCACAACAGTTTGTACTAAGTATAACTCTGTCGCCAACATTATCATCGATTTTCAATGAGGTTACAGCAAAGTGGTGAACAAAGTATTATATGGTGCTTCACAAAGTGTTTCACCATTTATCCGCAAGACAAGCCGAAACTAAAACTCACCATCTCAAATATTACGAAAAATACAAATGTAATATAAAACAAGATATTACTTGCGTTATAAAAGTGTTTACACACATATACGTAACTTACATAAGGATAATATATTAAATCAATAATTATACATAATTAGATAGTGTGTGTGCTGGATTTATATTCGTATACGTAAAAAATAAAAGCTATCCCGGTTGAGGCCTTTACAGGCCCCGAAGTGTTCCAGGAGGCTGAGGCTTCCAGATTTACAGAAAATCGGCACATGAAGGTGGCAAGATTGTCAGCCGCACGCACCGGCCACCTTTGCCCCCAGGAAATATTCCTGGTACTCATTTCTGTTGGAGACTACCCCAGGCTTAAGTCAATAAAAATTTGAATAACTCCATCGGGAATCGAAACCGTGACCTTCCGGCTTGTAGTGCAGATCCTCAACCAACTGCGCCACATACTGTAGATTATTAAAAACTGTCACATACAAAATTTGAAAGTTAACGCCCTTTTGCGGTCGTAACTTCCGACACAATAAATCTAAAATTTAACGTGTGTATGTCTTTATATATCATGAGATCACATGGTTAAGTGAAAGCTAAAATGACCGCACTAGAGCGAAATTCGTAAGGCTTCTCATAAGAAGGGTCCATATTTTTTTTTTAAATTTTGTAGTGAAAGCCACACACATACGGGCCTCACTTCGCTTTGTCCGGAGTGGCATGGGCCTGCTGTAGGCTTCATCCGACACAAACAGAGTTCTGTGCCCAGCGTCTGTGCATAATATACTGATGGAAACCTGCCAAGGGCCGATGCGATTACACAGGCGGTTTGGTTACTAGAGCGACTGTTAACAGGGAGTTCCTTTTGTTACTCAGTTCAAAACCTACTGTCGTCTCCAATCTTCAGAACACGGACGATGAACACGACTTTAATGGAATGCTTTATACCCACTAATCGTTACGTTTCTTTTTTTAAAGAAAGAACTGAAATTTACTTTAATAATTACCTTACTTTTTGAGGGGTGGGAGTATAAAAGAAACAAAAAACACGTTACGCAGTCTTATGTATGCTGTCAAAAGGAACCTGAAATTTGGCCTTTCAATGCTTGTCTGTGCTCTTTGTTAAGCAGCACGCCATGTCCACAGCCGTGATGTGGGGCCAGTAAGGAGTTGTGATTTTATGCCTTCTTAACCTCGGGACTGCTACTGCTTCTTGTTCTTGTTCTTCTTGTTCTTGTTTTTGTTCTTCTTGTTCTTGTTCTTCTTGTTCTTGTTCTTCTTGTTCTTGTTCTTCTTGTTCTTGTTCTTCTTGTTCTTGTTCTTCTTGTTCTTGTTCTTCTTGTTCTTGTTCTTCTTGTTCTCCTGACGCTAAACCCTTTGTGGGTGTTGTTCTTCTGCACCAGTTAATACCAGGCTTTTGTATCTTTAACGACATATGTCCAGTTCTTCACTTTTAATGTCTTTAAATCATTTAGCACTTCATTTTTCCTACTATTTCACGGATGTCCTGTAGTTCTCATTTCTATGTGATTCCACTCCACAGTATTTCTCAGTGTTTTTGTTGTTTACATCCTGTTAAGATGTCCCCACCATTTTATCCTCTGTGTTCTTATGTAATTAACTCTATCTTCTCCTGTCATTAATTTCTCCAGTTCATCTTTATTTCTTATCCTCCATCCTTCTTCACTTTGAACTGTACCATATATATCCTTCTTAATATCTTTCAAATACAAGCACGTTGTTTGCATCTCGTACTAATAACGTCCAGGTTTCACAGCCATAAGTTACTATTGGTCTAAAGAGTGTCACATGTAATTTCTTTTCAGTGTGTTTACTAAATAATTTTGATCTAATTAAACTCTTAAATTGTGTGATAAGCTGTATTTACCTTCTTAAGTCTTTGTGATATTTTCTGTGTCATCTTACTGCTGTGAGATAACTGTTCGCTTCACGGCTCGACCCAACCTGAACACATCCTCTGGGTGGGCCCAGAGCCACTCTGAATTCTGTGGTTTCAGAATCTGCCAGGAATCGAACTCCTGTTTCTCGGACCTTATAATTACATCAGAAAGCTGAAACTGTAAAAAGTACATATTTTTTTGAAATTTGTTGTTTGCATTCTTTTTGTTGCCTCGGATTTCGGGGACTAGATCGTTATATGTTGCTTCTCCAACCGTAGGTCCTATATCACGATCACCATCTTGACACTGAAGAAAGATATAAAGGTGTAATATGTCAGTTATGTTGTTGTAAAACTATGGAATATCAGCATTGTCCTCTATTGAAACTGAAAAATATGTGCTTATGAAGATCTTTAAATATAAGAGAGCTTCATTATCTGGGGAACGGGAAGTAGGCCTATTAAATGCGGCAGTTACGTTATTTATGCAGCTCACATGTTTGTTTTGGCAGTAAGGTTACTTTAGTATAAGCGCCGAATTTGACGAGTAGAAACAAGAAAGGTTTGCAGGATGTTCGCGAGCAGTTCACTCTGGACATGTAAAAGAAAAATGGAAGAATAATATTAAGATGGATTATATGAAGATATATGGGAATTTTAGCTGCACATTTTGACTGTGAAGATAAATGTTTTCTGGAATGTAATGTCGTGTAGTCTGGTAGAAATACACGGAATTTCAAGAAAGATCTCTTTCCTGTCACATCGGTAGGTATCTACCAAAACACATGGCGTCTTTTTTGGAGCAGGTATCCCACTGCTTTGTACATTTCAATATAAAAATATGTTATGTAAAAGAGAACTTCCTCTCAATTTTACTGTACTTTCCCTGATGTATTTTATATTGGCTTCGCCTGAAAGTGGCCTTTTGGCTGAACAATGTAGCGCTTTATTGTCAGTAACTAACTTTCCTAACAGCAAGGTAGTTTGTTTACTGATTTTATGAATTCTACATTACATGGCTTCCTATTCTAGAAGACAGTTTATTTCTTCGGGAAGTCAGTTGTGACGTGCATGTTGCAGTTAAACTCGTTTATAACGTCAAGAAACGGAACTAAATGTTTTGTGTCGTTATAAACGAGTGTTTTTCTAACCGTGGAGTGTACTGTTGTGGTTAATAGCGAGGAATTAACTGGCACCACAGAACATCCGGCGCAATAAAAGAGGTTTCGTGTATACCGACGTCGTTATAAGCGGATTCGAATCTGCATTGTACTACTCCAGCATAACGTCCAGAGGCCGTACTTCGTGACGACACAAAAGAAAACTGTAAATTTTATACATCTGTTTGCCCACTGAATGTTCACACCAGCTACCGAACCGCTTGCTGGGTACAAGGAATTCAAAAAATTTTATATTTTTTTTGTCAAATAATAAATTACAATGCATCACTGCTGCAGGAGCCAATTCTAAAGTTGTTTCTTAGGAGTGATATTGCTGCGGGCTAATATGATTATGCAGTAAACCAAACAGAGGTGAGTTGGCCTGATAAACACAATTTACACTTCACGTGCCTCTGCGACCTTTATATTTTGTGTACTGCGTGGCTCTGATGCACCTAGTACACGTTTATTGCCACATCCAGTAACATTTCTACACCCTATAGCCATTAACAACTCATACGTGTTTGGATGTTCAAATTCTCATCATTCTGACTGACTAGCCATGTTACCCTAGCTGTGATATTAACTAGCTCCACGGAGCACAGTCCTTCCTCAGACGCTACCAGGTCTCCGTCTAGTCAAAAAATTCCTCGCATTTTATGGAATCCGAAGATTCATTACCGCATTCACAAAAGAAGTTTAGTCATTGTGTTGGAAAAAGCAATCGATATTGAATGTATCGTATCTGTGAGTGTCATTGTATAGGCCTACAGGGCTTAGGTATTACAAGAACCTTGAATTTTCACTTTATTGAGAAAGGAAAGATGGATAGGAATGTAACAGTTACGTTGTTTATGCCACTGGGACTGCTGGAGTTTATTGGGGACAAAATTTGAGTCAAGTGTGGAATTAAGGGTATTTTTGCAGTTGCGTTGAGGTGCTGCAGAAGATATTAAATATTTAAAACAGCCAGTCCCTCGATTAAGTTTCAAACTGTATCAAGCAGAGACCTTGCTGCTGCGGCAGATTGATTGCTCAGTGGGAGGCTTATAAAGGTGATTGAAGAAACGGGCAAGACGGATAATATTTCATTGTTTTCAGATGAATTGTATTGTTAAACTAGAGGACAAAAATCGTATTGCCGATTGTAATGGTCGAAAAAAAATAAAATGGAAATCGGTGAAGTTTTTTTATGTAGGAGAATGAGTAGAAGTAACGTAGTTGAAGGTAAATTAACTGAAAGACAGTTGGTAATGGTCTAGTAATTAACATTTAATCAATATACGTTAGATTACTAAAACCAATGAAGACCCAATAATATTTTTCCAACTTGCAAGGTAGTTGTGTTTGATAATACGCCAGTGGTTAGTAAGAGCGATCGACATTTGAATAATATTTCAATAAAAGGTGGCGAGCTTTGAATGCAAAACCGAAAACCTCATTTCGGACAATTTCCACTACCTAACTAAATCGTAACACTGAAGCACGTACATATTTCTCAGACTCCTGGATTACATGTCAGCGAGTGCTTTCCCGTTTAACGAACTGATGTATTTCTATTTCTCTACGCTGCAGTGAGCCAGCAAAAGGGTATGAGAAGAACCGTCTTGACAGAAATTGGCCGTGTGACAAAATGATTTAAATGACAGGAGAATCAATTGTACGTTGAACGTAGAGGTAACTTGTTTCTGCGAAACGTCAATAATTTTTTACAAGACTAGAAGCATCACAGTCATCACCATAAGAATTTGAAAACTTACGGGATAAAAATGCCGCTTAAATCGTGCATCTTTTCGAAAAGTGAATTAGATAAAATTTTAATTTAGGGTAAAATAGTGAAATACGAGATATAATCCTGTAATATAATGAGAGTTTGGTGTGTACTGAAAAACAGGAACACCGACTGCCTACCAGAAATGATTTGTTTTTCAATTGGAACTTCAGTAGTTTACTACTTACTACTACTACTACTACTACTACTACTACTACTACTACTACTACTACTACTACTACTACTACTACTACTATAGCACGCCACTTTGTCCATTTTACTATTTTTATTACCACCACCACCACCACCACCGCCACCGCCACCGCCACCGCCGCCGCCACCGCCACCGCCACCGCCGCCGCCACCGCCACCGCCACCGCCACCACCACCATAAAAATCCACATTTCTTGGTCCACTTTATGGCTAAAATATACTATTTTATAACCACGACTTGCTAGCACCTGGCTCTATCTCACTTTCTAGTTGAAATGCAGTTAGACGTACTCAGTTGTGCCTACTGGATGAAGCTTACCTTCATCATTAGGCCCAGGTTTATGTATTGACCCCACGTCAGCCGTTTTCCCCCACTTTATCGAGCAGTTGAGAGGGAAGCAGCCTCCGAAACGCCGTTTCTTAGAGTGTTACAGTTTAGCCAATCGGAACACACAAGTTGTGATGTCGTAGTAAGAATAACGCTCATGCAAGGGACGTCTATGCAACACGACTATAACTGATAGTGCACTATGAGAAAAGGCATAGCCAGCTGCGTGTTTTTACCCAGCAGCCTTTCATAATTCAGCTAATCTTTCGAATCTAAACTGACGAGCGAAGTTTCGTTTGTAGTCAGAATGTGACCACAAAATGTCCTCCTCTGCCGTACCTGGTCGCTGTCAGTCCCTAACACGATTACACACTCCGTTACACTTTTCCGGTTTGTTGTAGCTTCTACCTCCAGATTTTCAGAACAGAGATGGATGGAGGTACGATGATATGCACAGGGGATACATGAGACGTCGGCTTCAAAATAAAAAGAAAAATGTCCACGTCCGTTCGTTTCAAGAACTTGACTTAGATCCTGGAGTGGCAGGTGGAGCAGGGTTGCACAAACTGACAGGTTGTGGTCATTGCGTGTTTCCATTATATACAATTTGAAGGCGCTTAAGCGACATGTGTGGTTCTTACACAAGACAGCAGAATGTTGAATGGGTAATCACCTTGTGAGTGAGTGAGTGATTAGCACTTTGTTTTCGGGGATTTCTAGGTATGATTCTTGGCGCGGAGGTAGCTACACTGAGGTTCTCCTTTGCTTTATTGAGTCTCTCGAAGAAAATATTCGGATTCCTTTTTACTTTCTTCTTAAATAATTATTCAAACCATCCGATACTAGACGCTACACAATATACCGTTGAAAAATTATCGTTAAATATGTAGTAGGGACATTAAGTGCAAATCTCTTTAATGGTATTGATAAGAGACGTAATGTACGGTTAAACGTAACACTGAGGCGCGTTCGCCTTACCATTGTTGCCGTGGAGAGCAGAAGTATTACATAGTGTGACTGTGTGTCTGTAGGCGTAGTTTTTCAGCATGCAAAGCGCATGTGCCGTGTTATATTGTCATATTTTTCCACAATAAGTCATAAAAGACACGATTCTCGGGGAAAAAGTTCTGAACATAAAATGTGAGTTTTGATTTTCTCTACAAATTTCTCTGAAAAATTTCTTATTCTATGTGTAGTTCACCGAGATATTATCATAAGTGTATACAGGTCTTCATGTAAGGTACCCGTTATTTTTGTCAGATTTTAATCAAATTCGAATTTTCTCGACAGATTTTCGAAAAATATTCATATATCAAATTTCATAAAAATCCGTTGATTGGGAGCCGAGCTGTTTCATACAGACGGACGGACATGAAGAAGCTAACACTTGCTTTTCACAATTTTGCGAAAGCGCCTAAAAGGGGCCAGGCACCATTCGTACCAAATATTGTCACTGGACCTTGCCATAAGCAAGTTAATTTCATGACACCTACTGTGACTAATTTTCACTCAATCCTGTCCCCTGTTTGTTGTTCAGATTGGACACTTTCAGAGAGATTTGACTGTCGAAGTTCCTGTTCTCCCTCAAACCATATATCCAGCCTGTTGCAATCTCCGTAACTGGATCACCTCTAGAAGCCGTGAAGCAAAATATGGCACATAAACACATAAAATAAACATGTAGTTTAATGTAGTCATGAAGGGACACGGTCCAGACGACAGAAATATAGCAGGTTCTAAGTCGTGTACCCGAGCTGTAAGAACCAACTTTATACTTCACGTGTGCAATGATGTTTACTGCAGCGTCCGCAACTATTAACCAGCTTTATAAAGTCCCCACGGAAATTGTCCAGCGGATCTATAACTGGTATAGCCTGCCCGTTTATAGTGCCCGCATAACAACTGTGGCCAGAGAAGTTGCTTAATATTTAACTGTACCCTCAAGTAGCACGCAACATTTTGTACACTTTCAGACAGCCTGGGCGGACGTAACATGTCCTGCAATGTATTACATTGCAGATTGTTATTTTTCATGACAAACAAGAACCTTGCACGAACTGAAAATGTGGAGAAAACAGGCAGCCTCAACACTGGGGCTCACCTTGAATTTGTTTGGTTCCAGTGCAAGGGCAGAGACTGCGTGCTGACTGATGCACACAAAAATGATGAGAATTCTAAAATCACACATCTTACGGAAGTTATTATCGATATTTTCAAGAGAATGTGGGATTTTGTAGCTTGAGGTTAATGACCAAGATAGGTAACGTACGTATAACGTAGCACTGTGGCGCGTTGGCGCAACCGTTTTGCGGTGGACACACAACAATGCATTCTGTGTGTGTTTCTGCTGAGTTACATGTCACTGTCAACTGTATCAAAACAGTGAGTGTTGCACAACAATGTTTTATGGTAAATTTATGTCACCGACAACAGTGCAATTTAAACCTAACAGTTGTCGCAATAAATTTTCTTCTTCTTTTTCTTTGGCATGCTGTCCTTACAGTTTAACCACTACCTTCTTCAGAATGATAGCCCCTAAAGATCTGTCTTCTGTTTCCTTCCTCCATCTCTTAACTCCCATGGATTTCAGATCATTCTCAATACAGTCTAGCCACCTTAATTGTGGTCTATCTACTTTTCTTCTTCCATCTGGTCGAAATAAATTATATCCCAACTAATTTCCACTCTTTCACATGTTACATACAAACTCTGCTTTGAAACAAAAGAACATTCTTCTGTTCATGGCTTTTAGACGTACAATCTGGCTGAACAGATCCTAACCTTTATATTATTCATACTGTGCCTACCGGCAACACAAACACGTGGAACTCCAGAAGCAGAGTATAAAACAAGGATCCACAAGTGAACTACAAAAACTGTTTTTTACACGTTTTATAACAAAGTATTGTCGTTATATTTGTGATTTTATCTTTTAAATGTATCCCTGAAGATGACACCAACCGGGGTCGAAACATGTTGCAGCATAATACTGTAATGTAAGAACGTACTGACTAATAACAATGCATTTGTTGGCATAATTTGTGCTAGATCGTAATGGCGGAGAAGTCGTTGCGCAGTTTCTCAGTTTCTGTTAAGTGTTGTAAAACATTCCACGAGATCAGACGGAATTAATCGTTTTGAAGCAATAAATATTAAATAATGTAAGTGTGAGGCTGTATTCTTACGTTATTTATCCGTCATGCAAATTACATATTTCCTTCGCAGCCTTACATTGTCATCTGTAGCCTGCCTAGCTGTACCATAATTTTTCCACATTATCTCATACACGGCACGTTTGTCGGAAAAAGGTGTTGAAAATAAAACCTCTCTTTTCATTTTCTCTACCAATTTTGTCTAATATATTTCTCATTGTAAGAAGAATTCAGCGAGGTGTTATCATAAATGTGCATAGGTTTTGCTGTAACTTACCCGTCATTCTTGTCAGATTTTTGTGAAACTTGAATTTTCTGTACGGATTTTTTAAAAATCCTCAGATATGAAATTTCATGAAAATAGACCTAGTGGGAGCCGAGTTGTTCCATGCTGACAGACAGACAGACAGACAGACGGACGGACGGACGGACGGACAGACAGACAGACAGACAGACAGACAGACAGACAGACAGACAGACGGACGGACGGACAGACAGACAGACGGACGGACAGACAGACGGACAGACAGACGGACAGACAGACTGACAGACAGACAGACGGACGGACGGACACACAGATGGAGGGACAGACAGAAATGATAAACCTAATATTCGCTTTTCGCACTTCTGTGAACGTGCCTTAAAATATCGGTTTATATGTGCGCTCAGTACTGTGGATTCTGGTTCATTAAAAGCCTGCAAATATGGACCATTCATCACTGCGTTAACCTTTGAAGTGAGAAGCCACATAGTTATTGGTTCGTAAGGGTATATTCGCACAGTAAATAACCATGAGTCATCCTAATAGACCACTATGTTTGTATGGTTCTGACAAAACCTTTCGTATCCCAAAGGATGTAATCCCCCCTTCTTTATGTTTGATGTTTCGTGTTTAAACGTTTCATGTCCGCCTTCAGGAAAACACGACGTTTCCCCATTAAAATGTCTGTAGACTGCTAAATTTAACTCTAACGACCGCTGTGCATTCTGACAAGCATCAGTAGAATCAGACTGGGCAGAAAACAAGACTAATATTGTAAGGTGGATAATATCATACTTAGCAAAAGATTCCATAATGCTATAAAATGCAGTGGTTTATCGCTGTCGTAAATTCACTTCGGTGGTGCCTATCCTCATCCAGTGCAATCGACGTCATATTCGGCCTTACTTGACCTGCTCTGGATCTGTGATTTTATAACCGATCTGCCCACCTCCGTAATCCTCCATCTGTACAGAACGCTTCGTGAAAGACACCTTCAGTTCTTTTCGTAATCTTGTATTTGTTTTACATAAGTATGTTTCGAATTCAATCGATCGAGTTTTTTCTTGCTGCTTCTATTCAATTCTTCAGCTAAAAGCACGCTGTCGTTTCCCTGTATTTCCGTTACCTTGGTTGTCTAATGTTACCCGCGATATATGCACAGAAAGTATAAAGGTTACCTCCTATTGATGATGATTCCTCTGATGTGGCCTGTTCATTGTTCCCTCCTGTAGTAGCATATACAAGTATGCCTTGCGGCTTATCATTTCTGGTGTAGACTCACATACTATTAGCACACTTAGGAGAGCTGTACAATAATGAAACCTGAATGTAAATAATATTTTAAGCAAATTGAACTCAGTTACTTGTTATATAAGTGCTGACTTAGCAGCCTGAAGGCTATTTACAAAACGAACATTAATACAGAAAAATAACGCACAAACAAGGATACAAAGCAATACGAAAAGAACAAAAAGCATACAGAGAAAATTCAATGCAATTAAAGTAACTCAAAGCAAAATTTTATATTTATTTACATGCTGAGTAAACATCCTAACGACTAATTACAAAGACAGTACAAGATACATCAAACAAATATCAAAGCAAGGGAAAATAATGAAGATGATGATGATGATGATGATGATAATAATAATAATAATAACTCCACGGACAGAGTCCTTTCTGATAAGTTAACAGATCCTCAGCTAGTCAAGAAATTCCCCGAATTCCATTGAAGCCGAAATTTCATTACCGCGTTCATAAGATCCCACCACCTGTCCTGTTCCTGGGCCAGACCAATCCATTCCGTGCCCCCCATTCCACTTTTTGAAGATCAATTTCAACATTATGCTCCCATCCATGCCTAGGCCTTACAAGTGACCTCTGTCCCTCAGGCTTCGCAACCTAAACCCTGCGCGCACTTTTTCTGGTCCCCACATGTTCTACATGTCAGTCCCATCACTCTCAATTAATCAGTAAATAATAATAATAATAATAATTCAAGTAATAAAAACAGCGAAACAATGAAAATTAACTCTATGAAGCGGAGTCTTTGAGAAACTGACAGGTGCTTAGCCGGTCATGGAAATCTCCACCCGTTGTGTTATCTTGCATTTAACATGCCGTCCCTAGAGCCTTTCTTGTTACAGTTTAACCCAGTTCATACTCGTACAATTACACACCATTTTAGATTTTTATGCCAAGTTGTCCTGCATGGGCAATTCCATGCTTGCTACATGTCCCAGGCGTCTTTTCACCCACGAATACTCTTAAAACATGGCAAAGAGCACAAATTACAAAGCTCTTTATTATGTAGTGCTCCAACCTGCTGTTGTTTCATTGAAATTAGGTCCAAATTTTCTCCTCAAAACGCTTTCTTTAACCCCCCTTCTTCGCCGGTAGAAAAGGCCAAGTTTAGTTCCATGTAAATCTGACAGTCTGGAAAGCTTTGTGTGACATCTTCAATCCTCACGTCTGCATACACTGAATGGTAAATATTCTGGCCTGGATTTGAATAAAAATTCCGTGCGCTTAAAATTTTATCAAGAATGTTGTTGTTGTTGTTGTTGTTGTTGTTGTTGTTGTTGTTGTTGTTGCTGCTGCTGCTGCTGCTGCTGCTGCTGCTGCTGTTACTGCCAAGTTCTCTCAAGTGGCATTATTGAATGTTTTCCGACCAGGACATAGAGAAACCCACATTTTGCACTTTTCGCCTTAGATATATGCAATCAAATTTCTCTAATTAGACACCTAGACGGCAGAAGACTGCAAATATCGTCGACCCGTCTTCATACGATTCTAATCTTCCTATCCCTTATCATATATGTCTTGCCTACAATTCTTCAGCAGGAAGTGCTGAGACACCTTCAAACTAGATACTTGCCGTAGAGTATGAACTGATGTTTTACAAATATAAAAAAAACACAGGTAAATTTTTAACAACACTTGTGTGAACACCACCAGATTTGTGCCATAACTGCTTGACAGAGTTTTAACCGTCTACGAGTACAAGACGTTAGAGGGTAAAATGAAAAGAATGCAGTTAAATCGGTAATGAAAACAGAAGAAAGTGCCTTTATTATTATTATTATTATTATTATTATTATTATTATTATTATTATTACCTCCTTTATGCAGGGCATTCGCACTTATATACCTGAAACAAAGCATGTGTATAGGGTATACAGTGTCGCAGCTATTCTGCGCGTACTGTTAATGGTGCATATAGCGCTGTCTTCAGTATTAAACTCCTCTGTGCTCTACATTAGCACTTTCCGCAGTGTGTGTGCTGTGCCCAATATAGCTGTTTCCTGCAGTTCCTTGACTTCGCGCTTTCCCAGTATGCTGCTCAAGTATTTTCTGAAGGATTTTGAAATGGTTCCAGTTGCTCCTATTATTACTGGCATCATCTGTGTTTTTACATTCCACATGCGCTGCATTTCTATTATAAGGTCTTTATATTTTAGAATCTTTTCGGCTTCTTTCTTTATCACATTTCTGTCTACATGTTCGTTCTTCATTATCCCGTATTATGATGTCCAGTTTATTGTTGGGGACGGTTGTGTCGGTTTGCACTTATTGGTTCCATTTATCGTCATCATAACCATCATCATCATCATTTAAAGCTGCGTCCCCATAACTTTTGAAGCCGGTCGTGCAAACTGAACGAAATTTTCATTTGAAAATATCTCCGAAGAGCTTATAAGTACGTATCAGTGGAAAGGATGTCTGAGAAAACCATAGCTAGGGATAAGACTCTTGATATTTTCCCTTAAACTTTTTAATGGACATTACAGAAGTTGTACGTATCTTAACCATCAGATATTGGAAAACAGAACCAGGGGGTGAAAGGCCGACATACTCTTGAGAGAAACAAACACGGACTAGTTGGCCCGCAGCATTCTAACTTGTTAACTATTCTTTTCTTAAAATGCATAGAGCAGTGTTCTATGGTTCTGTTCTGGCGAATACGCGATGGAAGAGAGGCGCATGCATGACCTCAAACGTGCATCTGCAGCACATGTGGTAATTTTATTAATTCAGTTGCTGTGACAATTAGTTTGACGCCAGATATGGTCTACTTAATGGATAATAAACCCTGAAATTGATATGTTGCACTTTATATTAATTTTATGACTTCTGTACAATTAATTTTAGCAGCGCCGTTCAGTGGGATATTTCATTCAATAATGAACGTAAAAGTTGGGAATGGGGTACTATTTCAATTACGGGTTTATTAGTCACTTAATCTCATATTCTCAACGATAACAATTTCAATGAAAGCAATTTTTTCGAAACTGGCAGATGTTCATTAATAAAATTTCAAAAATTCAGTCCTTGTTAATTACACCTTCGACAAAAGCCGCGAGATCTCTTTTCATAACCATTTAAAAAATAGAACAAAATTCAATGGCCTGTTTAAAATAATAACACATTTTTTATTTCACAAGCTCTTGTTCTAATAGGCAGTGCGACTTTTTTATCTTAAACCAGTCGAGTTGTTTCTTGGTCGCCCTACATTCTTGCTTGCATGGGGAAAATAACGCTACTGTCTTTGAAGTCTACACATGAGCATTGTTTATAGTGGTGACAACAGTCTTTTTAACATTTAATAATTGTGTTAATACGGTTTGTAATTCGAAGTCTTAATATTATCTTATCTCCAGAATATTAGTTCTTGGCCACACTCATTCCTGCTGGTCCAGCCACAGGTCTTAAAATTCTTATTTCTGAAGCCTGCACTCTAAATTTAAAATTAAGAATAATGTATTCTGGCGTGTGATGCCATATAATTTGGTACAAATGTACCAACCATACAAGCAGCACTTTCCTCCATAAGTTGGTAAATTTATACCAGACTGTAAGGCGTCACATAAGAAAAATTGTATTGTTTATAGTCCCCGACGTAGGAACCTCCAATCTGACATAGAACAAGCCTCTTTGTCAAATCCATAGTGTCACTGCTACCAAGCCGCTCTTCACTGTCATTATTTCGTACAGTTTTTTCGTGTTTTCCCACTCTTATTTCATTTTTAGATTACGCTGTGTTATGCCCATAGGTTAATGATACTGACAAGTCATTTGTTAATTACGAAATCATGTCCATTCTCATTGTCATTCAAAAAGTGAGTCAATTATGGATACAGCGTTTACAAGCAGGGAATGTGGAGAAAGAGGGAGAGGGGGAGAGAGAGAGCAGACGCTGTATAAATTCGATCGGATTTACACAGTACTTTTTTTACCCAGTCTCGCGTCTTGAAGTTTGTAAATTTACCTTCGAGTGTTAGCGAATAAAATTAGGGTACCTAATGTGGAGGAAGAACCGTTTCTGCTGTACTGAGTTTAGACATGTTAAAGAATAAAATGTCACACGAGATACTATTGAATAAGCATAACGTAGCCTTCCGCAGCTGTGTAAATATGGTCTTCGCTTTTCTGGGATGTTTCGCAGCGTCGAATGATAGTTACCGAAGTTTCGAGAAAACCTATAGAACCTAAAATTTTTTGTACGAGCTTCGTATAATAATTCAATTCAGTTCAATTCAGTGGATATATATTAATGTGCGGGCTTAACAGTAGACGTGTTATGAAACAAAGGGGTACATACAGACAGGGACGATGTGGCAAATAGGACAGATATAATAGTAAAAAAAAAAGAAGAAACATACATACTGATGGAGTGGTAATACCAGCAGACCGACATGTCGCGCAAAAGGACGGAGAAAAGAAATTAAATACAAGGGTTTATATATAGAGATACAACGAATGTGGTATATGAAATGTATCATTACACCGGCAATAAATGGAGCCACCGGAATTGTAACAAAAGCTTTCAAGAAAAATTTTGCAGCCATACTAAGAAAATGTTCAATACGTTCGCTACAGAAACAGCTATGCTTGGAACATTAAGCATGATACGGAAAGTACTGCAGTTTGAAACTTCAAACCTGAGCGGTGGGGATCACCTTTGGTTCAGAGAAGTACCAGGGAGAAACGGCCTGTGGCAGGAGACTGCGACTATAACGACGACAACATAATAATGACGATGATGATGATGATGATGATGATGATGATAATAATAATAATAACGCGTCAAGGAACTGCAGAGAAGAACCATATTGGGCACTGCACACATACTTGGAAAGTAACGACATTAAAGTGCAAAACCTCTGTTACCAGCAATAGCATTACATGTACCATAAATTACAACCATAGAATATCTGCAACATTATATATCCTAGAAGCACGGTTTATTTCAGGTGTATAATGGCAGACTTAAGTACCCTGCATAAAAGTGACAATAAAAATAATAATAATAATAAACTTGTTGACTCAAAGTTACATATTTCCACGGATGTGCTGGCTAACACCAGTTTGTCTTTAAGTTTTGTTTTACAGACCTAGGACTAAATGTGTAGATGCGGACCTATCCATTATCCATTTCCACACTAAATTTCACTCGCCTAGCTCCAATGGTCGGTCAGTCATTTCCATCAAAGTGCCGACTTGCTAATACGGAATGTCTCAAAACCCCATGTTGAACGTCGCACGTAATGATCTCAGTTCGGAAGTGACCACGGCTGCCATGTTAGTATTGTTTGTAGCTGGGTAAGTGGTGCAAAATGGCTGGTTAGTCTCAGGTGACATGAAGATCCAGCACTTGCTTCAAGAGCTATTCTAGGGAGCATTGACGCAGACGGACCCACATGTGTACTGTCTGGTATTGCCTTGAAATAAGAAAATAGACTGGAAATTGGTGTTTGTTTCTGCTTTGGTCCATTTTGTAACGGAAATTGCAAGAATACTTTTTGTGTTTACAGTAACAGATTCGTCTCTAAATACTAATTTAGAATAAAAAATCAAAAGTTAGAAACTATGCACAGAGAATCAAACCTTAGCACAGACATCCTCTAACGTCCATAAAATTATCGCCAATTGTACATAGTCTCCTAACTGGTTACTTTCAAAGACGTTTCCATAAACACATGCTGTATTTATTAGTGTTTCCATGCTCGAGCTACATACCTGGTGCAGTGAAATGATTAACGCAGCAGGTGGGTGGTTTGAGATTAAGAGAACAAGTAGTCTAGTTCAAACGGTAATATCTTTGACTTTCGTTATACAGGTGTCCAGTTCAGATCTTTGCTAAGACTCCGATTGTTGTGTGCAAGGAATTATTGTGGTTTCTCTCAATCCGCCCACGTATACTCAGGACAATACCTTAACCTTTTAAAGCCTAGCGGTAACTTTACGTACCACCAGGTTTAACATTAAAAAATTCTACGTGATGCCCACATTGCGTTTATGTGTTTTGTACGGATCTCAGAACAAACAGCAACTTTTGCCTTATAAAATATTAAGAGACTGGTTTTTATAGCCGAAGTGGAGAGTGTTTACTGCGCGGTACGCACTGAGTCCTTATATAAAACAGATGCGCTTCGTCTTTAAAGGGTTAATTAACCCACAACATTTTTCTTACAAATTCATTCCAACTGACTTTCACAAATCAAACAATACCGTACCGAGAGCGTCGTCGAATACGTCACAAATAAATTATTAGGCTGATGGAATTTTCGAATTTCATAAAGTTAAAGAATTAAAAATTAAATCAATGTCAGGCCAAATACAACTGAATTTTATTTATTACATAAAACTACATGTTTCGACCATCACAGGTCATCCTGAGTTTCACAATTGGTCTTAAAAACAATGCTTCCTTAATACGTTTTAAAGACCAATTTTGAACCTGAGGATGACCTGAGATAGGTCGAAACATGTAGTTATATATAATAAATAGAACTGAGTTGTGTTTGAACAAATAGTCATTTAATTTGTGTACTATTAACAAAAGAAAGGGATGAAGTTCTTTAAAATTAAAAGAATCAAGTTGCGTAGCCGCCACTGGAAACCCTCTCTCTCTTTCACCTCCTTTTAGCCTTTGTAACACCGGATACTATCTTCTTTTTACATCCCATTCTTATTTCTTCTTGGGAGAGTGGGTGCTTCTTTCTTTGACCCTTTCTTGTGCAGCCGATGTTGCCTTTGTATGTGTGAGAGAGATTCGTAGTGAAAAATTCATTGGTTGGCGTGACTGGTTGGATGGTGTGACAAGGCTCAGTGTAGACGACCACCCATACAGAACGAAAACGTTCCAAAGTTTGGTTCAAGGCGGTCCCCTGAGAGAAAATCAACTTTTAAATACTGTGCAGGCAAGATCTGGGTCTTGCCGGTGCCTGAATCGGAAGCACAGTGTCACGGTCCAAGTGTTGCTGTTTGTCTTCCAACTGAGACAAAGGTTCAGGCGTCTAGAAAACAAGTCGTTAAGAGAAGTGGTACCTTCTGTGTGCTCCAAATTGTTGTCACACGTCCTTTACGCCGGAGATAAGATATAAAGTCAGTACGTTTTTACATTGCTTATTCCGTGCTTTGTGACAGCGTAAGAAACGTACGTAACTCCAACACCAACACCTCAGTCACCCACCACACGCCATACAATACACACCACACAGGGACGGGTTCCAATTTGGATCAAGAAACCTATGTAACTCCAACACCAACACGTCAGTCACCCACCACACGCCATACAATACACACCACACAGGGACGGGTTCCAATTTGGATCAAGGAAGAATAGATATTTGTACACAAATATTTAATTACAACGCAAACCTGTGTAATTTTCAACCATTTTAACAAACAAACTGTATTACGGTTTCACCAACGTTATGTTATATTCATGTATACAGTTTTAACCAAAACCTGTAGTATTGTGCAGTATTGACACTACTACGTACGTACACTTTTTGTGACCTATGTTATGGCTGTTGTGTATAACCTTTGGTGTCGGCTCCCTGAAGATGGTGAGATAATAAAGCCGAAACATGTAGGAGCTAATTAAAAAATAGTACGAATAAAATATAGAGTAGTGCCTTTATTGGTGTTACGTAAGTTTGACTTATTAGTAGTGCAGCAGTATATGTAGTAAAATGAGAGAGTTGGTCAATGTAAATGGTGGACGTTACGTGTGGGGTGCACCAAAGTGTTGGGTGCTATTTTATGAGTAATTTCTGTTCAAAAATAGTATACCAACTTATGCCCGATTTTCAACCGTTACGTCAGGACGAGTTATTCAGTGTAATGTTTGTAACCGAAAATTTTACACGTGTTTTATCGTAATATAAAAATAAGAAATCTGTCAGATAACACCACAGAACAAAAATATCCGTTAACACTTAATGTGCCATAAAACACGTGTTCGATGACACCATAGAAGAAAGCCAAGCAATTAAGTCTCAATCTATTCTTATGTGCAACGTCATACCAATATGCGTCAAATAATACCATGAAAGAATGGAATAACTAAATTTTTACGCACGTGTGCATAGTCGCGAAAGCATCTGTTAGCTTCGTTATGTCTGTCTGTCCGTCCGTCTGTCCGCATGTATCAGCGCGTCTCCTACTGGGCTAATTTGTGTGAAATTTGATATTGGGGGGATTTACGAAAATCTGTCGAGAAAATCCAAGTTTGGTTAAGATCGGTTAAAAATAACGGATACCTTACATGAAACCCTAAGATGGCCTACTGTTGTCGGAGCCATAAATTTGTCATAAAAGCATTTTTTGTGCAACCACTCATTTACAGTATTTTTATCCTGCTGGCAGTGACATGTAGTTCAATAATACACAGAGAACCCATTGTTTTTTCCATTGCAACAATTGTTACGCGAACTACCCACGATGTTAGGTTACAGTACATAGCCTCTCTTGTTAGCTATGTTACCAAGCTAGTTATATTAGCTTTACGTAGTCACGTTACAACACAGAAAAGCAAACACTTTTGTTTACATAACATGAAAGAACTTCAATTTCCTCTGATGTTGTAATGATTATTTTTCAAAATGATCTCTACCTCTCTATATACACCATTCTGCGTTTCTTGAAAGATAATTTGTTTCCTTTTGATCATTTCATCACTTTCCCCCATGCGGTTAACGATCTCCAGTATTCGTTCTAATCCTACAGTGTCGCGCGTGTCTTGAAGCATTTAAATGCTTAGAGCGATGTAACAGCTGATAGTGGGCATACATTATGCGGAACATCCTGTGTATTTAAAGATTGCACTCTGCAAGAAGCTGGTGTTTCACAGGCACAGACTCGTTTAAAGACATTTTACAACTCAATAAAATAAATAAATAAATAAATAAATAATAAACAAATAAATAAATAACAGAATTTTGTTGATTTGCTTTTCTCAGTTTTGACGGCACCAAATGTGTTGGCCACTGTTTTCTGCGATGTGACATCGTATAGTCTGGCAGTGTTATGGAAAAACTGGTTGCCTTGATTATTCACTCAGAAAGCGGTTTCATGCAAAATGTCAAACTATAGGGTGTCACATATCAGAAGTCAGCAACCTTAAGTTTTTCCCTATTTGTAGGCAGGAGCATCTGAACACAAAGCCACCAAGAAGACGTTTCGATGTAGGATTAGTGACCATCTCAGGACATTATATATATCGTGAAAATTCGTGATACGTTGTGGTGAGGTAGGATTGTTAGTAGGCCTGTAGGCCGTTCGAATCCAAGAGCCTATTGTAGATTAGGAATTTTTAGGATGGGGACACTTAAGTTACGAACATTTGGACGATTGCTTCTGACTACGGGAGAGGAAGGGAACGACGTCTGGATCCTAGCTTTAAGTATTTATTGGTGCTGGTTCCTGCGTATAAACTAGTTTGTTGATATGCTGCATTATATGAACTGAATAGGAACTTTGTGGACAGAATTTTGAATAGGCCTACATACATCTAGACAGGACCTGGGGCCCACTCAGCCTTCTGTGCAATGGGTACCGGGTCTTTTTCTCGGGTTAAAGCGGCCGCGTCATGGCGTTGACCACCCACTCCCATTTAGGGCCGAGGTTAAAAAAGAGTAGAGCTATACCTCTACTCCCCTGTAGTCTTCACGGTCTGTTCTAGGGTGCGCTTAACCTTTACCTACGTACGCCAAAGCTGTTTTTAGAGTGGTCGATATTTACAGGTATGTGGAACAAGAAGAATGAAATATGAAATTGGGAAGAGGTCTAGAAGAATCAGAACAAACGTAATAGCACAAGATAGTAGATGGTATATACAATTTCAGAATTCTCGGAAGTTACTGCTGCTAATATTCACATTTTCGTTCCGAAATTTCTTCTCATATGAGGAAAAGCAAACTTCTTACATGATTTCTTAACCTTCCATTAAGCTGTGTTACTTGTTCCTTGATCTGCTTTTATGTCGCTTTAAAAATTGAATGTCTCACTTTACAAGGATTCATCGAACCAAAATATTTTGCTCTGTTACCATCTTATTCTTTTGCATTTTCCTGAAGAAGAATCCGATCAAATTACCATATTATTTTATGGTGGACAACATTTGATAAGGCTGTAATTAATGTCAAGGTATACATTTTCAGTTCCTCAGAGAGGAAACTAGGCACGACCAACACTTTTCTTTGCTTTATTAAAACTTACTGAGCGACCAGGTTTCGGCTTATATAGCCATCATCAGGCTCTATAAAAACATGCATTAAGAACTCTACGTCACTTGAAAGGCAAGGCCTTCCTCTTTTTACAAAGAGGAATGAAAAATATATAACTTGTATACATACGCCAACTGGGATGTTCAATATCAAATTTAAAATTGTCACCCTTCACTCATACAAGAGATTTTCTGATGGCCGTCATTTCGATATTGTCAGAAATTCCAAACTGTAAAGATTTGGAGCAACTTAGTTTTATGATGTCTTGACTGTTTTCAGGATAATCAAATACTGGGCACGGTTGTGACGTCCGAAATTCAAGTACGCGACCTGCGAAAAAGGGGGAAACCTAGAAAATTCTGTGATCGTGTTCTGGAAAACGACTAGGCTTGTGACTCCACATACACGTAAAAAATGTGTATTTGTTGTGCAGAGCCAGTTATTAGGTTTACTCGCTACGCGTGATTCATTACACGCGTGTGTGCCCATCAGCTGTTAATGATATTGTAAAAATTTACAAATTTTAACAAAACCTTGTCCGTAACGAGCATCCGTAAGCTAAGGAAATATTTTCGTAACCTATATTCATCAATTCCAACATGGCGACTGTATGAAATTCTGAGCTGGATAAAATAGTTATGCTTGATATATACGATCAAAATTGCTTTTGAACTTCTAACTTGGAAGTACATTCCATAACTCTAAGAAGATACGAAAGTTTTTTGCACGGTAAATTGGTTGTAAGACTAATAGGGTGAAACCTGGCTTAAAAGGAAGTAGATAGAAAGGAATCGTGCCTTTAGCGGAAACATTTTAAAACAGATTTAACTTCAAGTACATGTGTTAAACAAACATGCCTGCAAGGGGGAAAAAAGTCCGTTCTCTTGTGGATCCGATGTAGGTGGGTTTCACTGTATCTTTCTGAGGAATAACAAGAGAACTATATTATTTCATACACCCTAAGGTGAAGACAGTATTCTATTGCTGATGATGGCCGTGGTAACGATGATGTTATTAGCTGGGACTGCAGGAAAGAACCGATTTTGAGAGGAATTCAATCGGTGCATGCTTTCTTCAGTAGCGTAATTGTGTCGCTCCCAGATAAGTTTTTTGCCACAATATTAAATGTTGTTATGATCATTTTCCTGAGAAATGGAATTGAGGTCATTGAGATATAGGGCAGAGAATAATGAAAACCCTCTTCAGACTTCACTTGTATAAACACTCAGAAATTATGCGTATAACTGTAGAAAACAGTATACCATCATCTGGTATCAATAGGTTACTTAACAGCACTTTTCCAAGCCCAAATATTCGTTGTTATCCAAGGAAAATGGCGCTGATCCCCTTGAGAGTGGCTCGGCCTGAGACTCGTAGAACTGACGAGCAAAGTTGGCCATGCAAGACGATTTGTTAATGAGGCTTTGCATGAAGAGATCGGCCTTCGGGGAGCGACTGTTGCTTACAGAGTGTGGCAAGAAGTCATTAGGGGGAACTGAAAAGAAGCAAATGGCAGTTTGAGACCAGTGAGTTTGAATCTTACAGACAGCAGGAGTGACTGCTTTATAAGGCCAACGGCTGATCATGTTCCAGCAGATGTGACGAACATCCGAGTCTGATTGAACTCAAGCTCAGCTTTTCAGCTAGTTCAGTGGGGTTCAACAGAGGAAAAACGTAGGTAGAGGAGGTAACACCTTGGATTACGGCAAGCTAAAAGGAATGGAAAATGAATGTTCCAGATTAAGATCGAAAGACCAAACTCAGTGTTATTACCCAGTAACACTAGTATTTCTTGATACTGAGGATTACTTGCCTAGAACTGCACCAATATAAACATAAGTGCTCGCGTGACTTATAATAAAAATTTATATATTTTTTAATTTTTTTTGTAAACAGCAAGACAAAGGAAAAAGGCAAATCTGCACCGAAGAGCTATACGTAACTGGGTCAGCAAATTAAAAAACGACATTTATAGGTATGAGATTTTCAGTACACTACTACTGAAGAGTACATTATTTTGGGTGTGAGATTTGAATGGATTTTTGAAATAGTTGCAGAAACTTTCGATATTGAATGCAAGCTACTGATTATTTTGCAGAATATTGAGGAAAGGAAATCTCTTTTTAATGTTACGTATTTGGAAACAAACAAAACGACGCTACTGACTACTAACTACTAATAACTGCAAGATAAGACATAAATTTTACTTACCAGAATAACACATTTGATGGTAAAGCTAAATTATTTGCACGATCATTTATGCTGATGTAAAATGTTCGGACGAATTCATTAAGAGTGTCGGGGAGCGGCCACTATTGTGCCGTATGACATGTGGAAAGCCGTGGACGTGCGCGTTACGGTTAGGGGATGTCATGAAAGAGTGAACCAGTAAGGTTAATGAAACACGACATGGTAAAGATTATGTGCATATTTTGCGGAGGATAAGCAAGGAGATACTTCATTGAAAATGAAACATACTCTTTAGGAAATTCAGCAGCAGTAATGCGTGTACCCTGAACTTGGGTTGTTCTGATTGTCATAATTATTTCATTTCCGTTAATAAAATTTAGTAACAAAACTTTGAAATAAATCACGGATGGCTTCCTTCATATTTTCCGAATTCATCTTTGATACCAGCCTCACAAAACACTCAATACTAAAAATTAATTACTTCTCCAAGGTTAACTCTGAAATATCATGGTTAAACCGGACTGATATCAGACTCGTGACGTGGACACAACAGTTTTTATGACTGCATTCAGCCTGAGTCTCACAAACCTTGCGGCTATCCTACCTCAGTCACATGATTGCAGCTGCTACGTAAGCAGACGATTACTGGCACCTCCACCGCTCTAAGTGTAGAAACACACTGATCTGCGCGCACACGACTTCGTGCACTCTCCCTACGTGTGACTGCCTACCTGTGACTGAAGCTGGAGACTTTGTGAAATAAAACCTGCTATGCTCACATTGTTTCCAATACAGCGGAAGGGAAAGTGAAATAGTATTTACTGGTGAATGACGTATAGAATTGCATTTCTATATAATTTCTGCAGAACATGAAGTCATGTTGTCAATATGGTGACAGTAACGAGGGAAGTTAATGGAATGCAGCGATACAACGCGGCCCATACGCTAATTATATTTAGGGAGTCGTTCATGCCGCGATTATTTCGCTCGTGCAGCCTTGTGATTGGCTGTCGCAGTGGTATTCTATTTTTATCTGAATTCCATGGCAAAAGGTAGGCAGGATTGTGCTCTAAAGCGTAAGATACACAAAAATGGGGTAAAGCAAATAGTAAGTAAAACACAAGTACTGAAGTTAAAAGTTTACACTAACCTGAAAGTGAGATCATAGGAGACTATTAGAATTTTTAACACATTCCTCCACATTTTGTGAAACCATTAGAAGGCAACATAGCATTAAGGTTCAACAAACTTTTTCAGTTAGTTCAGTTGTTGTTAAAGGGGAAAGAAGGACGCGTGCAAGTCGGCCTACAGGACACGATAAAGGAAGAATAAAAGTCGTTTCACGACATAATCACTGGTACACTAGGAGTTTCGAATTACTTGGAATCTTCCCTCCCGGTTTCCATAATTTGTTAGAACGTGGAACGAAATTTTAGTTTAAATTATCCAGCTGGATATGTCATGCGGCGTCTATAGGTGCAACAGTTTTATAAATAATAAATTATAAATTGTGTAATTGGAAGCAGTTTTGACCTATTGAAGGGAACTCTTTTTAATCTTACTTGGTTCATATGGTTTATACTACATGAAACCTAAGAACAGCCTTCGACAATCCAAGATCTGTAGCCTGGACCTCGCGAATAACAAACAGGGATGTTATATCGACAACAAAGTTTGGAATTCTTCATTTTAGAGCTAACAATTCTCGTCTCTACATTTTCATGTCAGCGTTAATATCGACAGAGGATTCTATCACAACAAATAGCTGTCATGCTTTCTGTCGTTCTAGTGACAATGGGTTTTGTGTCACAGGCTTCTCAGAACTTCTGGGAAGAACACATAGGCGCAGTTACAACATTTGATTCTCTACTATTCATCTGTTTACACTGACAATGACCAGTTGCGTTACCAGCAAGCGCGATATTCATTCCATTTTTTTTGTGAAGTAGTTGTGTTCTCAGTTGTGAAATAACTTTTCTGTGGAATTGTAATATGTTGCTTGTGAGGCCACAAACAAGAACGGCTCGATCTCCTGCGTTGATAGGCAACAATGCTCTTCCATTTATCGCCTGCATCATGAAATACAATTGAACTGCCTTGATGAATGGAATTCTTTAATGATCACATGTTCACAGAACGAATCATAATGCCTCATCCGGTAGAAGAAAGACGAGCTGCACTAACTGCTTGTTTCAGAGTCCTCTTTCAGAAGCTGATAGTCCCTCAGATTATCCAGGATTTCCCTGCTTCTTATGGAACCCGAATTATCATGGTGCATTTAAAAATCCCACCAATGGTCCTTATTCTTATCAAAGTGATTCCAATTTACACACTTTCATCATAGTTTTTAAGCCATAATTAATGTCACTCTACAAATTAGCCTAACTCTTCCAAGCGGTCTATTTCCTTCAGGTTTACTTGCCACATATCTGCATGCATTATTAGGCGCTTGTGCCAAGTTACGAAAAGCGACTCTTAGCTTCGTTATGTGTGTGTGTGCCTGCCTGCCTGCCTGCCTGCCTGCCTGCCTGCCTGCCTGCGTGTCTGTCCGCATGGAACAACTCGGATCCCGCTGGACGAATTTTCATTAAATTTGACGTTTGAAGATTTTTCGAAAATATGCCGACAAAAATCTTTGTATTAAAATCTTGTAAGGGTAACGGGTACTTTACATGAAGACCTGTGGACATTTATGATAATATCGCGCCGAATTATTCTTATAATGAGAAATGTTGCAGATAAGAATTACAGAGAAAATGAAAACGCACACTTTATGTCCAGTAACTTGCTTTTCCGAATATTGTGCCTTTTATGAGATAATGTGGAAAAATATGGTAAAGCCAGACTGGACACAGATGGCATGGCCCATGCGCTTTGCATGCCGGATTACTAAGGTTAGAAACACAAGCTCAAAATATTTAATACCTGTTGCTTTTTCACGACGACAGTGCTTACGCGAACGCGCCTCATTATTAAATTTATACCTGCATTACCTCTCCTGTTGTTCCTTCTCACAGACACCACGTGGTCGCCCGTCTTATCAACAGTAATATCTGGTGAGAAGTACAAGTCATTGAGATCCTCAGCATCCGGATTTTCCGGCCTCCTGTTAGTTCGTCTAGCTCAGACCCGAATACTTTCCTCAGCAAGCATGTTGTTGCACACATTCAATGAACAGTTCTGGATGCACACATTAAGGGCGGGAAACAGGTCTGCTTTTAAGTCTTTACTTCGTAACGATGCAGGGAATGGTGACGATTTCCCAACAGACCTCATTCCCGACTTAATAAGAAGGTCAGCCTCGTTTTTAATTTTAAAACATCCCACTTTAGTTTGTTTTGCTTTGACTCGCATTGCTTCAACTTGTTTAGTGACGAAGTAATGAAGAGGAATTTAAAAAGCTTTGCTGAGCCACGAAGGCAAACAGCAGTGATTCCAGCACACAGTTTGTCTTTCAACAGACCGTTTAAATATTCACCATCCACAGGGAGTGGAGCAGATGGACGTTTGGCGGCTCACATCCTAGTTTTATACTTGAACCGGGATATGAAACTGCGATGATGTGTCGAAAACGGTGACTTTTGCTTTGCTATCAGATTTTTTTTTGTAGGGTGGAGATAAAACAGAAAAATTGAGCAACCAACATTACGCAGACCTGCAGCCGTGTGTAGGTTCCACAAACCGATATTTTATAACGTTTACGAGGAGACATCAAAGAGACAAGCTGGATATACAAATACTCGGGCAGTACCCGGCGATTTCATGTCACGTGCTCCTACCTGAAGGCTGCAATGCCAGATCCCCCCCCCCCCACCCACAAGATTTGCATGCAGATTGAATTATGTCCCAGGGGGAATTGGCTTGCTCCATAGTCTTTATCTGTTCCTTTAGTCCAATCCCTTATTACGACTCTGTCCCTTATTGAGTCCCCCCTTTACTGACCCTTTTCATATCCAACGTGGTAGATCTCATGAATGGGCTCGAATGTAAATGCCACAATAAAAGTACAAGATGCAGGAACAAAAGTCGCAATAAAAATTCTGTCTGCTTCGAGTTTACATTAGACCGTAAATCAATGCGGATTTACTAGATCCTACCAGAGAGGTTCTGCTTAGAACGTGTACGAAACTGCACACCGTTCCGCTGGCTGTCGATAGAGAAGAGAATTAGAAGTCAGTGGAAAAATTACTGTATGCACATCCCTGACTTTCAGATTTGCGGAGGTAAATATTTATGACATATATCGAGGTAACGTTAAGAATCGAATCGTTTGTAACATTTAAACTTACACTTACGACAGGACGGACGCCGTAGAAAGACTCAACAAGAATCGGTGACTCATTATGGTTTTTGACATGTCTTGGCGAATAATGTTTTCTGTTCTGGATTGCCTTTGTGATTTGTATGTTTCACACCTTCTATAAAGTAATTTACGCCAGCGGCTGCAGAAGATGATTTTTGTACTTCATGGCCAGGCCCAGAGGCAGTGAGTTTTAGCCTAAATATCCCGTTGTTTGTGAGCAATTTAGTTTCTAGTTTCTGATGAGCAAAAAGTATCTGACATCGTATTCCATCTGGGTGAGAACAGGATTCGATTAATGAGGAGACTTCTGGAAACAAAGTTTCGTAAAACAGGACATCATCTGTCCACTACGCGCTGAAAGATGAGTGCTTACTTGGCAATACCTGCGCACTGTATAGGAGTTTTTGGAGGTGTCGGATGTTAAGAAAAATTGAAGTCGCTTATTTTCGGATGACAATCTGATCACTGTGCCTATGTCCTCTTTGCCGTAATGGTAACGTCGGAGCTGAGGTTATGCATGAATTGTTAGGGAATCCAATGTTTCATCACGGTAATTGCAAAATTCAGTCTCTATGAATTATAATAAATCACACCAATCCGTTCGCAAGCTTACTTATAGAAATTTCGTAAGTTCAGATTTATGCCTCGTCATGTAAGTCTGTGTTTTACGGGTAGTCGAAAGACAATTTTTATGCATTTCTTCATAACACTATAATACCTTAAGTCATTTCACCCTCTTCGTAAATCTAAGAACAGCTGGTCAATCTTGAAAGTTATGAAACCATATTTATGTAATTTTCTCCATTTTGTCTGTTCCATCTTTATCATTTCTTGCTAACTTCATCAGTGTACGAAAATTGTATGTATGTACATGTTCATAGTAGTTTTCGTGTTTGACAAATGGACTACATATTTAATAATAAATATTATGAGTTGAAAGCGACACGCAGATCAGTGCTGAGATCTGTATCCATGGCAACGTACTGCCGAGCGTGTTCTGTACTAAGTTGAAGTACTAAAGAAGCTTTTCAGAATAATTATTCTAATATAAATGTATACACACATTTGCATGTTAACGTCCATTCTGTGTTTATGAGAGCAAATACAGAACCCCAAAGATGATGTGTATACTGCGCTGGTCATTTGTAGTATTAACGTTCTTCTGAAACTTTTAAAAATATAAATACAAACAAAGCAAAATAAGGAAAAAAACGGAAGAGAAAATATAATACGAAGTTACAGATACAAATGCATATAAAGAAGGTTTTGAGTTTTTCGCTTTTTTGGGATGTTATGCAGCGTAGAATAATAGTTTCTCACCAACGTTTCGAGAAACATATCGGACCCACCTTCAAGGGACAAGCATTCCACTTGACTCTTGAAGACTGGACTGGTAGGCTGTCCCCAAACGTCGGTAACTAATTACAAATCAACGCTACATAATATTCCAGAGGCGTAAAGACCTGACTAACACCGCGGCGAAAGCCTGAAATCACGAAAAAAGGTTTACGAAGATTGGACGAAAAGTAAGCAAGGATTAAGACAAGCTAGAATAACGGTAAGAAGAAGAATGAATAATAAATTAACTTTGTAGTGAGTCCAGCGGCTCGTATATTTAGACATTAGGCTTTGACCTATTTCGAATGACAAAGTGTTTGTTGTTCAGTGAATGTGCGGTGGGTGTAATAGCCCTGAGATATATGAAATACTAAACTCAAATGATCCCATATGGCAGACATGAACAATATCTCATCTAAAATCTGGTAACAGCATTTAGGTTGTGTAAAATGCAAGGCAAGTAAAGAGAATTGCGTTAAGAAGACAATAGAAATGGAATCAGTAGTAATGACTCGTTTATTTTATTGTGCGGTGCAGATTTCTTTAGCTTCTTTACAAAACGGCGGGGCCCTATAGTAACTTTGGGTATTTATGAGGCCATTTCTGAAAAGATGGGAAGAAATTCTGAGAAGACTATCGAAGTGTACGTAGTAAGTCTGTGTGGTAGCTAAATTACAGGAGAAGTTAAAGAACCCATGATATATGGCGCTTCTGAACTCTACAGTATATTACACCAACTATGAGATATGTTCATGTTATTTCTTACTTAATCTAGGTAGGCCGCCAGTCTAACGAATAGAGCATATTCGGAAAAACTAAGGGTGTGCAGAAGCGTTACAATGCAAAGAGTGACTTAAATAAGGAGAGTAGTCTGAAAACCAAATTTGTTAATTATACTGCTGTGTTTAAATATCTTCACCTTTAAATCAGTTTCAATCGCAAGCTACACTTGCCTCCATTAGACATTTCAAGGCCTTGAAACAACCCCTGAAGTCAACTTGTAACATTGAATTGAGTAACTCTGCCGTATTCTCCACACACCTCGTGTTACAATTTGAAAGTTTTGGTAGCAGTTTTCTTCAGTCGTGCAGGAAATTTGAGATTCACTCTTTTGCTAAATTTTTTTTACCAAGCGTGATGGCGGCAAGTTAAATCTTTTATAAAAAATCATTAAGCGCACTACTTCAAGGTAACGGAGCGTAGTTAGAGGGGAATGTGGGAATGTCTGATATGTTAACCAACTCCAACACAATGTAATATATCAGACATTGAATTACCAACACGATATGGAAAATATTGGAATGTGGGAAATTTAACTCCAGCTGGTTTCTTTCTGATTAAAGGTGGAGGTTGGTACGTGCGTGAGCCATCGCTTTGTTTAAAGACTCACAAAAAACGTCAGTCACAGCCAACTCTGTTTGCATCTCTTTATTTGGAGATTTTGAGCTACAAGTTTCGGCCTGTTATGGCCACATCAGGCTCCTCTAAAAAAACGTGAACATCGAATCTCTACTTTCAGAAAGGGAAGGTCTTCATCTTCACAATTAAGCTAAAATATACGGCATTGTGTATGTATAAAATAAAATAAAATGTATGTAACTTATATAGGTACAAAAGATGAACTCTTTGTTTAAGGGTGAAGCTGCATAAAAGTCGTAAGTTTTATATGAATATCATGTTACATAGAGTAGGGTGTTTTCAGGTACGTCTGATGCCTACTCTCCCCTACTTAAACTGTAAAATCTGTGGAAATTCACAAGGTGTCCTGTGACTATACAATGTGTTCCCTTGGAATTCTTTCTGGATGTTTCTCGAAAGTGAGCCAGGCTGGATATCACTTGTTTGTCTGCATATCCGTGGCCATTTTATAGCTGCTGGGCCAACAGATAGCGCACAGTGTTACTGTGACCTGCCCATTGCGTTTGTGCAGACACAATTACACCGCGCCTGACGCACCAAATTCAATTCGAATAGAACGCAGATGCTAATGGACTGCACAAAGTGGAACTTAACAAAGGTTATTCTCGCCGCGCTAAGGCGTAGAACAAAGATGTCGGAACAGTGGATCCTGCCTCGGATGGACAGTCAAATGCGCCATGATAGTTTTGCTGGTAGAGAGCTCAAAAACGTGTCGGCTGCCCGTAACAGTAACGTTGCATCTCACGGTAGGTCCATGTCAGCAGTTGCTACAGCCCCGGACAGACTGTGTGTGATACTAATTGGGATGGATAAGTGATTGTGCGTCAGCTGATCTGAGAATATTTTTTAATGACAAGATGGTAGATATGTCGTATTATATATATATATATATATATATATATATATAAAAGCAAGGCTATCTGGTTGTGAGAATAAGTAAGAGGTCGGATAGATCACTTGTTATTTAAAGACGCCGACTCAACTGCTTGCAGTTATTTAGCGTCGGGTGGATTACAAGATACTGAGGAAGACGCGGTTTATGCCCCGTGTCAGAGTTACTTTCCTGATAATTACCTGGAGCGTGTGGGCACGGGGGCAGCATACTGCCCGCGAAGACATTTGAAGCGACAGGATGTCTTTTATCCCCTTCCCTGACGTAGCCGAGATAGAACGCCAAAGTTTTTCCGAAAACTTTAGAGCTGTTTATTTATGAACACGTACATTATATTAATAATACATTTTGTAGAACTGTACTAAAATAACTACACCATAGGTTAAGTATTGAATCGCATTTCTAATATGTTTTTCGGTTTATTATTAGTAGTATAGAATTGCATTACACATAACGTAAAGAAAAATACACAGGTACTTTTACCGATAGAAAATGGGATAGCGTACTCTGTATAGCCGCTCGCTAAGGGCTGGGAGTTCCGGAAATCGAATGCCCGTGCGGCCTAAGTTTTCTGTGCCGGCCAAACCGTTCTCTACGTCCACCCAGCCCCCTGTATAATGAGTACCGGGTCTTCCCCGGAGGTAAAGCGGCCGGAGCGTGGTGCTGACCAACCACCTCTTAGTGTAGGGTTGTGCATGGGTTGCAGTTACACAACCGCCTCCCATCTCTGCTTGCGCAGGCGTGTTTTGGAGTGGCATTTACAATTATGTATGTAATTATACGTATACTTACGCATTCTTAATCATCTTTATTAGACTTTTATGTAGCCTGCATGCAGACCAGTTTCTTCCCATTTTGCCTTCCCTGCGTAAATATTGAGCAGGCCTTGTCTGGAAAGACTTAAAAAAAACTGTGAAAACATGAGAATAATTTGTTTTGCCTTTTATTTTTGTTTAGTGTCACTCTGAGTGTGGATACTTGAGCATTCACGCGTTTTAAATACTGTTGACGGATAACACAAATACTCCAAATGCGACTAGGTTATCTATAATTAAAGCAAAAGCTAAGTAATTTATACGAGACTACTGAATGCCGTGACGTTAACAGCTGCAGTGAATTATTGCCTGAGCGAGTAATGTAACGTCTGTCTGACATGTACAGTATTCAACGTCAAGACAGACTGGAAACATTGCAGAATGCCCCCCCCCCGCAATAACTAAAACGACGAGATTCTAAAATGTGTCCTGTGTGCATAGTTGAAAGTTCCTAGCAGCACATTTATGAGCATGCGTATTTATTTTACGGACTGCGCTGCGTTAGCAAACTTGCAACAGAGTGTGCTTAAAATATTCACGGTAGCTTTGCATGTATTCGAAGGATATTGTGTTCATTAGGCTATAGAACAGGTGCGGACCCAAAATGTTTCCTGGGGAGTTGGAGGGGACTGACCCTGAAGCTATGTCACGTATGTTTGGTTTTAAAAATTGTTATAAAACCATTTTTGTAAGTACAACATAACACTGTGTGCAACAGCATTTATACATGCAAATCTAACTACATGTTCCATGACTCATTCGCAGTGTCCTAGCTTCACGTTTTTTAAAAAATTTTATTAATTTAGTTTTCGAAATTTTAATGTAGTAACCATCAGCCGATTTCAGAAGCTGATTTCTGCTGAAGGGGAAATCACATAAAAATTTTTATATCACAATATCTACAAAACCTGTTTTTTCTTAATTTCGGTTTTTTGTGTTTGGTAGGACTGCAGCCCGGCAGCCAACCCCCCTTCCTCCTACCCACATGGATGCGCCACTGCTATAGAAGTTGCATAGCAAATGTGATGATGAAATGCTTATAGACCGGAAACTGAGAGGGATCGGCGAAACAGTTGTAGTAGTGTATTTGACTATACGAAATAAAAAATTACGAAAACAGTTCCAAAATCCTAACTTGTATTTTGGATGTACCCTTTTCGAACCTCATCTGTTGTACCATCTCTGATTTCCCCAAGCAAATACCAAGACACTGCCTTGAAGTAAGTTACGACCACTGCCATCCACGTCCTTTCTAACTTATTAGTCTCTACCGTCCCATTATACTCCAACCTGCTGAGAGCATAATTTAAAAATACAGTAAAATAAATAAAAATCTGAAGCTACTATAGGGTGTTATTCCCACAGCAGTCCCTTCCAAACTGTGCTGAATGTGTCTATAAATACCCGAATTTAGCATTATTCTCCATGTAATGTTCAGTCGTACGTCGCGTACATTTTATACTACGCCTGTATCTGCAGTGGCTTCAAGAAGGCTGAGGTGTTCAGCTTTATAGGAGCTGAGGAAAGGGAAATGAAATTGTAAAGAGGATTCGCGGAGTTAATGGCCATGATTTTCTGATATGATGTTCGTTAACTGCAAATAACTTTGAAACTGTATTATTGTCTGCATTCTGTTGGAGCGCTTTTCTCACATACTTCACAAAATTAAAGGACGTTACGGTGTTCATGTAGGTCTTTCTATCCCTTTGTCCTTCTACTCTGAAGACAGAAACAGTAGGTCCTACCTAAACGTCGGTACCTACATACTAAATTACACGGCGTTAACATCACTTTAACTAATTTTTCCTTCTGCATACATCAAATGCTGAATTAACTAGAAGGGTTTTTGCGGGATGTCACATGTAAAATACATACTAAGCGTTTTCGCAAGAAGTCGGGTTCTAGTGAATACAACCGAATTTGCCAATAAACTGGGTGGTGCTTAATTTGGACTGCATCGAGCGAAAACGTTTACATAAAATAATACATTTAAAGTATGTTATTTTTTATAAAACAGAAGAGAATACCGGGTGAAACCTTTAATTTGACAGAAATGAAATGAATACTCAAAACTGCTGGAAGAGTTATCAGGGGAAATTGAAAGTTTTATGAATATTACCGAATTGATGACTTGATGCACACTGACAATGAAACGTAAAGAAGAAAACGCTGAATCGGGCTATATAGGATACTTTCATTCCCGCCAAAGAAGCGTTTGAGAGTCAAGCAACGTCGCGCGTTTCGCGCGAATACTTCGCTTCTGCTGTAACCATCTCTGCAAGCTCATGCAAATGTGTTCTGTTCGGGCGTGTTGGGTCGTAATCGTGCGAAGTCTAGTCCCCGCGAATGCGACCGTAGCGTTATGCTAACGCGTTACGCACTCGTATTTAACCAAAGAAGTATGATGTTCACCTATATTTTGTATGTATAAAAATATTCCTCTGATCTCACAGAGGACACAGTGTATGTTTATTATAAACATCAGTGGTTTAAATCTACGTAGACAAATAACCGGTATTTGCTCTGAGAATCGAAAAAAAACGAGTACACAGTGTGGCAAAATGCGAAGATTTTTTTAGTGTCACGGTAGGTGGTGCATATAGTTACCACTGGGCTTTAAATGGTTAACAATATGAAGACGAAATAAACTGTAGTTTTGATACTAGAAAATTTGTTAAGTAATGTCAGTGGTAGGAAACACAGCATGTAGCAAGTATATGTACCCAAGTTGAGTACAAAACTTTTCACTGTATAAGCCGTTCATGACGTCTGTCTTTTTTCTTAGACGCGTCCTGCTGCTCTTTTTAAGCAACGTCTCTGTGCAGCAACGCGTAGCGCCTCTTCACTCTACTAAGTTTGGATTCGATTGGTGAAGGCGCAGGATCATCCGGTTCCTAGTCCTTCAGAAGGAAAAGAAAGCAGCCTGCAGCATTTTCTGCACTTCCTTATAATTTTTCTTCCTCTTGTTTTATTATCTCTCCACCCCGAACCCTTCTGCTCTTCATCACTTCCAAGCCCAGGGGTAGTTCCTTTGTATCTTTCCACCTTGTTCACGCCGTCTCTCCCACCCCATTCTTAGTTATCTTTTTCATCTCGCCATAATATGTGTCTTGTTCCTCGGGCTGCATTACTTTTAGTGCTGTTTTGGGGTGCTCAGTTCTTTTGGTGCTTAGAAACGTTAGGAAGCTATACAGACAGAAAAAAATAGAACGACGTAAAGGCTAGAGAAATTCCAAACTCCGAAATGGCCAATTTTCTTTCACTTAATGACGCTGTGCTAATCGTCAAATGGTAGAATGGCTAGTGAGTGGAGAGCGTACAGTTTGTAAGAGCACTCGACAGCAGTGTAATGTGGGTGCTGTCCCGGATTTAGCTTAGGGGCACTGAGGAATATCACATCACAAAATTTCATTCGGGGCTTTTGGGGTTCCGGACGATTTTCAAACTGGGCAGCTTCCAAATACAAGTCAGAATCGTTGCAGGTTAGACCAGCTTTTTCGAGGACGATGATGATGATGATATCTGGTGGTGGCGGCGGCGGCTGCGGTGGTGGTGGTGGTGCGGCGGCGGCGGCGGCGGCGGCGGCGGTGGTGGTGGTGGTGGTGGTGGCGGTGGCGGCGGAGGCGGTGGTGGTGGTGGTG